>LR990925.1:15972536-16572536 GCA_905163415.1 Noctua fimbriata | reverse complement strand
ACGCATGCTATAGTTGTACATAGCTGTGGATGTGTACTGTGTACTGCAGTGGAAACGTAGACCCACGTTGTCAAACAAATGAATCCACGCAGCTAAAATGCGCCACGTGTCCGTGCACAGCGTGCACCGCGATGGTTTTGCGCCTTTATGCTGTTATTCGTGTTACGTTATTGGTGAAAAGTGTTTTCGGTTTTGGTATAAACAGATGTTAGAAATACGAGTACAAATGAAGATTCGTGTAAAAATCATCATCTTCTTCCTGATTTTGTCGCTTTAAGTAAAAATAAGAAGCTATTAATAATATTAAGGTATGTTAGTGATAGAGTAATGAGGGTACATCCCGTTTGGTAACTTTCCCGTTTCGCCAACTAAATAAAAGGCGTGCAAAACAAGTAAAAAAAGCTCCCTTTCGTAACAATTTTATTATTCATACATTGATTCTTGTTTCGTCAACCATACATTTCAACTGTACAGTCAGCTCCCATAGTTACAAGGAAACCTCTAATTTTACAATTTGGGTATTAAAAAAAAACCGAAACCGGGTAATTTTTAATCTGAAATAAAAGTTTAATTATAATTAACGCATTACGTAATGTATAAACACCAAAAATCATACATTCTCTCAAGTTTTTTGTAAAGTATAGAAATTAGTAGTGAAGCTCATCAAATTAATAAAAGTCATTACTTGACAAAATGTGTTATTATTTCTTCCACAGATCTGAATTTTACAATCTTTTGGTCATCACGGAAAACAACCACTTCTTATTTATTCATGAATATTCAGCCGACCATTCTTAGCAATTCCCAAATACATACATTCGTTTACCCTAAATAATGTTATAATGTTCAAACATAAATAAAATAAACGTTACACTTTTGTCGAGCGTAAAAATCCAGTTTTACACATCCAACAGGAAAGGTACCTTTAAAAAGAAACAATTGCCGCTTTCAGGGAAATTGCCTTTTTTCTACGACTACTACTTACTAAGAATACAAATGAAATTTTTATCTAGTCTTTTTAGTAACACCTACACACTTGAAACTAATACTGATTGTAGTTTACTTTTCTTGTTCGATCTATTTATTTAGTGCCGTGTTCTTTTGTTTCTTAATTTAGATTTGTGTGAATAAGGAGTCTTTTTGGACCCTTTTGAAGGACAATTTAGGTTTAATTTTGTACAAATATTGGGTTAAACTTTTTTATTTCTTTTTTAATTGAATTCTTTTGTTTAAATACGATTTTTGAGGTGTTCTTCTGTCTTCTATACTAATATTATATTTTTTTTATTTGTTTGTTTGTACCGAATAGGCTCCGAAACTACTGGACCGATTTGATCCATTTCTTCTCCAATAGAAAGTTAAATTATCAGAAAGTAACATAGGCTATTTATTTTCAAAAAAAAATAGAGATCCTTAAGAAAATTGCAATAATGTAACCCAAAGTAACAAAATTTTGCCCATAAAATTCATTATTTGGCGTGCGCTGAGAAAACTATTAATGATACTTAAAAATTATGTACTACATGATTAAAGCACTCATTATTACCTACAATAAAAACTGCAAGGAAATATACCTAACTATCATAGTTTAGTCGCCATAGCAGTTTTTGTGTTCTAAAATTTAATTAGTTAGCCGCGCCGCCCGGTAGAAACAAAAGTTGGTTAAATTCGTATCGTAGTATTAATTATTATTCGACGCGTATAAATATATTTTTTATGTATTATGTTTGACCATGCATAACTTTTCACAGAGAAGTACGATATGTATGCTTAATTTTTTTTGTGAAAAGCGTATATCTCAAAGTTGGTCCCATTTAAAATTGAAAAATCGTGTTTGGGCTCATTTCATGCACCTTGGTGAGAATTTTAGACCTAGCTACAGTATGACTGTCATCGAAGGTCTGACGATGGAGACGGGAGGCAGTTGCAAGAGGTCCTCAACAGTTTACTGCGTTTATATTGTTATTGGGCTCATTTCGTACACGTTGGTGAGAACTTTAGACCTTCCTGGAGGATGACTGTCATCGAAGGTCTGACGATGGAGACGGAAGGCAAAAGGTCCGCAACAGTTTACAGCAGCTTTATTGTGTCTCAGCTCATTTCATGCACCTTAATGAGAACTTTCGACCTAGATGGAGTATGACAGTAACCATAAGTAGAATATTTTAGCGATTAATCCAAATATTTCCGAGGAATTCAATTTTTACCTACTTGAATCTGTACTAATATTATAAAGCTGAATAGTTTGTTTGGTTGAACGCTCTAATTTCAGGAACTACTGGTCCGAATTGAAAAATTCTTTCCGTGTTGGATAACCCATTTATCGTGGAAGGCTACATGTTATAAAACATCACGTCACATCACATCACAACTAATAAGAGCGGAGCATCAATGAAAAATTGTTGCGAAAACAGGGAAAATTTATTCCTTTTGAGAGTTTCCGTTGCGTGCGCTGCGTAAACGGTTAAGATTACGCCACAATCATGTATGACGGAATCGTTTCTATTAAAAAAATCTAAAAAAAGTCCGCTATAGCATTATCTATTAAGGTTGACTCTCTCTCTCTTATGTGGCGCAGACGATGTTGCGCGGGTCAGCTAGTTATGTAACAAAACGACTGGAAAATAATTCAGTTGATACCTATTTTTTTTCAGAATCGTCCAAATCAGTCCTTCGTTATTACAAAAAGTTGACCTCTCTAACTTCTACAAGTTTCTTTTATATATTTTTTCCTTGTTTACACTAAGTCTGTTAATGTGACTTTGTTAATGTTGCCATTTTACTTCAAGACTATAGTTTCGGAACCCTATAAAATGTTATTTCGTACCAACTAAGTACAGTTCTGAACTCTCTTGGATGGCTGTCCAGAATTTATTTGTCGTGTTTTCGATAGAAAATATAGGGAGGCGTTGAAAATAATTGTTGTTCAGATATATTGTAGGATTTATGTATTTCTGGGAAAAATAAAGACAAAACGAATGCTTGCAAAATTATTCTGCCAATTGCTATTGTCTAAGAAATTTGAAATTTGATTTGTTATCCAGAAACTAAAAGGTACCAAAAAATATCATAGGGTTACTGGTAATTAGTGACCGATACTTCAACTCGACATTTTTTTATACTCATTCACTTTTATCCCAATAACAGAACAGCCGCATTAAATACGCACGTCTGTGACCTATCAACTGTTTTAGCCGCGTGACGCCGTTCTGTCTCATTACGGGTCGCATTGTATATGGCTGTTCTGCTGTTAGGATAAAAATGAATGAGTATAAAAAAAAAAATTCTTTGGGAAAGTTTTTAAGTATCGGTCACTAATTACCAGTCACCCTATATTTATTTTGGAAAACATTCAAAAAAAGAGTTTTCGTTCTTGAAAAATAGATGAGGCAGTTTAGAAAAAACAGCATAATTTATCAGCAAAAATTGTTTTACCTACCTACAACGTCGAATAGAGCCTACGTAACGCAGAATAAACATCTTAACACTTTTCTATTTTCTTTGATGGACACAGCTTAATGTAAAAGAGTAATTTGAAACAAGCAAATCTAATGTAATAGGGGGCGATCCTACAGCCACCAACTGGGCACAAATATCGACTCCATGGCTGCTACTGAGAAATTCCTTATGGAATAACCCAATAACACTTTGCCCGAAACGGGAATCGGACCCAGAACCTCATGCTCAGCAGTCGTGATTACGACCACTAGACGAACAAGGCCGTCCAAACTCAAACATTAATGTTCTAATCAAGCAATCAAATGAGCAACGATATGAGCAATTTTCGTTATTCTGTGCACAGTTTGTAATTGTAGAAAAATTGGCTCATTGGTTTAGTTCTCACAAGTTCGACTACTCAAACTGACTTTCTGGATTCGATCCCCACTTTCTATCTGTCTGGCTGTGTGACCACTTATAATATACAGGGTGAAAGGGACAACCCTCCACAAACTGACAGGGTGCATTCAGCTCCTTATTTCGAATCATATTCCACCGGAATTTTTACAACAGCGTCGAAATATCGGGTGCTCAAAATAAAGAACAATCACGGAAGATATCCCCTAAGTTACAGTATAAGTGTACTTAACTTACGGAAGGCACGATTGGCGCAGTGGCTGAGCGATTGACTGCTGCGCTGCGCGTTGCGGTTCCGATTCCCGCACGGAACAAATATTTGTATGGCTTACAGTTCCGGGTCTGGCTATTTGTGTATGTGAGTTTCAATCTTTGTAAAAGGACAAAGGAAAAAAAAAATGACACGGAATTCTCAATAGTTCTACATTACACCAATGCACCCTGACCCATGCGAGTCGCTAGTGGACATTCTTAAAAGGTGATAGACTCAATTTCTCTAACTTTATTTCTCTGAATTTGTGCCCAATTGTTGAGAGTACAGGCTATAGCCTATTTGATAAAGGGTGAGCCTTATACTACACATACACACATACATAAACACACATATTTAAACATAACTGTTCTGAGTACAAGTTTGAAGTTATATGAAGACAAATTAAAAATAATACAAAGTGTTAAGCAACCAAAGATTCATTCGTAGAGCACGTTTGAGAATCTCGTTTACTTGTTACAGCTGTGTAAAGTTTTTTAATTTAAATTCGTGTTGCCCCAGGACAATGCAATGTTACATTGTAGTTGACGGCCGAGTTTCGGGAACCTTTGTACAGTCGTAAAACATTGATTCGCTACGAATACAACCTCTCACAAGAATGATGTAAAATATTATAAGAAATGTTTTGTTGTTGTTAGTGTAGTACTTGAATGACATTGAGGGCAGCGGGCTGTTGGTAATCCGTACGTAAAATCGTTTTGTGAAATTGTGTTGAAAAAACAAGATGGCTGCGAGAATTCTGTTTCTTGTACAACCTAATTATGATCAGATCTTTGAATAATATTTATTAGAATAATAGTTTAGGCATTTAGATCGGGAAACACTCACATTATTTAATTTTGTCCATATTGCATAATTATAAACGGGCAATCGGACATGTGATGAGGAGGGATGAAGCGCATGTGACTAAAAGAGTGATGAACATGAATTTTAATGAATGTGGAAGAAAAGCTGGATGGATTGTGTGAGGAATGATATTAAGGAAAAAGGAGTAAATGATAGCAAAGGGGAGAATGGAGGAAGAAAATGTTTTGCACCGACCCCAAATAACATGGCACAAGGGCACGAAGATGATGATTTCATAATTGTAAACTCTCATAATACATAGTGTACTAAGAGAGTTTATTCTTGATAGAATAGGCGTTAATATTCTGTGCCCGCAGTCTCTCTTTTAAATCATTAAAAAGTTAGTGCAATAAACCTTAGTCTGTAGAAAGAAAAAAAAGTTTAAATTGATTTAGGCGTTTGAACGTTTCGCCCTAATTTGTTTAGATTGTTATCTTTTTATCTTAGCTTATTTTCTTTTGAAGTTTAGCGAGAAATTAAGGTTTTAGTAACGGTTTTCTTAAAGATAACTCTTTTAGGTAATACAGCATTTTATTTTTAAAAGAAAAATGGAAAGACAGCACATAGTACTATATACATACATTACACGTGTTTTAAAAGAATTGTTCTAAATATTTTATGCCTACTTACCTGTGGCGTTTCATACTAATTTTATTGTGATTCCAGAAACTTTTGTAAACATTTACATGAATCTGTTGAACGAGAAAGCTGACAACCCTTACATATTTGTAAAAAGTTTAACCACTCTTTTTTTATAAGCCTGTCGCTAACCAACCGAAACGGTTTTATAAATTCAAAACGAAAGCTGGCCAGTGTTAATTCGAACAGTAAACCCCAATGAAACACAAGGTAATTTTATAATTGACCACTGCGTTGATTTTGACGATTTACTCACCGTTTACACTGGATGGAAATTTTAAAAATAAATATTGGACGTACAGAAACAAACATTGTCCTTGCGCTCTCGTCGAAATAAATTACATAAATTGCATAAAATTGTTTCGTGTGTTTGGCACAAACTGTATGAATAAATAAACGTAAAATCGATTTTCGATAAAATAACGAATTTTTGACGACAGTGAAATATAATATTTACTTTGATAATGTTTTTGTGCGTCATCGTGGATATATGAACTAATTATGTAATCTGTAAACTGGATTGAGTGACTAATGGACATTTAATGCATAAATACTAATACGAACCGTGATGTCAATTCAGATACTCCATAATCACTTTCTATCTACTTCAATTTTGTAATTTCAATTGTAAGTGAAGAACTTAGAAATATTTGAATAGTCTGAATATTCAAATCACAACTGTATTCTTTGACAGTTGTATGAAACTGCTATGAAACGTCAAATTGACATTAGAGTGTCAGTTTACTTAACAATCAAGTTCTCTGACAGTTCATAATGTCCTATTTGAATTAATTCAGTAGTACATGTTTAAAAGAGGTCAAATACAAAGTAGAAGAAGCTTCTCTCGGCCAAGATATAACGTTTAAAGATCTTTGTGTACATTCAGCCTAACTAGTACCCAATTTGTTAAATGCTAATCTCCTCAGTCTACGGCTGTGCCAAATTCCTGGCCGAATCTGTTCGGTTGTAACTACGTGATTGAGTAACACACACCTAAGCACCCATGCCATTAAAAACAAAGAATAATACAGTAGAAATGTTACGAGTCGTAGATCGTGGTCGTGCATCCGTAGCTATTCTGCGCAAAAAAGTCGGCTCCTTATTGAACACAGTTCGTGCTAGCAGCAACGGTATCTAGCGGTTATTGCGGAGAAATTTGACTGCCCTATTCTAAGTCATCACATTAGGGTGCTGAATATAACGAATTTGATGAAATTATGTAATTTTTATTTGAAGAATGCATTTTAAATTTAATGAATGAACGTAATTATGCTTCAAGAAAAATATAGTTGTCGGATATGTCAGGATTTATTCCGTTAGGCTCTTACATCATCTGGGCAGACGATGGGTTTCGTGCAATGAAAATACACTGGGTGCGATACACTGTTTCTACCAAAACTAACGAATTACTTGAGATTACAACTTAACACAATAACACAGGGCACAATAAATCGGGAACAGTTCCAAGACGGCTCAATTCTGCCGCGATCAGATATTGACTGTCGCCCTCGCCTCGAGCTGTGGTGTGAGTATACTTGTAAGTAAGTCGCGCAAGGGCACGCCACCATAGTGGCGATAAGTCCCCTCTTTGAGGAGTGACTAGAGAGGCGCCACGGCGCCCTCACCTTCCGCCTGACGCAGGTCCTCACCGGACACGGTTGTTTCGGGAGGTTCCTGCACCGAATCGGGCGGGAGGAAACGCCCGGGTGTTTCCACTGTGAGGATCGTCCGGAGGACACGGTGCAGCACACTGTGGAGGCCTGCCCTGCTTGGGCGGAGCAGCGCCGTGTCCTCGTAGAGGCGATTGGCGGCGGCGACCTCTCGCGCCCGGCCCTGGTTCAAGCCATGGTCCGGAGCGAGAGGGAATGGGAAGCCGTCACCTCCTTCTGCGAAGCAGTCATGCTAGTGAAGGAGGTGGCGGAACGTGAGAGGGAAAGAGCCTCACGTCCCAGCCGCCGCGGGAGACGCCCTGGGCGTCGGGGGTCACGTGGTGGCCCCCGGCCACCGTAGGCGCGGGCCTGTGGACGGCGAGTTTTGGGCTAGCTCGCCGTCCGGCCGTCTTATGACGACAGGCCGTGTCGACGGCGCGTTCGTGTTCCACGCGCGCCTCAAAGAGATGTCAGCAACCACGTAGGGGTCCGCACGGGCCGATGCCTGCCAGGGCTGCGGGACTGTTCGAAAGAGATACCGCGGCCCTGGAACACAAAGGGCAAAGAAGGAACATGGATGGGTTTTAGTCAGTACAAGTCTGACACTCCCTTCCGCTCCGCCCAGAGCGGGAGGGGTCATTTGATGATTTCCCATCCTAAAAAAAAAAAAAAAAAAAAAAAAAAAAAAGTCGCGCAAAGTCACCACCAGCGCTCTTGCGATTCATTTGATGTCCGTACTAATGACCGGATCCGACATAGTAATAGGTCCAACAACAGTCTCATGGTCCAATATTAGACTCATACGATTCATTGCGTTTAAATCACTATCGAACCTTTTTAACGATACAAGCGTGATGCTGTAAAATCCTAAATATAACAAAGACCATATTTTACTAACCAAATAAAAAACACCCAATACCAAACAAAACTGTCTCCCTGCCACCTAAAACTCGAAAGCCATACCTTTCAATTAACAAATAAGGCTGGGCTATAAGTAATAATTACTTGTAGCCTATATATCACGATTTATAACGACAGCCGAGTGTAAGTGAAGGAAATACGCGAGTTAAGGGTAAAGTTCTCCGGCCTCCGAGGGCAAAAACTCACGGTAACGACCACCGACATATCAGGGACCATCACCTATACCACGGAGTAGGTAGACACAGAGTAGGTACAGGAGATCAGGGTATAAGGGATACCGACGATCGAACTTTTAATATGAATACAAAATAATAATCTAAGACTATGGCACGGAAATTCTCCGTTAGTTTTAATATGAAATAAGTGATAGATAAGGGCTCGTGGCTAAATGATAACAACCAAACGGTTCAATCTTCAAGATTTAAACAACGCTTGCCAAGGTTGGACTGTAGATGTGTGACCATCCAGTACATACAGATCCCGACACATGCTTTGAAAAGCTAGCTGGCTAGTACCTATTTGTAGATTTGTTGTTTGTTTTTTTTGAATTCTTCCATTTTTTTTAGTCTCGGATAAAGGCTAGGCAGATGTTGAAATACGCCGTGATTACATGTATTGTGGCTAGTAGTGAGAAGGTACCTTCGCGTATACATATTGTGTGGGTGGAGCGTCAATTTCTTTTTTTTTCATTTTCGTATCTGAATAGGCCCGGAAAGTTGCATTTGGTCAAAAGGAACTTGAAAAAAAACGAACCTACTTTTAGCCCTCTCCCTTCAAAGATTTCAGAAAAGCGTGAAAATGGCGCTGATTGTAGATTATCATAATTAAATGAAAATTATGGAACTATCCATTCAAAAAAGTCTGACGCTTCACCCTAGTGGAGGCGATTGCTAACGCTGGTTGTATGAAACTAACCTTCTGTACCTGTCTAATTTCTGCCCCTATAGGCTACTAGGTTTTGCCCGGGGCCTCGCTTGTGTTAATTTAGAATATGACACTCAATTCGGGTTGTACTCTGCTTATAATAATATAATTCAATCATGCTTCGAAAGACAGGTGGCGCCATCTATTATCGTAAGAACTTTATTGTTGTTTTCTTCGGGAACAGTACTTTTTTCGGGAAGAAAGGTACCCTATGTCCGTTTCTGTACACCTGACAAAGTATATGCAAAATTTTAGGATGATTGGTTCGGTAGCTTAGGCGTGAAAAGGTAACAAACTTACTTTCGCATTTTTAATATTAGTAAGGAAGCAAGGATTGGTACTCGTACACCGTAAATAACGGAAAAAACAATTCTTTTTTCTTTGCAACAGATAAGTTTCACTTTGGATAGCGATGCCTTTTAAGATCGGACGTCACGAGTTTATGGCGGTTCTAATTTTATTGGTGGAAATTGTCAGAATCTGTTTTATTACCCGACTGCCAAGAAAGGGTTATATTTTTCGCGCGTATCTTTTGTTTGTTTTTTGTAAATTTCTTAATTACTTTGTATGTTCCAAATGGCTGAATGGATTTCGACGATTAAGGTATTACTAGATTCATCTTAAAAACTCAAGTGTTTAAAAAAAAAAAACAAAGTGGCGGATTTTTGGTGCTAAATTGTAAATCGTCAATATTTTTTTTCAACCAAACCTATCGTGTAGAGTATCAAAATGAAGGAAATTAAAAGGAGATTATATAGGTACATAATACAATTTGTAGTCGGTTTTTTTGAAACTTCTAATTAAATGTTACTTGTAGACAATTGCTACTTCTTGTTGCCATTAGAACTTAATTAATTATGTATTGACTACGATCTCTAGTGTATCTAAAGGTGGCAATTATTTTATAAAGCTTTGTCCGACCGATGCGCCCGCATGGTGATTGAAAATTATTCCACGAGAGCGTACTAACAGGATAAAAAGTATCCTTTATCCCAGGCCATGTTTTAACTGTGTGCCTTTCATCGATATCCATTCAGCCAGGCGGTAAGAGGTAACATACAGAGTTTCTATTGCACTTAATTATATTAGGTTTTTTAAGTAATTTCACAAAAATAAAAATTAAGTTATTATATAATTTATTTTGTCTTCACACAAGGTCCTTGTCGTCATAAGTTACTTTACCAAGATAAGTCAGGGAAATAATTAATCGGGCGCATAAAAATTTAATTGGCGACCTACTGACTATTTATCTGATCATTGCGGCAAGGAGAATATAGGAAGCAAGAGTTAGATTAGGTTACTTTAAAACCTACAAACAGAAATAGGGTTTTTGCTACCCATTTTAATTATTTTTAAAACGATAAAATCAGATTATTTGTCGCCGCATTAAATACATGCCGTTAAGTAATACCAAGAAAAATAAGAATACATCCCTAATTCGGCTCCTGTCGAAAGCATATCATTACACAATGTTGCCTAGGGCGATGTGTCTGATTAGGATTATTCCCCTAATTGACTAGCGTGACGGAAGTCTATGACAATAGTCTGTGATTAGTTACGTGTTCAGTACATTGATAGGATAATGACGTAGTGTGTTTGTGATTGAAATTTCGATTTTCTGAATTTACTAATGTTTGCGTAGTACTACTTAATACCGCCCCTATAAAATTTATGTTCGTACAGTTCATCCAAAGGTTATCTGGAAGATATCGCTATCAGCGATAAGACCGCCATTGTAATCATATAATTAACAATATTGTAAAACAGTTGTGTTTCAATTTTTAAATATAAACAAACATTTTTTTTTTCTATCTTTGACAGTCGTTACAGATAGTCAGTGGCCCAAAAAGTCTGACAACCAGTCTTACCAAGGGATATCGTATTACCTATTCGTATCTAATTTGTTTTCTTATGTTTACTTTTTTCTACCTGATGACCTTAGTAGAGCTTGCGAAAGAGTGGGTCTTAAAATGAACATGGACAAAACCAAAATCATGTTGAATAACCATGTAACACCCACTCCTATCAAGATCGGAGACTCTACACTCGAATTTGTAGACGATTATGTCTACCTTGGACAAACGATCCAGTTAGGTAGGTCTAACTTCGAGAAAGAGGTCAATCGTCGAATCCGATGATCCGATACGATCCAGCCGAGTCGGATTCGACGATGGTCGACGTGGTCGCTCAGAATGGGCCTTATCAGAAGGCTTAAAGTCACCCAAAGGGCAATGGAGAGAGCTATGCTCGGAGTTTCCTTGCGATCAAATCAGGAATGAGGACATCCGCAAGAGAACCAAGGTAACCGAAGAATAGCCAAACTTAAGTGGCAGTGGGCAGGGCACATTGCTCGCAGAACGGATGGCCGATGGGGCCGAAAAGTTCTGGAGTGGCGACCGCGAACCGGAAGGCGCTGCGTTGGAAGGCCTCCCCACTAGGTGGACCGATGAACTGGTGAAGGTTGCAGGGATCCGCTGGATGCGAGCCGCACGGGACCGGTCAATGTGACGATACTTGGGGGAGGCCTATGTCCAGCAGTGGACGTCTTTCGGCTGAAATGATGATGATGATGATGACTTTTTTCTATAATTTTTGTATTTAGTGTAATCCACCATTTCTTTTTTGTGTCTCCTGTGTGAGTCTAATAAATACTTTTTATTTATTTCTTTCTTTCTCTCTTCCTTCCTAGTACTAACTGGGTTGTGGAGGTCAGATAGGCAATCGCTCCATGTAAAATACTGGTATTCAGCTGCATCCGGTTAGACTGGAAGCCGACCCTAACATAGTTGGGAAAAGGCTAGGCAGATGATGATGAGTTGTGTTTCAATTTTGGTGTACGATAAAGTATATTCTTTTCAATTCTATTAATTTTGGGATTGTGGTATAATTGGGTATTTTATTTTTAATTGTACAACATAACATCACACCAGTGTCCTCAAAGGGTTAGGCACAGATAAGGGTTGATTCTATAATATTAATAATTAATTTATCGTTAGGAGGTTCCTCTCTCAAGAGCCCTGACCACCGGTAGCTCGGACCCTGTTCCCGATGCCGGTGGGCTACTATTTTTTTATATTTTTAAATGTTTTTTTTATATTACTTTGTATAATAATATATGTAAAGAAAATAAATAAAGGGGAATTATAAATTTCTTTATTTCTTTGTTTGAATAATGGTGTTAGTTTCAGATATATTCCCAGTTCATTCTGCTTGTTGGCATACAAAAATATAGTGGTTAACTTACAGATAATTTATAAACTAGCTACTTTAATTCAGAATGAGATCATGGATCAGCTAAGTCTAAAATTATTTACAAAACATATCAGATAAAGTGAAGCAAATATTACCCTTCATCATTTATAAAATCATTAACAGAGTAATAACATTTCTCTGTCAGCAACGACGACAGGAGTTTCAACATAGTACAACCTCATTTCGCCAAGAATTTTTTTTTTTTTTTGTTTAGGCCCCATTTAATAGGGGGTGAATCCCACTTCCAAGTCCGAGTACTAACCTAACACTAGGAAATTCCTGATGAACCCCCCAAAGGCTTTGCCTAACCGACTTCTCAAACCGAGTTAGAAAATAAATAAATACGACTTTCGACTTCACCACTGTTTTTGACATGTTGTGTCAAAAAAAGGCGACTAACCGTAATAAAATTTCACATATATAAGGTCTAACTATTCATACACGAAATATTTTCAGAGAATCATCTAACAGCTATAACAAAGCCATTTCAAGCGATTTTTTTTTAACTGACTATATTTTTAAAAAAAAATAAATAATTTAAAATTACTTGACCCCCAAAATAAATACCGGCTCCTTATTTTTGAACATCCATTACGCTAGTTTACTACGTCTTATTTACCTACTGTCATTGTTAGAATATGGGAGTAAAGGTTTTACGCAAAAAGTCTCAAAAAATTTCGATAATTTATTTTTTTGTTGCTATGGCGACTTTACGACTTATAGAAGTTACCCTTAAAATATTTCGTGTATAAAAAGATAGACCTTATATAGAGTGGGTAAAAAATCGTGGATGAAACGAAACAGGGCGACAGTTGGGGTTATCAGGGTCATTTTTTGGTAGTACATTTTTTTACAGTAAGGTTCTGAAGTTACTAATCTTTCGTGAGACTTAAAAGATATTGAAAAAAGTGCCAATACTCATAAATCATTGTACATACTGTCATAAAAGCACTTATGTAGTGATGATACATTTCCAAGAAGCCACTTATTTTACTCTAATTGCCTATTTAGTAATAATGTTGGTATTTTCTCCAAAACACTTAAGTAGGCATTACTTTTAAGGAGATAGGACTCTGCCACGGAGATTTTTTTTACTGCAAATAACTCCAACTATCGCCCTGTCTCATTTGATCCATGATTTTTCCAACCATTTTATTAAAAAAAATACTTTTTGTTCACGACGAATAAACTTTATAACAGCGATCAAATAGTTCTAATTAAATCATTCTCTTTTCGGAATTATCTCTTCACGCCAGCTCTCATTTCCACGAACCAAATTAATGGAACAAACTTCTTACTAAAAAGATTGTCTCACTCAAGCCTACCTAACAGTCAACATTTATCTTCGATTCCCTACATTTTTACTAGAACCTATACCTATTTCAAATAAAAAACTCTTCAATTCGATAGGTTATCGGCAAACACTAAAGCAGATAAGTAATGGAATATTATTTTTCCATCTTCCTCGCGATAAAGATGTTTAGCATCGTTGCTGTCATCACTTTCTTTCAGTATTGAGGCATTCTTGGATCCGTTAACGGCTTTGTAATGGTGTTTTTATGATTTTTTTCCCACCATCAACAGCGCCTAAAGCTCTATTGTTTCACGCAGCGTGATTTATTCTAACTTAGTCGGTCTTGACGCAGAACGTCTTATTCGTAAAATGTTATGTTGAAACAAAAAGTACGATTCGCAGGATGTCCGATTCTTGAGAGTGTGAATGTTCGATATTTGCTAAAAATGTAAAATTAAACAAAAATAATTGGGCCTACGTAATGAAGCAGCTATTTTTCAAATTAATATTTTAAATTCTAAACATAACAACGCGCTTGTAATCCCCGAAAAGTTAGGCAGAGGTATTCACATTTCGCCAGTTATTATTCGCTAGGCGAGCCTATTACTGTCAAACGGACACAAATCCAGACTCCGTGGCTGCTACTGAGAAACTTCTGACAGAAAAACTCAATATTACTTTGCCCGACCTGGTGGTTTTTTTTTTTTTTTTTTTTTTGGACTTCATGCTCAACAGTAGCGCTTGCGGCCTAGTTTTAAAGTACTACCGCGCTCACTGATGTTTGACCCCATTTCATCCTGATTACTCAGTGCATAAGGGTGAAAAAGTGGTCAACCGCCAGTGTTTTCGGTTGTACATAATTTTCAGACATTCTGCTAATCGGACAATTTTTTCAACATGACGTTTTGCAAATCGGACGTTCTGCATCAAGACCATTTATCCCGTCAGAGATGTATGAGGTGTTTAGAGATGCGCCAAAGTGGATTTAAACGCGTTCTCTGTGAAATGATGGCAGTTTATTACCCAGAATGATATGGGGTGCGGACTTGATATTCTGACTTATGACGTTTTGTTTATTTTAATATGTGGTTGATATTCGGGTAAGCCTATATTTGCAGGCTACTTAAATGACTGTTCTTTTCTGGGTATGAATTTCATCAACTGTCTAACCCTACTATGTTTTCCCTACTATATTGGAGTTGGCTTTCAGCCGGCTGAATAAGAGTATTTTACATGGAAGTATAGGCGTCATGAAGAAGAGGGTGTAAAGTTCTTCATTCCCCAAAGAAAACGGGGGATCCTACGATCAGCTGGCAGTTGTGTCTGGTGCATACTGCCCAACAGTTGACGTCGGGTTTTCTGTATGGGGTGGAAGGGAAACCGACGCGAAAACGGTTACCACGTATTCAGTACATCATTCTGAGCCCCAAATGTTTCATCAGTAATTTAAAAAAAAATCAGCTGTTCCATACATTTTGACGGTGTAGGTATTGCACTTTTGTAGGAAAAATGGTTAGAAAGGCGGTTTCTGATGAGATGACGAGTAATAGAGAAGTATGGAATGAGAAGACATGCTGCGCCAACCTCAAATATATTGTGATAACGGCAGGAGAATGATGATCATAAACGGACAGATGGTAAAACATTAAAAATAAACTTATACAAGAGACTGCAAGCGGTATCGTAATGGTGCATTGATCAGCAGTAGCCCAATATATAAGATCCCATTAAAATAGACGGACAAACTTTTAGAAATCATTCAGACCACCAATATAAGGACCATGGTAAAAAAATCAGCTAACGAAAATACAATAAAAATGTTGGTTACCCAATGATTTTAGGTCAAAATAAAATCACTTGAATCAGTGTTTTTTTTGGTTGGATATCTTTGGTTAGACGTACTAACGCTGTGTTAAAAGTTGTTCATCTATTTTGATGGGACCTTATATATTTAGACCAGTGGCGAAGGTTCCATACAACTAGATTCCTACCGGATTCTCTTTGAAAATGGCACAGTCAGTATTCTATAGACAAATAATATAATCACATTGAAGATATGTACTCCGGCTTACCTCTTACAAAAATTGACTCTTCGCTACTGATTTAGACCACCCAAAATACGACTAGTAATAGAAACCCAATCTGGAACCTACAGCTCCATTAAAAGCCAATCGGAACTACGAGGACATCGTTCTTGTACCCACATCTGCAATGATTATCAAATTCAGATCTTCCTTAAAACGATATAACAAAGCTATTCTACGATTGTTCACACAAACATAAAACTGTTTTATATCAATCGACGATAAACCGTCACAATTTATAACAATATGATTTTTACTGTCAATTCATTGTGAATACGTAAATATGTTGGCTATAAATGTTATTGCTCGTTGCCATTCGTTGCTGTTTTATTGTCCTGTTAGTTTCGGTGCTCATAAACTGTTCTAAAAGAGCTGATACTTTTTACTTCTGCCTTTCTATACACGCACACATTTGTGGTTAAGCCAACACTGGCACGGACGGTTTTCAAACGCGGCGTTTTTTTCAGCGCTCTGAATTGTCAACTCTCTGCCTTGACCCGTGTATTGAGAATTAAATAGAGCGTATTCCTAACGCGTTAAAACGTGATGTAGGGTTTAAACTCTCAAACGAAGCGTTTAAAATCCAGTGCGTGTTAAAAAAACGTTACGTTAAAAAAGCGTCCGTGCAACATGGACTAAAGCAGACAGACGCTTGTGAAAACTCATCCCGCCATTTGTACACCAACTGGCTTTGGTAAATGTTTGCTTGGCTCGATATTGCACGCCACATGACGCTTTTTGCCTCCACTCTTGCCACCGACGGCTGTTTGAAATCATGTCCTGTTTACAGAGATAACTTTCCTCTCGAATGGTACGGTTACATTAGTCGTTCGAATGTTAAGCGCTCGAAGGGAGGGAAACTAATTTGTGGGAGATGCGTAATGTACTTTGTTTTGGTTGATATTGTTGTGTTTGAAGGTAAACGTTTGCACTTAAAAGAATAGTCTAGGCATACTTGTTCCATTATAGACCTCATCAATTACTTTCGTCAGGCAAGATCTAGCTAAAAAGCAAAAGCAGACTGTTTCTAAACTACAAAACAAACATAAAACAATCGATAAAACTGTGGGTGAAGATTTTTTGATTATAACTTTAAATTAACATAAATCTGTGTAAGTAAATTATGTTATCCAAACAATGTTCTTGTTCCCTTCAACTGTGCCTGTTAGGTCAATTATTAAATTATTTTATGGTACGTAAGAACGTCGAAAATGATGGAGAAGACGTTAGCGGCCAGTTATCTTCTTTGAAATTTATTTGAACCATCCGTGTCTATTTTTATTATCCTAAATTATTTACTAGCGGTAACCTACAATCACAGAAACATAGTTCAACGTTGTTTCTTTAACTTTTGACTATGGTTAATACATACACACAGTATAAATTCTATTTTTGGTATTTTTTGAGTATTATTAGTTACCGAACTCATTTTTAAATATTACCGATAATACAAATCGATCAGCATCATCACATTTTGAAAAACGTCAGTAGTGGAGCAATTGAAAAGCAGTATGGGAGCTAAAGATGTTTCTGAAGGGTTAGGCAGAGGTGTACGACTTCACGTCCCATGTAATAGGGGCGAGCCTACTACCATCTACCGGGCATAAATCTACAGCTATTATATAAAGGGTGTAAATAGACCCTTAACATAAACGAAAGGCACTTGTTCTCCCCGTCTTTGCGATATTTTTTTTTGTTCTAGACCATACCTGGGAACCTTCTAGTTACGGAGATATTGGGGGTCAAAGTTCCAACTTTTTCACAAGTATTTTTTTTAAATATATGTTTTTAATGTAAGATTTTGAACAAAGAAATACCTCCACGACCCCCGTACTATTCAATCCATCCATCAGTGCTTTCCATCGAGTCCTACCGTAAAACGTGATTTTTCACCCCAAAAAAAAAAGTCGTTTCCCATCAATAATTTTTGCGTAAAGTTACTTTGTTTGATGTACAGAATGCTTGGTTGACGGCTATGTGAAGGGTCTGTTTACACCCTGTATATATTATTGACAAATTCCTAAAGGATCAAACCCAAGACTTTATGTTAAGAGCGCTCTTACATTTCGGCGCTTCGCGAATTTAGGTATTTTACGCACCGAGCGGTCGGCGAGCTACGCGACCGATTCTTTCTTTCATTTCTGTTCACTCGCTTGGACCATGATATTGTGAGTATGGCGTCTAAACGATCTTGATCCAACGTAACACAAGTTTTCTTAGCATGGAGTTACGGTGGTATTTCGGTAGAAGGAAAAACTTTTCATGTGACATTTTAATGTTATTTAATTCGTTTTAAGATTTATTTTAACTCGTTTTATATTTTTCATTATTTAAGAATCTTAAAGTGTTAAATTAAGTAGATATAAATAAACATTTAAATTTTTACACAGTACCCGATCGTCTGAAAATCATGCTCCATACTGATAGAAAACGAAATAATTGTGGTACTATCGATACTGTGAAAGTACTTTTGTGAGATATTTTAAAGGACAATATTATAGTCCACGCTATTCGTATCATTTAAACGTCTCATTTGCTGTTACATATTTAAATTCGTTCAGGTAATTTCAAAAAATCAAATTTCGCATCAAAATCCGTTGCGTAGTTTTAAAAATCTAAGCATACATAGGGACAGACAGCGGGAAGTGACTTTGTTTTATACTATGTACTGATGTGTACGTAAATAAATAAATAATACGGTTGCAACATGTTTAAATAAATAAAATACACCAATGTAACTAATATTTTTTATTTTTTTATTTACAACCATCAAAAACGGCGGTCGTAGTTTACGAAGTTCTAGCACGCACACAAAAGCAGAGTCTATACGGCAATCGACGCACACTACGATAGTATCGATAGGACGAAGCGCGCAAAATTATCTGACATAGACCCGTCCTAGTCAAGCGCTTGCGCCGTAGTGAGCGCAGATCGCCGGTGCAGTGAAATATATAGTACTTTTAATTAATTAATTAAAAAATAACAGCAGCTATTAAAAAAAAAAAATTGTATAGTTCAAGCAAATCCTGAAGAATATTTTGATATAAATATTACGTCAAAATGATGCACAACTTCGGAGATATCGCGGCATGTTTCGAAGCCTTTTTGGTCGATAATTGAATTAGGTTCAGTTTTTTTTTCTTTACATTTATATGTATATATAGGCATATAACGAAAATATATTCTATTAATATTAAAGTATAGGATATGTGTGAGATGAAAAAAAAATGTGATGGTCTATATTCAATAGAATCTACAAATTAGAGCCCAAAAATCAAGTCTCCGTGAGTTTTTGGCTAAACATGCATCGGGAGAATGATGATTACTAAATAAATATAAAAGTTATCTTAAATTCGCTTTAATATATTTGTAGTAGAGATAACGACCTATTTTTAACAAATAATTGTTATTTTAAGCAACTAGGTAACGAAAAACATACTATTTCTGTATTTCAACGAGGCAACCTTGCGATTTCGCGTTTTTTTGTAATACGCCTCTTAAGTAAAAAAGCGCTAGTGGTTGCAAGCTGCCTAGTGGTTTAGTGACCAACGAAGCAGTGGTGAAGTTTTGAAAGTGTAGTAAGAAAGCAGCTCGTTAAACGGTCAGCCGTTGCCGCCGACTGGTTCATCATTGGTACCGGTAGGTGCAACGTTGGAAGGCGGACTGTTAACCTTGTGAAGGCTGCAGGAAAACGTGCAACAATAGGAACACTTTAACAAAGTGCGGCCGTCCATCACTTAAAAGCCTTTACTCTGTGTTGTGCCCACCCCAAGTAACATGGGCCAAGAGCAGGAAGATTATAATGACTCTATGAAGCGACGTTCGTGATAATTCGGTAACACGAAGATTACCGAAGTGCGTACCTTTACTTGCTGAACTTTGTTATGGTTTTGGTCAATCTTCCCTGTCTTCTCAGAACATCCGCAAGCGATTTTGGTGTTCCAAGAGTTTTCTTGCTGATTTGGGTGACGCCGGTGCACTCAAGGAGTACATGACATGCGCTACCGTTTCCTCCGCCTCCATGCACGCTCTGCAAAGGGCAGGGTCAGTGATACCTAGGGAGTGAAAGTGTTTGTTCAGTGAGCAGTGTTCAATGATTGTTTCCGCCACCAGTCGTAGGCTATCTCTGTCCAGGTGCATAAGGCGCTTGATCAGCTTCGTACCGAAACCGAACTCGTATTTTTCTCACTCAGTGCTAGTTAACCCATAAACGGAACTATACAGATAATATAAAAATATTTTGCAGCATCGGATTTAAATTTATACGCAGAGGTCTACTATACCTTAGAAGTGCTAAGCTGGATTTGTTAGATTTGTCCGAAAACAATTTAACGGATGAAGTTTTGTCGATCCTCACCGAATAAATTATACATGGGGCTGTTATTAGAAAGTAAGTCCCTATATTTCTCAATTTAATAAAGCAACAAATATTCTTCAAATTTTTTTTAATCCTCTCCTAATGTGTCACACTTGGTCGTTAGAGATTTTTTTCTTTTTCTCAATTTCGGGTGCTCGAAAGACTACTTGAATTCGGGCACCCGATGCAATAATTATCCCGGTATGGAATACGGGCTAATGACTACGAGTAGTTTGAATGAAGTTGAGTACCTGCACCCGCGTGCACTGATGGAAGTGAAAGAAAAACAGGCGTCGGATATACATCCTAATTTGGTTAACCGAAACGATGACATTGTGCTAGATTGATGGAAGCCGAGGGTACTCTCGACCCCGTTCATTTTCCTTTGGTCGTTTGTCCGAATTCCATAGGCAATCGACTTCGGGAGAACGATCAAGTGTAAATTCGCTATCACTGATCGATAATGGACAGCCTAAACCGCTGGGTCTAATAACATGACATTTTGCACAAGCGCTCCTTATATGTATAAGAAGTGTAAGTTCAAAGGAAGGATTTTTTTAAATGTTTCCGCTATAGAAATTAAATAAGAAATGTATATCTTGTGCTGAATAGTTTACAGTCTTTCATCATCATCTCATCCTGCCCACTCAAAATTTATTTGGCATCAGTGCATGTCTTTTTCAAAGGGTGAAATAACAAAAGATTATATTTTTTTAACAAATTCTCTTGTCTATATCATGAGAGGCCTTTGTCTCGTAGACAATAACACGCTAGTATTTTTATGTAAAACCCTTTATTTCGTGATGTTAAATGTAATGAAAGTTGGCAATAAAATTGTTGGGGCGGACGTGCACATGGCCGTTTAGAGACGACCAGAGGATCAAACTTTCGGCTGGCCATCTCATCCGCGAGGGGATCTCATAAATATTAAACACCACGCCAGTTCAACGCAACACTTTTATATTCAACGTGTATTTGACGCGTATTTCGTGCTCATGTAATTTGCATATTCGAGGATGAAAAACTGTGATGTCAATCAAAGCACGGTTTTTTTGTGCTTGTCCAAATTGGATAAAACGAAATTTGGAAGCGTAAAGCTTTCAAATATTGAGGCTTTATCATGTTTTTTGTGGAACTTAATGGTTTTACTACATGGGATAAAGCAGAAACTATGACGGGAGTCAAACTGAAAAAAATAGACACATAAACTGTGTAGTGTTTGGCTGGAGTATAAGAAGTTATACCAAGGAACAAAATATCAACTTTTATTATTACCTCTATTATTTTCAGGTATGCCTGAACAGGGAGAGCACACCAGCGTGCGGCCGCAGTTACAACTCTGGGCTTTTTGGCGAATCCAGTTATTAATAAGCCCGTTATCAGACCATACTCGACTCACCCATTCACTAACCTTTCTGTTCTCTATCACGAGCAATCCAGTTGATCCGTAGCCTGCGCCGGAGTAAAGTACTCGAGGAGTTGAACATTTCCTTCACCTCCCTTACCGTGGGAATTCAAATTGGCGCATTATTGCGCATACAAACGTTGAAGAGACTGGATCTTAGTAATAATCGGTAATGTATCTGATCATTATCCATTTTGATATGAACAATTTTAAAACTTGACTTATGCCAAAACCCTGGTATTCAGTTTACTACCATGGCGTACGTATTTATACGTTCATCAGCCATAAAGACGAGTCCACACCTGCGCACGTGCACGAAAAGTGCGTTTCGCGTGCATCTTAGGAATAAAGTATGGACACCTTTGGATATATACGCGAGATGCGTGTGCGCGTATGTATGTGACGCGTTCATAGCTATTCTAGGCGCGTAGCGTGCACAGTTCAATTGCGTCCGCTGCAGGTGTGCGTATGGTCCCGCCTTAAGGATGGTGAAAAAGTCATTATTTGATTGAATTGGCTTTAGCAGACCTAACGAAGACTGCAGGGATCCGCTGGCTACGAGACGAGTGTGATCGATCGACGTGACGACGTCTTGTGACCAGCAGTGGAGTTAACCAAAGCGGCTTTATCCCGAACGTTTAAACAAATCGTTGCCTCTCGGTTGTGCCGAATCTTACCAACCCAAACATGAATGTAGCATGCCTAAACAAGACTCACGAGATCTGTTTCCCTATTAAGTGCAAATGAGACACAATTATGTCTACTTCCAGCGACACAGACACTTGATTACCTGAGAGGTAAATAAGGACATTAAAAGAATGACGCTTCAAACGATGCCCGTAAATTATTGTCACTTTGGGTATCCTGACCCAAATTGAAGTAGCAATTTTAGGAATGGTTTGTTTGTGCGAGGTGATAATCAGGATGTCTGCTAACCCCCGGAGTTTACGTGACGAACAACTGGACATTAACGTGTTGAATTTTGGCCGTAGTCATGTCTTTCGGCAAGGGGATTGGTGATTGGCGTAATATTTGACTGTAGCTGAGTTATGCAAGGAATAGTCATTAATACGCAGTTTCTCAAAATACTCCAATCACTCATACGCTTGTCTGTTTTCATTAACACTAAATGGTATAGTGATCGCAAGCGCGACTGCTGAGCTTGACCAAAGAACGAGAGGAACGAGGGTGTTCTATGGCTAGCAAGGAGGTGACTGTTGACATGACGAGTAATAGAGAAGTATGGAAGAAGAAGACATGCTGCGCCGACCCCCAATTAATTGGGACAAGGGCAAGAGAATGATGATGATGATGATCGTCTGTGCGTAAGTACGAATCTTCTAAACAAAGGCATTTCCCCAAAGAAGCGGTTTTTGCCCAGTGGCAACTGCTCCAACTTTCGAGGTTTTGAGTTGAACCCACGCAGGCACATTGCTTTTGTGAACTTAATTTCATCACCACTGCTCTCAAAACAATAAAGGATAGTGAGAAAACCGGCTCGTCCTAGAACCAAAAATTCGAAGTCATTCGACATCTACCAACTCGGGTCCCGGCCCCTGGACCCGGTCCTGAGTTCCAGCAAAAAGAACATTTAAGGCTGCTTATAATAAAACCGATGACCGCAACAACAACAGCTGGCAACACTCACGTCAATCAAACGTCTTCATAACAGATTTACCAAATTTTTTAAAATTTAAATATTTAAATATTATACTGCAAGATTTCAAGGATACCACCGTTTTTTTTATAGCAATATTATTACCAAACACCGAAATAAAAATGAAATTAAGCAGAAAATTAAAGAAAAAAACCAATACATGAATTGACACAATATGACATCTCGTGTGTCTGTCAAAAATTTTGGATGAATCGAATTTAAATGAAGATAAATAAATGTTGACGAGAGCAGCAGCAAAACGCGCACGCCTATCGCCTCCGGACCCGTCGCTCAGCTCCGCCTCGCCGCCGCCGGAATCCAGCCCCGTCGTGAGTGCTGTGACACCGGCCGTGGCAGTTGCGTCGAGTTCGAGCGACGAGTATTTCTCTCCGCCCACGACGCCACCACCTGTTCGTCGACGGGGAGGACGCCGGCCGCCGGACGGTTTAGGACCTCGAGGCCCACCGGCCTCTGATAGGGTCCCAGCTCCCGGCGGGAGTGTGCAGCGCATGCGATGGACGCAATCCATCAATGAAAACGTCATGCGCTCATACTATGGGGCTACAGAGGGAGGAAACAACCTGACCGCGTACCGTGTTCGGATGCTCTCTCTGTTTCAGGTGCTTGAGCCAGCTGTCAACGTGTCGGCACAACGACTATCGGATCAGGTGCGAGTCATCCAGCGTAACCGTATGTTGGATGACACTGTACTTGATCGCCTGCGAACTGAAACGCAGAGTAGCCATGTCATTACCCCGTCGGCGCAGGCTGTGGTACTACCACAGTCTAGCACAATACCTAATCGCGATAACGACGTGAGTAATGACATGGTTACTAATGTAAGTACCCAGTGCAATGAGGAATTGAGGAGTGCTTTGGAGGGTGCGATTCGAGAATATCGGTTCATGCAACCCGACCTTAGACCACGCATACCTCGTTTGCCCATGCATAACAAAAATAGAGCGCTGGTGGCTGTTCTGGATTCGCAGTTGTCAAACTATTTTGACAACTGCGAAGACCTCACTGATGCTCACTCAATCCTGTATTGTGCGGCTGTAGCGGCATGTCGTATAGCTCATGTCAAATTTTCAGATGACAGAGCTACACGACCTAAACCAGCCGTTCCGCCATGGCAGTACAGGATTGAACGACGTATTGGCGGGGCCAGAGCACTCATCGGCAAACTGATCTGCTTCAGGGAGGGCAATACTCGCCCTAGAGTGATGCGTTTTGTGAGGCGGGCATTCTCGGGGACTGATATCAGTCCTCGAGACTACATGTCCCGTATCACAGAGCGCATCGACTTCCTGAAGCAGAAAGTGTATGCATGGGCAAGCCGTATTCGTAGGTATAAGCGGCGGGTGGACCGATACACTCAGAATCGCACTTTCCAAAGAGATGAAAGGTGGGTATATAGGACTTGGGAGCGACCGGACCAAGGTGTGGCTGACACGCGCATACCGGATGATGATGCCATGTGCTCGTTCTGGCGCAGCATCTGGTCGGTGCCTGTTAGCCATACCGAGGGTGAATGGACTCGGGAGGTTGAGCGAGCGTGCGATCTAGTGCCAGAAATGGGGGCAATCACTATCAGCCCCCAAGACGTAGTTCGTGCAGTCCGTCCGTTGCCTAACTGGAAATCTCCAGGGCCGGATGGGCTGCACAACTTTTGGATTAAATGGTTCACTAGGTCGCACGCTCGCCTGGCGATCCTGTTCCAGTCAGCCTTAGAGTCAGGGTCGCTGCCAGAGTTCCTGACGACAGGTATAACCCACCTGCTCCATAAATCGGGTAGTACTGCGGAGCCCAAAAATTATAGACCGATTACCTGTCTTCCGACGGTCTATAAAGTTCTTACGTCCATTTTGAGAGCTAAAATTAACAAACACATTGATGACAATTCTATCATGTCCGCTTCTCAAAATGGATGTAGGAACGGGTCCCGCGGTACTAAGGAGCTACTCCTCATTGATATGGCCATTAGTCAACAGGTTCGCCGTTCCCGACGGGATCTGTCGACATGTTGGATAGACTATAAGAAGGCCTATGACTCGGTGCCACATACATGGCTCATGAGGGTGCTAGAATTGTATAAAGTTGATGCAACTCTGCGCACCTTCCTGATGTCATGTATGGGGCAATGGAGGACAGTCCTTCGCTATCCAAGATGTTGGCAAATCCAGAGGAATAGCGAGCCGATAAGGATAGAGCGAGGTATATTTCAGGGCGATAGTTTGAGTCCACTTTGGTTCTGCTTAGCCTTGAATCCTCTTAGCACGCTGCTGGAGGATTCAGGTCTAGGCTATCAGTTGAGGAGAGGTGGTCAAGTTATATCTCACCTCCTTTACATGGATGACCTGAAACTCTTTGCCCCCAACGATTTGCAACTGATGGAGCTACTGAAGGTAACTGAAACTTTCAGTAGCGCCATCAGGATGGAATTTGGTGTGGACAAATGTGCGGTCATGCATGTAAAGCGAGGGGAGATTGTGGAATCTGTGGGAACCCAGCTCTCGGATTCCATAAATCTTAGATCCCTCTCAGCAACCGAAACCTATAAGTATTTGGGTATGTCGGAAGCGCTGGGCATCAATGTTGCTGACATGAAGCAATCGTTGAAGGAGCGCTTCTTTGGCCGCCTGAAAAAAGTATTTAATAGTCTTTTATCAGGCGGCAATAAGGTACGTGCCTTCAACGGTTGGGTCATGCCGGTTCTGATGTACTCTTTCGGCATACTTAAATGGACTCAAACAGAACTAGACGCCCTGGATAGGAGGGTCCGTACATTGTTGACGGCATATCGAATGCATCACCCGCGTTCTTCTGTTATGAGACTGTATATCCCGCGGAAGTGTGGGGGTCGAGGCTTTTTAAACGCTAAGACTCTCCACAATCGCGAGATATGCAGTCTCAGGGAATATTTCCTTGAAACCGACGTGGGGATGCATCGAGATGTGGTCGCAATGGACAAGGGCCTCACCCCGCTTTCCTTGGCTAAAGAGAACTGGCGCAAACCCTTAGTGCTTGACACTAACGACCGCATGGAGGTATGGCAGAGTAAAGAGCTTCACGGACGCTTTTTCCGGGCCCTGCATGGGCCCGATGTAGACCTATCAGCGTCCGTAGCCTGGCTACGTTCCGGGGATCTCTTCGGAGAAACCGAAGGTTTTGTCTGTGCAATTATGGATGAAGTTATGATGACGAATAACTACCGGAGATTTATTGTGAAGGACGGTACGGTTGACATATGTCGGGCATGCCACCGTCCAGGCGAATCAATCCGTCACATTATCTCCGGGTGTTCTCGTCTGGCTAACGGAGAGTACTTGCATAGACACAACCTTGTAGCCAGGATTATCCATCAGCAACTTGCTCTAAAATACAACCTTGTGGAATCGGAAGTGCCGTACTATAAGTATGTGCCCGACGCAGTTCTCGAAAATGGCAGTATCACATTGTACTGGGATCAATCCATCATCACTGACAGGACTATTGTAGCCAATAAGCCTGATATAGTGATGGTGGATCGATCAGAGCGGCGCACAATGATTGTTGACATAACGGTCCCGCATGATGAGAACCTCGTGAAAGCCGAGAAAGATAAGAAAATCAAGTATCTTGACTTGGCTCGCGAGGTTGTCGACATGTGGGATGTGGACTCAGCGATCATTGTGCCGATAGTCGTATCAGCCCATGGCTTAATTGCCAAGAGCCTCGACCAATACCTGAGGAGGCTCTCGTTAGGCAGCTGGATCAAGGGCTTGATTCAGAAAGCGGTACTTTTGGACACGGCTCGTATTGTTAGGAGGTTCCTCTCTCTGGAGCCCTGACCGCCGGTAGCTTGGACCCTGTTCCCGATACCGGTGGGCTACAATTTTTTATATTTTTAAATGTTTTTTATATATATTATTTTTAAGGAATATTTAAAAATGTAAACTAATTTGTAAAAATTTAAATAAAGGAAATAATAATAATTACTACCGATGACCGCAAGGAAGTATGGCAAGGCAAGGAGCTTCACGGGCGCTTCTACCGAGCTCTTCATGGGCCCGATGTAGATTTTCTAGCGTCCGTATCCTGGTTACGTTTCGGCGACCTCTTTGGAGAAACTGAAGGTTTTGTCTGTGCGATTATGGACAAAGTTATGTTGACGAACAACTACCGGAAATATATTATGAAGAACGGGACGGTTGACGTGTGTCGGGCATGCCACCGTCCGTGTGAGTCCATCAGACATATTATTTCTGGTTGTTCTCGTCTGGCTAACGGCGAGTACTTGCACAGGCACAACCAAGTAGCCAGGATTATTCACCAGCAACTTGCCTTGAAATATAAACTTGTGGAATCTGAGGTACCGTACTACAAGTATGTGCCCGACCCAGTTCTCGAGAAAGACCATTTCACGCTGTACTGGGATCAGTCTATCATTACTGACAGGACTATTGTCGCCAATAAGCCTGACATAGTAGTGATAGACCGATCAGCGCGCCGCGTAATGATAGTCGATGTTACCATCCCGCATGACGAGAACCTCGTGAAAGCTGAAAAAGAGAAACAAATAAAATATCTCGACTTGGCACACGAGGTTGTCGATATGTGGAATGTGAACTCGGCTATCATTGTGCCGATCGTCGTGACGGCCAATGGCCTTATAGCCAAGAGCCTCGACGACCATCTTTCGAGGCTCTCCTTAGGCGGTTGGATCAAGGGCCTGATTCAGAAGGCAGTACTCCTCGATACGGCTCGTATTGTGAGGAGGTTCCTGTCTCTGGAGCCCTAACCACCGGTAGCTTGGACCCTGCTCCCGCTACCGGCGGACCACTATTTTTTATATTTTTAAATGTTTTTTTTTTAAGAAATGTTTAAAAATATTTAAAATAAGTTTAGAAATGAATAAAGGAGATAATAATATTCTTTATTTTTCGGACAACAATGATCCAACGTGTTAGTAAACAATAAAATAACTTATTACTAGTGTTAGTACTTAAACTAAAATAGAGACACATACAGAATAGATAGTATTGTGAAAAGGACAACCCCAAATTAATGTTGAGTGATTGTCCTTCTCACAAAACCTTTAATAATCGGAGAGTCGATACTCTCCGCCACAGTTTTAAGATGATGTTATGCCTATGCCTCTTCTTCAACACTTTCAGAGTTCAAATACTTGATCTTCACAAGGAAGGACGTACGGAAATTGAAATACCTGAGACGCAGATCCTCTTGAAACGAACTGGGGTTTCGGTCGAAGAAGACTTCATAGTGGAGCTCTCCAAAGCCTTCCTTGGACCCAAAGGCAGAACTAAACTCCGACCACTCATGGTTGAAAGTGAGTTAAGAATAAACTGTGTCACGTAATTTGTTAGTAATTGGTCCAGTGATTGCAAGATCTGCTGCTGCGCATGACGTCCTGGGTTCGATTCAGATCGGGCAGTGTTACTGGGTATTTCAATAAGGAATTTTTATGTTGCAACCACGGAGTCTAGGTTTACGCCCGGTTGGTGGCAATAACCTTGCTCCCTGTTACCTGGGATTTAAACATAACTGGCGAAATGTGCGAGTACTATTAATTACACCATAGCTTAAGACTTCGGGGATTACAGGCAAAAATAATACAAGGTGTAAACGGACCCTACACGAAGCCGTCAACCAAGCAGTCTGTACATCAAATTAAGTATGTAACTCTACACAAAAATTATTGCTGGTAAACGATTTTTTTTCTTTGGGAAAAATCACTGTTTACGGCAGGACTCAATGTAGCACACTGATGGAGGATATAAATATAACAGGGGTCAAGGAGGTATTTAATTTGCACATTACTAACTTGTATTAAAAAAAAAAACCTTGCAAATAAGTTGACCTTGACCACTAGTCTAGTCATATTAGGGTTTCACCTCGGAATGAGAGATAATAAGCTGTAAACTCGTATGCACCTTCATTTATGTTTTCCAAAAGTTGTCTCAAAAGTCTCATAAAATCTCGTGTCTGCGTCATAAGATATTCAAGGTCAAACGTCACAAAAATCAGTTTTTCGCGATTATCTCGGTTTCTATAGCTCCTATGATGTTGGACTACACCGATATCTCCGTAACGAGAAGGTTCCCAGATATGTTTCAGAACCAAAAAATGATCGCAATTATGGACGGGGAGGACAAGTACCTTTCGGCTACGTTAAGGGTATTTTTAACACCCATTAGATACCCAGGCGTTTCCTCGATGAGACAGATGCTTATACTCTATGGTATATTCATGCATGGTTTTTCTAACAGCGATGGTTGAATATATACACCGCCGCCTTCCTCAGTAAGATCACTGAAACGAAAGAAAGACATGTGGAAAAAGGGAAAAAATTACCTTTATCTGATAGGAAAGTATCTGAAACTTTTTATGTTGTTTTTTTTGTCTTTTACCTCATTATTAATGTACATAGATTTTTTTATTTCTTCTCTGACCGAGAGGAGGCCTATGTACCAGCAGTGGAAACATTATAGGCTGATTATGCTATGCTATATTTTTTATTTTTATTATCTCTCCATTACGCTCGAAAATTAAGTAATATTTTATTAATAATTATGATGAACATTGGTGTTATTTTTAAGATGTTTTCCTTGAGAATACGATTTTAACATAAGTTTTCGTTGAAATATTAGCTAAGCTATTTTAAGTATTAATTTATGCTTTATAACCTAATCATTACGCTTCTTTGAAAGAAAAAGAAGAATTAAGAAGATTTTATTTTTAAGAAGTCGGGAATATGATTTTAATTTAAGTTTTCATTGAAATGTTATTATTGCCTACTTTTAATTTAATTAAAATATTTATTTTTTGTTAATGTTTTTTTTTTCAAAAACGCACAACAAAAAAGGTCACTGCACATTTGACTTCTCCTAAGCGTATCTATTTATTTAAAATGTAATTTAAAAACAAAATAACAAATCACCAGAGTTACCATAAGCAACAATCTATTGTTCTGTAAAGAAAGTAGCATAGAAATTATGAAGGTCTATAATCATCACCCGTGTGGATGTATGTAAATCACTACATAGTATAAAACAAAGTCGCTTCCCGCTGTCTGTCTGTCCCTATGTATGCTTAGGTCTTTAAAACTAGGCAACGGATTTTGATGCGGTTTTCAGTAATAGATAGAGTGACTAAAGAGGAAGGTTTACACATATATATTGCACCCGTGCGAAGCCGGGGCGGGTCGCTAGTCAATTAATAATTTCCATCTACAGATTGAGCAAATTTATTGAATAATTAGGCAAAATCGTAATTGTAGTGTCCCTCATGGTATAACTGTTTCTTTATGTAAATATACAGTTTTCTAAAGCATTTATTTTATGGAAAGGAAGTGAGAACATTAAGGAACATCAAGGGTTTTCATTTTATTAACCATTTTTTTCTACTTCACTGTGCTCTAGCAAATGACTCCCTCTAATCGAGCACCAACATATACAGGGTGGTTTCTACGAAACAACTTACCTATATATCAGTGTTCGTAATTATCCAATGCACGCCTAACTAGAGAAATCAACGTCCGAACACAGTTCAAGCGACCGACAACATTTAATTATTGCGACACGACCCAACAACGTACATCTGCACTTATCAACCACGTACGTCGATAGCCAAAGCGTACAGTTTGGAAAACACGCCTCTACGCCACCGCCCTCTAGCGGAAATTGATTGCACATGACATGACGTAACAGGCTGTGGACAGCTCATGATGACGTCACTTCTACGCTTCGATGTCACGTGACCGCAGCAAAGGCACTCAAATTGCTTTGAGGTACTTCAATTAGTACCCAATTGATAGCTACTTTTGGATAATTAGTTCATTTTGTGTATCGTGTGCGAGATAAGTGGGTATGGTTCAGTACCTAATTTGTTTAGCTGTTTAGGCTTGTTTTGATCATTTTAGGACTAATTTTCTCAACTGCCTCGTTGATCTTCTGGTTGCAAGCGCGACTGCTAACCATAAGGTCCTCAATTCGATTCCCAGGTCGGGCAATGTGTTATTGAGTTTTTCTATCAGGTATTTCTCAGTAGCAGCTAGCAGCTCGCCCCCTGGTCCAAGGGACTTAAACATAAAACTGGCGAAATGTGGGTGTACTATTATGCATTCAGGGTGTTGATGGGGTTGCCGCGCTACTGCAGTGCCTCTGGCATGTTCGCAGAAGCGGGCATTGATGGCTTTCACTCCATCATGCGCAAGCGATGCGCCTCCATCATGCGCAGGGTACGCGTCAGCCCCAACAGCATCCTGAAAACTATTGCTGACAGGTGGGACAGTCCTATACTGGGGCATTGGATGCGCCTACATGCCACTGTGGCGCATAATTAATAATATCATTGTTTTAGTTCTTCGGGTAGATATAAGTACTAACACTAGTTTTTAAGTTGTGTGTTGTAATAACCAAATGGACTTAGTCTGAATAAAAAGCATTTTATTTATTTATTTATTTATTAGGTACACCGCTGCCTAACCATTCAGGGATTACGGCCGTGATGTTATATTATGTTATGTTTTCTCAACTCATTGCCAGTGGCAATAAATTTAAAAAAAGCAGCTGTTTCTTACAAAAGTGCAATACTACACGGTCAAAATAGATGAAACAGCTGTTTTTTTAATAACCGATGAAAAATTTCTATGCAGGGGGGCTCTCAGAATGATTTACTGAATACGTGGTAACCGGCTGCAGGGATCCGCTGGATGCGAGTCGCACGGGACCGGTCAATGTGGCGACACTTGGGGGAGGCCTATGTCCAGCAGTGGACGTGTTTCGGCTGAAATGATGATGATGATGTGGTAACCGTTTTCGCATCGGTGTCCCTTCCACCTACGCTTGAAGAAAAGTCAAGATTACCGCTGTCTACTTAATTGCATAAAGTTATTAATTTGACTTAAAAATAATGCAAGAATTGAAATCACTATTGTTGATTACTTTTTGATGTGCATACTTTTTTCTATGCATTGAATTACAATCGCATGGCCAATATCAAATCAGAAAGCCGAAATCAATTGTTTAAAATTAAATTAAGTTTTTCTTACTTTGAAAAGGTGAAGAACAAAGCCAATACTTGTCGTCCATAATAGCAGGAACAAGTGAAAAGAGAAATACCGCGCACAAGAAGCCGTTAGTTTTAATTTGCGACGTAAGTGCATACCGCCTTAAAAGATTAAAGACTAGACGCTGTAGTTCTAATTACTTTCAGCACAAGTGGGCTAGGAGATGCTTCGGTACTGGGACCGTTTGTACTATGGTTTGTACAGTATGAGGTGGTCTGTGGCTTGAGTTTGACAAATTGAAATAATTCAATCGTCTGGTTATTTATCATCGTGTATCGTCATAATCTCTTGTAGATAAGGAACACAGCCACAGCGTGAAGTTGGAGCCAAAGCTTTACTTACTTTCAGTACAAATTGGACGGTTTGTGTTTATATTGGGACGGTCTTCTTTATCGTGCAGTTAGTGCCTAACCTGGTGACTGAGTTGTATGCCGCCCATGGGCCTCTGACTTGGTTTTACTTGCCGTCGAGAAATAATACCTCTCAGGCATTCTGGTTTCACGATGTTTTCCTTCACCGAAGCAAGTGATAATTATACAATACGCTCATACATCCGAAAAATCAGAGGTGCGTGTCTTGGGTTCGAACTCGAGACCTATGACTTGGCAGTCCGACGGTCACATCACTAGGCTATCACTGCTGTTATTAGGACGGTACTGGGTCGGTTGGTACAACATGGTTTCAATCTTTGAACATAGTTAACGTGCTTGTAGTGTCCAAAGTGTCTTTACAGCTTAAAAACGCTAATGATAGCCGTGATTAACACGACCAAAGAAATTCGATAAGTCGTACCATCAATACGAAAGAAGAACTCAAAAGATGTCTCTAATAGCAAGCAAATAAAAAAATTGGGTTATACCTTAATGCTAGAGTCAATGCTGTATTATCTTGTAAATTCTGGATTCTATTATCAACCTGCCCCCGTAGCATGACCACCGTAGACAGGGATTTTATATATTGATTGATTGACAGATTGTGTCGACACAATGACAGATTTCTTTGCACTATCTGTCATTTTGTCGATTCTTCCGTCAAAGAAATCCTTGTTTACGGTGATCATGCTACGGGGGGCAGTTACACTAACCCAAAACCGCTCCGAAAGTGTACTCCTATATCTACTTCAAGGTAACAGTACGTATATAGCTAGTTCGCTACGCGTCAATGAAGGTAGTTGAACAATCTGTCTCGTCTAGACGGCAGTTGATTGGCTGGCCGGATGCCGCGTTGTGGAAACTGTCAATTAAGTCTGTGCACTTAATCAACATTATGCTTCGCTTGCAGACATTGTATCTACACTGTGGTCTTGTGTGTACTTACTGGTTCTATGGGTGAAGCAGTAAACCAGTGATATAATATTGCAATTATAAATGTAAAATAATTGTGTGACTATGAATAGGTAGAAAACGCAGGCGTGACGACTTACGAGGCGTTTGTGAGAGATTGACCGAAGAAAACCACACGGAAGGAAGAGTGAAAGGCTATGGGGAGGCCTTTGCCCAGCCGTGGGACAATATAAGCTAAAATAAACGAATAGGTAAGAAACGATGGATGGGCTATGGCTAGAAAGGAATCGACTACTAAGATGACGAATAAATATAGAAGTATGGAAGGAAACATGCTGCGTCGGCCCCAAATAAATTGGGATAAGCGCAAGAGAATAATGATGAGTTGGTATACAATGTTACCTACATTATCAAGACGCCAGCACATCAAGCTACCCAAAACTTTCCAAATCAACCATGAACCTAATGCTTCAGCGATAAAGTTGAAAATCTATTAAAGAAATTTGACAAATTGTAGTAGCTTGATTTGCTGACGTCTGTACCCAGTGTTGTCCACAGAATAAGAAATTAAAATTATCTTAAAGTAAAACACAAAGTTTTAATAAGGGTATTAACTCATTGTTGATCATATAGTATTATGTTTAAGTATGTCGTTGGAGACAATCCAATCCCAAGTCCATATTTGTACGGTTTTTTCTTGTGCATAAATTTTTAATAAATAGTAAATAAATTTATATAGCTATGATTGTTCCTACTTTCTAGTAGGCGTCTAGGAAAATTATTTTGTTGAATATTTAGTTATCACTCATCATAATTTCAGCCGAAAGATGTCCACTGCTGGACATAGGCCTTCCTCTAGTGAGGCCACATTGACCGGTCCCGTGCAACTCGCATCCAGCGGATCCCCTCAACCTTCGCCAGGTCTACAGGTGGACCGATTTAGTTATACAATAAACCCATTTCATAAACATAATATTGATACTTCTTTACCAAAAAACTCCCCCAAACATCAAGATAAACACGTTATAAGAATACAAGCATTCAAATCGTAAAGGATCTTCTTTTAGTATTATAAAGCTATTTCTTTCCTCACATTTAACTAAAACGAGCTGTGAATGGAGCATAAAGTCCCGAGATATTTTTAACAGTAAACTCTGAAACTGTATTATTTTCATAAAAATGTGATTTCACTTTAAAATTTAAATAACTGCTATAGAATTTTAACGTTAGCATGAGACAGACTCCTTTGAACTCGCTAGTGATTCTGCTAGGAGTAATTATGCTGAAACTGCTCTGATGTAAAACGTCTTCTTCTTCCTCTGGTGCCTCTCCAACTACTGAAGGTTAGCCATCATCTCCGTATATTCCTTTTTCTTCTTTGCGACGTGGACCAGCAGCTCTCGCGATAACCTTTTATTTCCAGATCAAAACGGTGAAGAAAAACATTTGTGGACCCGTGTCCTTGAACCAAAAATTTGAAGACACCTAGCAATCTGCTTCAGCCTCTCGTGGCCGATTACGGTCCACTTCCTCTCGCATAGAGGAGGCCTGTGGCCTCAGTGGTGGGTCAGTGGGCATTATACTCTTAATGGGGTAAAACCTGAACGTAATCTGCACCTCAGTCTGCTTCAATTAACGGCTGCTATCACTTTAGCCGAGGCTTCGAAAAGAGCGGAAATTATGGTAAGTGACTATTTTACTTTTTTTTACGTAGAGATTGTTTTTTTTCTAAAACATACTACGCTGTTTTCTTGTTTTTTCTCAATGTACTTGTGATTTTATTTTATAGTCAAAGCATCATTGTATTATATTTAAATATTTGCTAGAGCCAATAATGAACATCACACGCCATGACTAAATTAAATCTTTTTCATTATCAGCGTAAATTTTCAACCATTTTCTTTACCGCTCCCCTAGAGGCCGCATACCTATAGCTATTTATTGTACACAGGAAATTAAGCCCTTTGTCGTTCATTCGTCTGGCTTTTAAGATTCATTTTTGCTTGCGTGCCACGGAAACTGCCTCTTCCCGGTAACATTGCTTACCTTGCTAATGGACATAATTGAAATATAGACTCTATTGAAACTAAATATGGGCGGTTTTCCTGTGTTTTGTGAGGTGTTGCATATTCTTTTCCTGAAGGTGGAAGTCCAGTGCATCGCGGTAGAGATACGACCCGCTGTTGTGCACTTAAATGTAGATATTTTAGGGTTAGTACTCGATACGCTTAGACGTAGTATTTATTTTTTTGCAAAATCTGTTATCGTTCGTTTAATTTGTGTTTACGGTTTTATAACATGCTGTATATTTTATTTAATATTTTAATTTATAAAAAACAGATCGTAAATAATATTTAACAATTAATTTAAAAAAACACCACTGATCAAGCCCTACCAAAAATAAAAAATTGCCTTTAACATAGGTATTATATTTTTTACATCACTAAATACTTTTTCGATTCTATACTAACTCTCTGGTTAGTTGGTTTGTTTTCAACGATGTTGTAAGCTGGCCTAGACGTAGGTGAGCTTTTCACTCAATTTTCCCAGAGTCTGGCAACCCTACGCCACTCCTGTGCTGCACGAACGCAAGTGACTCGGCTCGTTTTTCAGTCCGGTGCACATTACTGCCCGCGACTGTACTACAAACAACATTAAACTTTTTATCTGCGACTGTACCTGTCTGTCTGCCAGTATAAACTCCATCTGGAAGGATTCATTCATATTCTTTATATGTATTTGTGTTTAATTTTGTATGTTATCCACAGATTTTAGAAGATAAATTGTGGTCAAAAAGGAGGTAACCAATTTAATTTATATACGGATAAACGACGCGTGAGAAAGAAGAGCTGCACAGGCCGACAGAAGGTTAAGCTACGCTTGCCGAGGTCGTTCTTTAGATGGGTTAAAATTCTTACATTTCCAGACCCCTTCGTGCCATCCTCCGACTTTTCCCAACTATGTTGTACGGCTTCCAGTCTTATCAGAATGCAGCTGTCCTCGATCTGACCTCCACGACATTGTAATTACTGGAACTGGTCACCCCCTATTACAAGCGACTTAAAGATAACTGTCAAATGTGGGTGTACTATGAATACAGCTTACCTCATACTTCGAGGATAACAGGCGTCATGTTTAGTTACCAAACTAAAACTAATACAATATTCCGCTAAGGCTTAGCACCCACCATATTAGTTCCACCTTTCACCGTCCTATTGATACCTCTCGTTAGTCCGTGACTAACTTATATAATATCATTCATAATTCGGGTAGGGATCGAATTTTATGTAATGGTGGTAGCTTGGTGTAAATTCTGAGCGCGGTCGCGGAGGCTATTGGAAGCACTCGTGTCACCTCGCACTAAGGTAGAATAGTGTGGATGTGACTGGTCGTTAATAAATGATTTTAGACTTTATTTTAATGTGTTGTTGACCGTTAGTGCTTTAGACTGTCTTCTGCACGCTTAGTTCTTATTAGTTTCATGGTTTCCTTACTATTTTTACCCAGTACGGCCTATTGAAAATTGTTGTCAAAACTGGTAACACAATTATGATATTGACTATACGTAATGTACAGTCATGAGCACCAATATGTATACACTTTCCTAAATTTAAAAACAATTTTCGCGAGAAATAACGATTTTAACTTGGAGATATGATCTTTCTCATAAAAATATGAGTTCCAGAATACTATCCGTTCGTAACAACATGAAATTTTAATCAGAACTGCAGGAGAAAAACAATATTGAAAGTTGTTATGCGTTTACATATTGTTGCTCGTGATTGTATATTTTATATTGTTCCAGTTTTAAGCGTGAGTGTTTAGTGAATTTCTGTGGTTTCAACAGAGTGATTCGTTGATCGTTGATAAATTTACAGCTAAAAGATGATCAAGTAAAGTAGAAAATGAAAATTTTGAAATTCTTCAATCTTTCCAGCATGATGAACTATGTTTTTCTAAGAATTGCTTGAGATATCAGACTTCCCCGTTTCATCGAAACTGGATCGATAGTGGAGCTATAGATACTAAACGTACTGATTTATTTATTTATCACTTACCTATAGTAGGTATTAGTAGATTTCAGAAGGCTGTCGACAATTTATTTGAAAATTACCAAAGTTGAAATTGAAAACCTTGTCTTTAGAAAAAAGCACAATTTCATTTGAAAACTTCGTCCCCTTCTTCTGATACATATTTGCAAGTTGTCCTGCCCCACATTCGACTTGAAACTTCAAAGCGACTTAAAAATCAAACATAACATGTTGAACGTCTTCAAATAAACATGTTTTCGTGTGTGCAGACTGTCAAACATTGTTTGACAAACATGTTCGCGGCACACTTAGTATAATAAAGCAAATATTTTAATGGAAATGTGACTGCGCAATTCATGTTTCTTGAGTACTTTTCATGTCTGAAATGTTCTTAGTTTGATGTTTTTTAAAAGTGTTTATGTTTATTGAACTGAGTGAATTTTAATATGAAATTGACAAGGTAATGTTTGCGTTGGTCTTGAGTTCTTTTTTTTAAATAAATAAAAAACTTACTTTATTTGGTAAAGTTTTCTCTAGAATCATTTACATACTGTCGTTGATTCTGTGTATACAATACTAGAAAACTTATTTTTATTTTTTTATCTCTTGTATAGATACAAGTGCAATAAGGAAAATGTAGTGAGCTGTAAGAGTGGAGGAAAACCAAAGAAACGTGGTGACTGCTGAGATGACGAATAAGGGTGTTACCACACTAATCGATCGGTCGTCGATCGAGGCCATCGATCGATGGTGGAATGGATAAGTCGCCGTCGATCGACAGTTTCTACTACACCGATTGATCGATCGTCGTCATTTCTAACGTCGGAAGAAGAAGACATGCTGCGCCAACCCCAAATAAATTGGGATAAGGGCAGGAGAATGATGATATAAGTGAAATATCAATATATAAAACATACTGAAATAGATCCTCTTAACGATAATAGGAACCGCGTATAATAATGATATGTTTTATTTAATGTTTATTTATAGATATTAGAATGTCATAAGTATAAAATCCGTACACCGAAACTGTGTGCTTAATTTCTTGACTTCCTGCAACTTCAAAAGCATCAATTAATAAACCAAAGACTTACAATATAACGAAGTAACTACATCTGCGTTAATGAGGCCTGAAGCGATATCACGCAAACCAAGCATGTAAGTCAATTTTCCACCCGCCTTAGCCATAAACAGGGTCCATAATGAACGGCCAATTGGCTCCCACGGTAATTATATGGTCCTGGACCTTAATTACTAAGTGGGGTTTGTATTTAGGTCTGATGTAATTATTATGGACTAGATTTGGTTTGCGTGAAGCTTCGATATTATTCCGCGGGAACCATACTACAATGATAAAAATATCCATGTACTTAATTCTAAGTATTCCATGTATGTATTTCGTTGAAATCCGAGCAGCCAGACACGAAGGCGTGACAAATAAACAAACTCATTTTCACGTTTATAATGTTAGTTAAGATTGTATTTTTTTTTATAACGGATACGAAAGAATAATAAGAACATAGGTATCGTACCTATGTTCAACAGTTCTTTCGGTTGAAATTATGATGATAGATGGTTAAAAATTACCAATGTGAAGAGCAGTTTATGATTGCTGACAGTCAGATAGGCAGCAGACGGGAAGATGCTGCTGCCCATTCTCTTGACGTGACCTCAGACGTAACCTGTTCAGCTCAGTCCCAGGTTGAAGATCAAACAGCATGCTGCAATTTTCCTTAAGAGATTTCAAGTTCGCGCCGTCACTTTGTTCATTAAAAAATATAGGTACCCACCGTTCATGCTTCTTTATATAAGGTGTTCAAAATTAACTGTTAGAATTTCCTGTGGGCACTGTACTCATCATTAGCATTACACAACACAACTTTCACACAACTTACACAACCACCCCCTCCTACTTTTACAACTTTTACAACGGGAAATCGCAAAAAAAAACAGCTGATCTATACATTAAGGGCATTATATTGCTCGATGACCTTGATGATTTGATCCCTGTACTGGTTTTTGTTGACTTGCCCCGCACATTTCGCAAAATTTCGGTTTTTATTTATTATTTAAAAATATTAAAAGAAATAACAGAAAAAAAAACAATACAGATTGTTAAGTATATCATTACGTATTTGTTGTTACAAAATTCATGCCGATCTATTCAGCCGTTACAGAGATAATTTACAATTAAGGTTGAAAAAGGACCTATTTTCTACGATTAACCAAAAAAAATTGAGAAGGTTTATTAAAATTTTAAACAATACAATTTATTTGTGATGAACTTAACTATAACATACTTTTTTACACGGAAAACGCACGAAGGGATTCATCAACAAATTTCTTTGAACATACGCTGTTTTTGGGATTTGAGCCATGTAATGCCCTTAATGCATATATAACCTGGATTTTTATTTGCAATTCATACAGTTATTTTTACCTATACCTTGATCTCGTGTCATAAATCATAAGCAATACCTACAACATATACCTATGTTTTGGTGTTAAAATACATTTCAACAAAGGCTCTAACAGTAATTAGAGTGAAAGTCAGTCATTAAACTTCTTGCTATCATTAAGGCACCTCGTACAATATCTTGTGTTGCCTAAATTGAGTCTAACACGTTTTTTATAGAACTTGTAACTATTTAAATATATAATATAGTTAAACTTGTAACTATATTATATATATAATATAGGTTGGTAAGTAGTTAGGTAGTTGTTAGTTATTTTTATTATTTTTAATTACCTTTTTTTTACCTGTGTTGATTACGTTTTCGAGTTGTGGAGGTCAGATAGGCAGTCGCTCCATGTAAAATACTAATATTCAGCTGCATCTGGTTAAATTGGAAGCCGACCCCGACAGTTGGGAAAAGGCTAGGCAGATGATGATGACGATGATTACGATTTTCGATTGGGTTTGAACAGTTGCGATCTTAGTTCTGATATCAGTACATATAAAGGTTTTTAAACATTAGATATCGACATGGATTATGTCCCAAATTGCTTTTTAGCAGTTAATGCATTCACAGTTTTGATCACAGCCTCTGTAGCGAAAACGAACTATAATTCTAATTGAAATTTCTGACTTAACTCAATTTTTCTTTAATGAGTTTCTCAATGCAGAACCATTGGCTTAGGTGAGTCTGGTACTCGTACCTACTGGCTGGTACTATTTAACTCTGAGAGACTCACACCCGTATCTATAAACAAACAAGTCAAAATGATTACTTGAGTAAAGTAATAACTTAAGACACGATTTTATTCTGTAATTTAGTAATTGCTTGAAGTTACAAGTGTCAAAAGTTAAAATTCTTAGCTTTGCTTTCTTTGACGGTTCTTCCTTCGTTCAAATTCTTTTCTATAATTACTTAAACTTGACTATAGATACAGGTGTAAGTAAGCCACCAGTCTTATCCATACTAAGTAAACGAAGACGGTACGTATATCCACAGTAACACCTCGGCCACACCCGCCGGCGGCCACCAGACATTATTTATACCCCGCCGGCACCCTAACGTGACATATTTTAAAGCGACCATTTTAATAAGTTGCCTTTAACCTGCCACTTTTGGTTCGTAGATTTAATAGAAGAGACTACGTGAGTACGTAGCCACGCATTTGGATAGAATTGTGGATTAAAATGGGTCAGATTGTGTTTTGTTTTGAATAAGGGGAACTAAAGAACTCCAGATTTGAAATGAACGGAAAAGAATTTGATGGGATAGTGCTGGTGAATTCATGTTTGGGGTTCTGATAGGTTTGCGTAGAAGGTATGATTCTTGGATTTCCAGTAAAAGCAATCGTTTTGGATTAATTTGCTGTGTTCCTCTGTGCGTACGTAAACTGCTCGATATGCGCTCACAACAGGTGATGAATCTGCCAAACGCCCTGATTGCTCAGGAACCGGATTTTGATAAGTTTATGAGTAGCAGGAAAGCTTTGTGTAATTATTGCATGAAGTTCTTTAGTTAATGTTATTTCGTTGACTTTCTGCAAGCTTTAGTGCAAGTTAAATAAATAAATTGCATATATGCATAATATTATAAGGGCTTCTTGGTTTTATATGTCTCGCAGCATTCGTGTTCAGAACGAAATGATCAACGATATTCTGAACGGCAATCTCTTAGGGTCAAAGGCGGCTGTAACTTAATAACTTGAGTCGCATATTCCGCCAGTAAGCTATCTCCTCGTATTCGGCCGGGTCCTGTAAAGTACGGAGTTTTACAGCCGGCCCGCTGTGCCCCGTCTATTTCCTACGAATGTCGCTTCCGAATCGGATCTCCCCACGGAATATTCCGTACAGATAAAATAAATTCAGATTCCAGTTAAATTCTACATCCGTGGCCGGTCCCTGGCCGGCGCCTATATAACTTGCGAGGATTACCCTCGCCACCTCCTAAAATCTAAAGCTAGTGGCATCTGCAACTAATTGATGTGTTCTCCGAGGAATAAAAACTGCACGATTAGGACCCTGATAAAGGTACCCTTGTTTATCACCAGCAGTTACAAACTTCGTTTTTGCTACAAAATTGTTTATATCCAAACCGGTGCGTGCAATTTTCGGCCACCCAATAAAATATACTGAAATGTTGAGAATTTTCATCTTCCGAAACAGGTTGAATCACTTTTGTTTTCAACTTTTTCGGAGTTCGAGTTGATAATTTAGGGCGTTGGACTGTTGGCCGCTCGCTAAATCTTGTACACACGCGACCTATAGCCGGCTCGATGATTTACAGGGCAATAAAGTTTTTAATTTCAAGTGGAAACATTCCATTATCGCAGTTTCGTTTTTAATAAGTGAGGGTCGGAGGTGGACGGCCAATTCCGCTGTGAAATTGAAAAAGTTAAACGACAACATCTAGTACAATTGGTTTTGGGTCGATAGTACCGAACTCATATCGAGGGCGGCAAGCAGAGTTATCTATGGGTTTATAGAGAATCGAACGATTATGGAAATTCAACAAAACTGGGATGAATGTAATAAGTTTAGGGTACATTTAGTTATTTGGGTAGGTATTGATCCTGTTACTAAAATTGGAACGGTGTGTTTCAAACTTTGAGACGGTTTGTTTGGGATTCTGATTGTCTATTTAACCCTTTCTTTACATCCTTAGCTCCGGTAGGTAGCACGGTCACACAACCCGTAACTAGTAACATGGCAATGATGAGATATTTTCAACGAGAAGGCACCGGTCTGTATATATATGAGAAAAAAATACAACAAAAAAATTTTAGGACATTTATTATGAATTAAGATAGGTATAAATATAAAAAGTAAAGAATATATCCAATCCAATTCCACATTCATTCATTGATGAAAACGAAAAAATAACAAAACACAACACTTCCACCTCCCTACCCCATAAAGGTAGACCTCCATACCTTCCCCACCTACAGACCCAAAAACAAAGTTGTCGGTAGCATCAGCTGATGATTTTCCCACGAAAGTTGTAAAACTTAAATGGCGGAAACGCTTTGCTTAATAGACGAGGAGCTGTAAACTTGTTATACCTACAAATCTAATAGAATATTTGTTGCTAAATTGTGTGAAAATAACTTACAGATTTTGTTTTAAACATAATAATAATAAACATTTATTTCAGACTAGGTCCATATTTTGTTAGAAACAATGTACTTAAAAAACGAATGTTAGTACAGGCAAAAATAAAATTTAAATTACGACATGAAGCCGCACTCACCTTTGCAGCATGGGGGACTCCCACCGATCAGTAAAAACACCCAGTATAGTGTTGGTACTGCCACGAACGCGAGCGAGTAGGGAGGCGCATCTTTTCCTAACGATAGCAGCAAACCCGCGCCTCAACAAACATCCCTGACGCACTGCAGCGCCATGGCAGCCCCAACAGTACCCTGAGTGCATTATTATTGTGCATTATTTTTGGCGTATCAATAGAAATTTCTTTAAACACGTGTTGTGAGATTAGCTACAAAAGTGGGGCAATTGCGATAAATAACGATTGCCTTGACTTGATTCGTATGGCTAGATTTTCTATCTATACATATAAAATTCAAAGTTCTGACTGACTGACTGACTGATATATCAACGCACAGCCCAAACCGCTGTTCCTAGAGACATGAAATTTGAAGGGTTTATTCTTTGTAAAGGGTAGGTATCCACTAAGAGAGGGTTTTTCGAAATTCAACCCCGAAGAGGGTGAAATGGGGTTTTGAATTTTCTGTGTAACTTTATATTCCCTGGGTCGATTGACTCGAAAATTGGTGTACACACTCTTCAATTGAAATTATGAGACACGTGTTTCACAGTTTTTTCCAAAATCATCCCCTAACAGATTCAAAGAGGGAGTAAAAGCGCTTAAAATGTTTGTTTCTGAATTTAAAAAAAAAACATTTGTTTCATGTAGGCATGTTTATTTTATAAAAATTGACACATGTGTGTTTGTGAGTACGGAAACACATCACGAACGCAATGATGACAATGTGCCCATACAATGTACGTAACATTAAGCACACACAAACTTGCAAGGTTCACGACAAGCCAAATAGACAGTGCAAGTAAGCAGGTATCTAAAAATTACCATGTGATATGTTCACATGGTAATTTTTCATCACTTCACAAAATAATTAACGACTGCAAAATAATTTATTTATGATTGCCTCGTTGGTCAAATGGTCGCAAACGGGACTGCTGAGCATGAGGTCCTAGGTTTGATTCCCGGGTCGGGCAAAGTGTTACTGGGTTTTTCCAGCAGGAATATCTCAGTAGCAGCCATGGTATCTGGATTTGTGCCCGGTTGATGGCAATAGACACATCCCCTATTACATAGAACTTAAAACATAACCGGCGAAATGTGGGTCTACTATTAGGTACATCTCTGCCTAACCCTTTAGGGATTACAGGCGTCATGTTATGCTACGTTAAAATAATTAAGTGCAAAGAAAATGCGAAAATGATGATAAAATAATGTCGTAAAATTCATTTTCTATGAAACTACACACAGACTACGAATTACAAGCATTAACTTGAAACGTTAAACTAGTTCAAACAGATTGATTCAGAATATCGTCACATCTCTGGATTACGTTGTATCTAAGTGTGTCACTACTGAACAAACTTGCTTAAACTTGCTGATATGCATGAGGAAAAATCAACTTTAGGTGGTGAAAATAAGGTTGAGGATAGAGAGTTCATTCCAAGTGATTATTCGTTAATAATTCTGGAGTGGACCCCTAGGGTTAAGGGTAAGCTGGTTATGTTACCCTGAGGGAATCGGGAGTGACTGATTTCTATCGCAACGGCCCGAATCCTGATAGCTTTTGTTGCCTGTCGGATTATTTTTTTAGGCTGCCCGCTTTTAATCCAATATAGTTCTCGCAAACACTTTGAAATTGGAAAATTTGATTCTACTGGATACGAAGAATAGTATTATTTTATTTAAAATTCTCAGAAACTTTAGAGCTATTTTATTTCGGCCGTTTTGCTTCTGTATTTTTGCATCCAAATTTTTCAGTCGAATGCGTTTTATTTTTTTATTATAGGTAGGTAGGCTATTTTGCCCTGTGAATTTTTACTATATTCTTTATTTGCATCGGCTGGTTTCTTCATTGCTTTCATTTTCTGTCTAGTTTTTTCATAGATTTTATTGATTTAGCCTTTAATACGCCCCAATTACTTAACACACTTTTATCACAATATCATTCGAAGGACGGCCTCGTTTCTCTAGTGGTCGCAAGCGCAACTGCTGAGCATGGGTTCCAAGGTTCGATCCCCGGGTCGGGCAAAGTGTTATTGGGTTTTTCCATCAGCTCTTTCTGTAGCAGCCACGGAGTCTGGATTCGTGCCCGGTTCACGGCAATAGGCTCGCCCCCTATTACATGGGACTTAAATATAACTGGCGAAATGTGGGTGTACTATTAGGTACACTTCTGCCTAACCCTTCGGGGATTACAGACGTTATGTTATGTATGATATTATTCGAAGGATTTTGAAAGAAATTCCCTATCTGCTGCTTTTCATTTCTTTGAAAAATTCGTCTGCGCCACAACGTTGACAACGCAAAGAATTTGTCTTGTTGAATTAACAAAATGGAAGGCATTGCCATTATTAGTTCGTTACTCAATTGGCCCCAATGCTTGCACTTAGTTAGAAACATACCTACTATCATTGACTTAGTACATCTATAACTGTCCGCGTTGATTTTCTTTTTCTGCTCAAATTACTATAAAGCCAAAGTAATTTGTCAATAACGCAACTTACAAATAAATAATCAATTGGCTCTCTTACATAAAACTTCAACAATTTACTCAAAACTGAACTCTATCTAAAATCACATAAAAGTTTCGAACACCGTCACAGATTCAATAAATCAACATCGAGAAAATCAAATAACATAACAAAGTTATAGTGAAGATAACAGGAAACAAAGTCTTGTTGGATGCTAAAGAACATCCACGGTGTCCCGGCGAATCCCTAGGGCCGTCCCTGCAGCAACAAGTTATGGATGATAAACGCTTTTGTTGGCACATCCCTAATTGATTATAGCCTTTGTGCTTTGCGTATGGGGTTTTATTCTGATGTGATTTTCTGTTTCTTTAATTTACAGGAAGGTGAATTTAGTGACAAAATCGATTCAATACTTTTGAGTACTACAAGCTACCTACCCAAATATCATTTGGCTCCTTGAGGTATAAGTCGAGCTACACGATAACTGACAAATGCTTGTACTGACTGAACAGGTCCACTCAAATCTGTGTGGTTCTTTGTTCAAAAGAACTTATCTGCATAGTCCTCATGTGAGTTGACCAAGGTTTTGGTCAAGACCTTAAAAAATAGTATGGCTTCTGAGTTTTTATCGGCTGTTTCTTCTCAGAGTAGTCAGGTACGAAACAGCGGCAGCGGCCGCATCTAGTTTTTTTTATTAAAATGACGTGAAAAAGTGTTTGTAAAAACCTATTTGCTAAATAAACATCAACAATAGCATCCTCCATAATCCTAAAACGCCATCCTATCTGCGGGAACGCTTTTCCTACTCCCGTTCTTCTGATGCACCTTGCAGGTCGCATCTTAAGATCCTCCTTAAATCCCCTCCACTCTCTACCGACTTCTACTCCTATTCCTTCACGGTACACGCCGTGCGGCTGTGGAATTCACTTCCGCCTGACATTAGAGACTGCCAAACTCTTGCAGTTTTCAAAAGAGGAGTGAAAGAACATTATCTTTCCATTTCGTCATAGTTGCATAAGTATTTATTATTAGTTTATTTATTGTATTTACAGTATTGTTATGTTTTGTCTTTGTATTTATAAGTATGTTAGTATATTCTTATATGTATTATTATGTTTAAATTGTTCTGCTTTGTGTTTTATGTATTCCATTTTCTTTTCTTCTTTTACACACTATGTCTACATCTCTTTTTTTAGTATCTCCTTTCGCAGGTATGCTGGAAGAAATTTCTTTAGAAATAAGCATCACCTTTGTACTATTTTCTGTTCCTTTCTTCTTTTCTGTATTTAGTGTGTACATAAACTGTTAAATAAATCATTTCTCAACTTCGTATTTTTTTCTGGACAATGTGGAAGGAAAAGTCTGAACTGGTTAATATTGTATTTTTTAATCAAATTGGAAAAAGTTTACATTAAAGGCCCCAATTCCCGAACTTAAAACACTCAAAATCCAGTTATAGTCGCTATATCCCTCCACTCACACACACTCACCCTCACATATCTACATACACCAACACACACATGCACCCACATCACTTACACTCCACATAAATCACCTACTGGTCCACACGCACTCATAAACACTTCTCACTCACGTATAGATCCTATTTAATTTTAAACAATGTAGCATTTAAGTTAGTTATAAGTCATGCAAAATTTAATTAGTAGTTAGAACCAACCATATTTCCTCTGTTGGCATTTTATTGCTAAAATATCCAGGGAAAAGGCGCTGAAAACTGAAATACAGGCATTGCCTAGTTCGGTTGCAGTAGCTACATCCACTTATTAGAAATAAATACTGCCAAATTATTTTTCTGTAAAATATTACTAAGCTTTTTTGAGAAATAAATTATTATTATATATTATTATATAGTACCGACAGTCAATGTCCAAAAATTAATGCAGGTAAAGTGTTTTTTAGAGAGATAGAACCTAAGATTTGAATGGGATCGTTTTGGTTTATTATAATGTATCGTCAGTGTTGCCAATTCAATACAAAAATATCCCTATTTCAAGTAAATTTCAAGAAACGTATTCATGTTCCTTTTTAAAAATCGTATTTACTTGGACAAACTTAAATTGAGAAAAACATTGACCGATGCCCGCTTTGTTGAACGTTGGATACAATAAGTACGCTGTCAATTTTTATAAGAAAGAAAAGTTCCCATTTTTCGTGCTCATCGAAAAATATCGAACAGTCGACGAACTGTTCCGATATTATTTTGTTTGAAAATAGAATGTTTATTTACTTTGATATTTAGGGACGCGATATTTTATCGATGTTACAAACGAAAATAAGTCGATTATTTATGAAAGTTTTAATATAGGTAGGTCTTTGTGTATGGATGCTGCCATGAAAAAAGCTATTTAAAAATTTTCGAATGTATTTCAGAGTGTATGACTTTCAAAAGTTCTCACAGAGAATATTTTTAAGTTGTTTTGAGAGATTTTTATTGTTATAGTATTCTTTTATTTGATGTTAGTTTCATAGTTAGTTACAAACTTTGATAATAAATCATAATGTAAGTATTACTAACGCAAACACAAAGGAAAATTGATGCGAAACAGGCCTAGCTTGTAATCAAATGCCAAACCAATACGCACCAGTGCGAAAGTGCAGCAATATGTTCCGCTGCATTTACTACTGGATTCTTCTTCTTCCTGCATCACTAAAGATCGTAAGCCCACTTCTTTATCTTTTTCCATGAGTCTTGTTAGAACCAACGAACAGTGGTCCACAATAGCCCTAGACCGAAAGATTTGGAAGTCATAGGGAGAGGCCTTTGCCCAGCAGTGGGATGACACAGGTTAACAGTATGAGTCTTGTCTATCGGTTTCATTAATACACTCTCTCTCTCTCTCTCTGTTGCTCTCTGTCATCTTCAGCACGTAACGTGGCGTGGAGTACTGGAGCCGAGCTGCCGATTCGGAGCGAGCCTTCAGGACGCAGAAGCGTGCCGCGAGGGTAATAACGCGATCACAATGGGATGCCACCTTGAGACCACTTTTCAAACGTCTAAAAATATTGACTGTTCCCGCTATGGTGATAATACAGGCAGCGGTATACGTTAGCTAGGCATCATCTAGACGAATACAATAAACGCGGAGATAGACATAATACTCGTGGTAGAAACAAATTAGCTGGCTACCCACCCACACACACTATCTAAGTCTGGAAAGTTAATTCATGTTATGGGTCCATCGGTATATAACCGGCTACCGGATAATATCTTGAGCGCGACGTCTGACACTGTTTTTAAAGATAAACTCAAAGGCTGGCTAACCGACCAGGCATTATATGCCATAAAAGAATGGCTTTAAGAAAATTGATGTGAGTATTATGCTATACTATTCTATTATTCTGTTTATTGTGTGTTATTAATTATTAGTATTTTTTAATTTATAATATTTTTTTAATGTATTATGATTTGTTTCTTTTTTTTGTACAAAATATGGCCTGTAATTTTGATAATTATTAAAAAATGCAACTTCCACCGATATCAAATTAGGTGCTGCAATCCCTAGGAAGAGAAATGGAGAAAGCTTAAAAGAACTTCAAGATTTACAATTGTACATCAATTGAAATACATATAAATGACAGTTTTCCATTTTTCTAATGAATTATAACTAAGTAAGGAAGCTACTATGCGTCAAAGGATGCGGTGATTGACGAAGACGCCGAAGTACAATAGTGATGTTTTGTTCAATTTATATTTTACTAGATTATGCCCGCGGCTTCGTCCGCGAGGAGTTCAGTAACTGTCCCACGGTATCATATTACCGGGATAAAAAGTATTCTATATATTAATCCAGGTTATAAACCATCTCTGTGCCAAATTTCATCTAAATCCGTTCAGTAGTTTTCGTGTGAAAGAGTAACAAACATCCATCCATCCATCCATCCTTACAACAGATTGTTATTAGTTTTAGTTTATCCGTAAATAAAGGCTTTATCATCTTATATATTCATCATTAATTCACATTTTTTTAATATTTCTTAAAACAACATGAAAAAAACATTAAAAAATATAATGATCAGCCGATGTCGAGAGCAGGATCAAAACTACCGGTGGTTAGGGCTCCAGAGACAGGAACCTCCTCACAATTATTAAGGAAGCTGCATTATAAACATCCTATTTACGCTATAAGAGTTGAGCGCAGACGGTGTCCCGCCGGTACATCGCTAGTTTACGCGCAAGATGCTGGGGATTAGCCCGGCCCCACTAAATTGTGCGATCTAACCGAGTTACAGTTCAGCCGTATATTCTGTTTAAACTTCCGGCTAAATTAACTCGGCGTTTGCGTTGGTTGAGCTATGGGGATTGTAATTATTTTGCTAGTTTCGCGGCGTGGAGTGTATTTGTTTTTCCTACATTATTAGTCGGTGGTGCCCAATTACTGGGCTGTGGATATCAGATAGGCCGTCGCTTCATGTAAAATACTGGTATTCAGCATGCGGTTAGAAAGAGAGAAAGAATAAAGTTTATTTGACGTCAGTTCATCAAGCACACATAATAAAATATATACAAAATAAAGAATAAATGACGAATTAAAAAAAAGAGAAAATACATAGTAGGTATGTGCTGTGTGCCTCACGGCTGCGCCAAAAAGGTCCATTTCAGTATTCATGCCAGGTGATGCTGTCTGACGCTGGTCTTCCAATTAGACAACATACTAATTGGGAAAAGGTTACATAGATACATGATCATTGGTCTGCTTTAGAGAGTTTGTCAGTTTTTTGCACGCTGGTTAACTGTACTGGATGGAAAGGACTCAGACGCTGGAACAGTTACCACGTATTCAGTACATCATTCTGAGCCCCCCAGGTAGAATTTTTTCTTCGGTAATTTAAAAAACATTTGCTGTTCCGTATATTTTTACTAAAATCAAAATCGAAGCATTTATTTCAAATAGGCCTGTTACAGGCACTTTTGAACTGTCGAAACAAAGACAACAATGAAAAGTAGCTACAGTCCCAGTCACAAGGCATAAAAACTGTGAAAGTACTGTAGTTGCCCATTCCCTAACGTAGATTTCTATGGAGAAGAACGGGCAAGGACACTCTTTTAAATCAGAATAATTTTACAATAACTTTGTTACATCATTTATGATGAGATGGTACATTATGTGGGAACGATGTAGCACCGCCGATAACCGAACTGGTAACACACACACACCACACTGGTGACTAGTGGTCCGTGGTAACTGTTTTAGCGTCGGTATGCCCTACACCCTGTATAGCCTGTTTCCTAGACAGACATTTTATTGTTTAGGTAAGAACCTGAGAAAAAATAAGCTATAAAGGGTGTAAATAGACCCTTAACATCTCCGAAAAGCACTTGTTCTCCCCGTCTTTGCGATATTTTTTTTGTTCTAGACCGTACCGGGAACCTTCTAGTTACGGAGATATTGGGGGTCAAAGTTCCAACTTTTTCACAAGTTTTTTTTTTAAATACGTCTTTAATGTAAGATCTTTACACACCTCCACGACCCCCGTTCTATTCAATCCATCCATCAGCACAATGCTTTGAGTGCTTTCCATCGAGTCCTACCGTAAAACGTGATTTTTCACCCCCAAAAAAAAGTCGATTCCCAACAATATTTTTTGCGTAAAGTTACTTAGTTTGATGTACAGAATGCTTGGTTGACGGCTATGTGAAAGGTACACCCTGTAGGTATTGCACTTTTGTAGGAAACAGCTTTTTTTTAATAACCGCCGAAAAATACGTGGTAACTGTTTAGCCTGTTTTCTAGAGAGTCATTTCATTATTTAGGTAAGAACATGAGAAATATCTATGAACTAGCATTAGACATTAGAAATAATTTAAACAAATATGAGACTTTAAAAAGTACCAGGCTTGCCAGTATACTTCCTGCAATACGGAAAAACGGTTATGTTTGACAAGAGTGCATTTCGTATGGGCGTTAAAATATACAACATTAGTTTTAGTATATGCGAAACCTGATACACATGTCTAGTATTTTTATGTAAAGAATCTATGTACAAAATTTCAAAACTGGCATAAAGAACTTCTGTTATAATTATGTATCACCTCATGTCCTCAACCTACCCATATTCATGCAAATAAATGATTTGATATCATTTGACAAAATAAGCTATATAATTTATTCCCATTATAAAATATATATTTAATCGTAATTCAACCATGCAAATGATTTTTGTATTATAGATTACCGTTATTAAGCAAGGAAAAACAATTATAATCTCAAAAACCCGTTCAACTTCATACCCTATTCATACACCTTTAGCACATGTTTTGCAAACGGAGAAGAATAAAACCGAATACAGCCACACTTCATTACGGGTTCCCAGTTTGTTAGTTCGAGACTTAAGGTGAAGCGCCAGGGTAGCCTGCGAAATTCTTTTTTTTACGTTTTTTTTTGCAATTTGCTGGCCAGTGTCAGGTTGTATTTTGATTAAAATATATGATTCGCGACCGTGACAAATATTACTGATCAGAGTTATAATCATTAAAATCCCTTATGTGATTATTATTTTTATTTTTTCGATCCTGTATGTAGCAGTCAAGCCAGCTATTTAATATTATTGTCATTATTATTTGATAAATTAATAATATTTATTTATTTAACACTTCAAGCACAAACGTACAGAGGCGGACTTAATGCCATAGGCATTTTCTATTTTCTTTTATAATAATTATAATTCTTCTTTTTTGCTAAATCTAGACTTGTTAACATTATTTATTAGTATTGTAATCATTTTATTTTTAATTAATGTTGCATGCCAAAACTCAAGCAGACTGTATCCGGCTCACTATATTTTAAAACAACTTTATTGTACAATACCTACATTATATGTGAATAAATGATTTGATTTGATAATCATCAATTCAACCCTTTCAGTTCGTTTATACCCATTGAATGACATTTTGGTAAAATAGTTATTCAATATGTGACGGTCGCGAATCATATTTTGTTCACCATACAGCCTGTTTATGACCTCCAAATTGCAAAAAAATCAATTTTGCGAGCTACTCTGGCGCTTCTGGCGCTTAGCCTCTTTGAGTATCCCACTCCTGGTCGAAGGCGTCCCCCTCCTCCTTCCAAACCTCTCTGTCCTGTGCGTTATCTGGCCATGTTCGCGCTTCCCCTTAAAGAAAATAAATAAAAACGTTTCATTTGTCCGTCTTCTCGAAACGGTCGTAAAATCTGGGGAAAAAGAATTATGTCTGTTTACCTTTTTTTTGGAAAATTTTCAGCACCCAAGTATGTGCTTATGTTGTATTAGTGCCTATTCGGATGAGTGCTAATTTTGCGGTTAGCGGTATTTGGATTCTATTTGATGTTGGATATTCATACGCGGATGTTTATTGACGTAATGGTTTTCCCCCTTACCCACAAGGATCTCTTACCTACTCGCAGTTTTTTGCTTTGACCTTTGACGGACGAACGCTACTGACTGTCCTCTTGATATATACTAATATCATAACGAGGTATTTGTATGTAAGTTTGTATGTAGGGGGTAATCTTTGAAACTAAATTCTTTCAATAATGAGAAGTTTAGCTCACTGGACGCCTTTCGGAGGAAATCGCCGTCGAGGTAGACCGCGGCTAAGGTGGTGTGATGATCTGATCTCGTTCGCGGGGCAAACATGGCCGGATATTGCACAGGACAGAGAGGTTTGGAAGGAGAAAGGGAAGGCCTTTGCCCAGCAGTGGGACACTGAAATAGGTTAGCAAAAAAAATGGTAAACTAAATGATTCCCGAGTGTTATACGCTATATTTAAATCGTGTCGTGGGAAAAGCAAAAACTAGTAATTAATAACGAAACTGAACCTTTGGTTATTTCTGTGATATCCAAAGATGAAGAAACAATGACTAATTGTTGTTCTTGAGGGTTTCAATTCATTCTATTGATAACGATGATGGAAAAGTAAAAAAATACCTATAGTATGGCCACTTTAAGTGTGCACTTCAAGGTGGCGTTGCTTGCCAAGGAAAAATTGTATGGAAATGTCAAACTTGGTACATTTATTTTAGTTCTGTGCTTTCCCGCCTGCACAAATAAGTTGGTTATAAGTTGGACTTCTTTTTTTCGTGTGATCAGTGATTAACCTGGTGTCAGAGTTTTTATGCCGCCCATGGGCCTCTGAGTTGGCCTTACATGCCGTTGAGAAATATCTCCCAGGCATGCTGGTTTCCTCACGATGTTTTCCTTCACCGAAGCAAGTCATAATTATACAATACGCACATGCATCCGAAAAATCAGAGGTGCATGTGTTGGGTTCGAACTCGGGACCTATGTCTTGGCAGTCCGACGGTCACACCACTAGGCTAACACTGCTGCTTGAAGCCTCCCTGTACTATTGGAAACATTATGTCAACCAGTGTTTGATTCGTTGTGAAAACCCTTTGAAATCGATTGCCATTCATCAAGGCCACTTGTTCTTCTTCTTCATTTACCAGTTCTATACTTATCTGCTAAAATAATAATAATAATAACACGACATTATAATATTATTTTTATATTTTTAAATCGTTTTTATATTATTTTTTTTCTAAGGAATATTTAAAAATGTAAATAATTTGTAAAAATATAAAGGAAATAATATGACACGACAAAACCAATAAAACAGTTTATCTGATAGACATAGCAATATCTAACTCACATAATATTCAAACCACAATATCCGAAAAGCTAAGTGAATACCAAAATCTTGCCATTGAAATTAAAACCCAATGGAAAGTACAAACTGTTCATATAGTCCCCATTGTTCTCTCATCTACTGGTATTATACCTACATCTCTCACACAAAGCCTCAGCACACTACAGATGCCCAATCACACACTTTAAATGCTGCAAAAGGTCCAGTTGAAAACCAGCGTCGGGCACTAGCTGCTCGGCAGTTTCCTGAACTGGGCCTATTTGGCGCAGCCGTGAGGCGCACAATACTATCTCTTTTTTATTTTTGTTTGGTTTTAACTTTTTTATTGTGTAAATTTAAGTTATTTTTATTTGTTTGTTGTGTGTACTTGTGGCATGTGCCAAATAAATATGTTTTCTTTCTTTCTTTCTTTCTTTCAAAAAGCCTCCATTCTCCACACCTGTCGAATCACCAGAAAGTTTCTGACTTCTTCCACATTATCATCCACTTTCTCTACCTAAATTTCACCTTACATCCTTAGTTCTGACCCGCGTGTAAGGTTTCTTAGGCTCTCTTAAATGAGACGAAACATAAAGAACAACAAAATAATAATAATAAATTTATTTCTATAACTTCAATAAACATTACATCAATGTGGTCTCAACTCCTGAACTAGGACAGCCTGTATGACATAGGTTGAGGTTTCTGGTTACATAGGTCTGAATGTGGAAGCTTAGACAGTGCTTACTGTAGCTACTGTAGAAATTGACATAATATAAAAACTTAAGATGAATTGACAAAAACTAAGAGAAGAACAGAAGGAAGATAAGGTAAAATAAAGGCACATTTCATAATTATGGAATAGAGGTAGCGTGTGTATGGTGAGATGTGTGATGGTGTGTGTGTGTGTGTTATGAATATTTATGTCACTAGGTTAGAGTACTTATAAGGGTTTCAGTGTCATGAAGCTATAGTTTTCCAGATAAAGTAATATTTCCTTTTTTATCTGGAAATTACTTACATAACAATAATAGGTTTACAAATAAAATAAAATTACAGAACAGAAAGTTCTACTTCCCTGTACTTAATTCCGTACAGTTAGTCCCAAATTCACGATGTTCCGATGATGTAAATACGAGGTGCGCTGCAAATTTCCAACTTACTATACCCGCTGTAGCCCGTCCGCTTTATTTATTTCGTTTCGGTGCACACTGCCGGTATTGATTCAGGGATGGTACAAAATCATGGTACTTTTAAAAAGAAGAAATGTTATATCTTCATACAGGGTGTTCAAAGACCCCTCTCATAGCCGTCATCTACGCATTCTGAACTTACATCATCATCTACCCAGCCTTTTCCCAACTATGTTAGGGTTGGCTTCCAGCCTAATCGGTTGCGGCTGAATACCAGTATTTTACATGGAGCGACCGCCAATCTGACCACCACAACCCAGTTAGTAATATTAGCTAATACGAGACGCCTTGGTAAGACTAGTTGTCAGACTTTTTGGGCCACTGAATACCTGTAACGACTGTCAAAGATCTACAAATGAAAGCCGGGACCAATGGTTCTTTCCGAAGCACGGAGGAAACTCGGTATGTAATGGGTGGTCACTAATCCACAGACTAACCTAGGCAAGCACGGCTTAACCTAAAGATGCTGTTATTATTTAGCCACGAGCTCCTCCACAAGCATTCTGCACTTACATCAAACTAAATAATTTCTTGGAAATGGCTTTTATTTCTAATGGACAAGGTGCATAATCGTTCTAAGTGCATTTTATTGCTCACTACTGCAATTGCCGTCAAAATCCAAGACCATGGACTTTTTGCTTTTGTTGCCTCTTCAATGCAAAGAAGAAAGACCGTTATCTATACATAGGAAACTCCTCATGAGTTTCCGTCAATCACCGATAGATCTTGAAAGCTCCATAAAGAATCTTGTCCTACAATCACCACGCTTCAAGAAACATCTCTTTAGTAGCAGAGAGAAGTTAAGAGTTTCGGATATGTCCCAGAAAAAACAAAAGTAGATTTTTATAAGCTTTTATATAATTTGCAATGTATTTATGTTTGTTTGTTTGGGTCAAATCTTGCAAATGAATTTTAAAACAGTTATCCCCAAACGATTGAGCTGAAATTTTGCATACACGTTTAGTTTGGATGACAATGCATGGTTAGCTAAGTGACGTGATTCTACATTGAATAAGGCGGACTACCAAAGATGGCTGACTAGTTATTTTTTATACACCCTAATGATATGGGTATCAATTTAAAGGGTTTAGACGTCAAACCAATAATGTAAAGATGTTTTTAAAAATGTTTTTTTTTTACTATAAGCTTATTTAATTTTTAAGTACCTTTCATACACCTGAACCTCTACCAGCCCTAGCCTATATATTTGTATTCGCAATAAACATGCCTCCAACCTGTAAACCATTTAGGTAAGTGTTTTATGCAGACCGAGCACCCATTTAGATATTGAAAACTTGTCTGGACCAACGGGTTGAGATCGGTGCAGACGGAGATTTTTGGCAATAAATTAGCTCATTGATTATTGGATTCGGGTTGGAAATAAATGGTATTAGAAAAAAACAAATATGGTTTGTTAACATAGGTAACATTACGCATTACGAAGGGTTAGGCAGAGGTGTACCTAATTAAATAGTACACTCGCATTTCGCTAGTTAAGTTTTTAAGTCCCATTTAACAAATAGGGGGCGACCCTATTGCCATCAACAGGGCACAAATCCAGACTCCGTGGCTGTTTCTGTGAAATTTCTTATGGAAAAACCCAATAACACTTTGCCCGACCTGGGAATCGAATTCAGGAGCTCAGGCTCAGCAGTTGCGCTTGCGACCACTAGACCAAAACATAACTGGCAAATTGTGGGTGTACTAAGGTACATCTCTGCCTAAACCTTCGGGGATTACAGGCGTGATGTTATGAGATATGTCAATTTTAATTGCTGTGGAAACGCTAAAAAATACTTGTAAGTTGAATAAAATGTACGAACGAGTTCCATACATATTTTTCACTAATGAATAGTCACCTCCAACTCCATATAACCCAAATTTTCTAAAAGCTGTTATACGAAATATCGTCTACATCGATATTTCAAGGCCACAATATCTGAATATTGCAATAATCTTAAGTAAACCCAATTCTTTCGAAGTCAAAGTTTCCCTCACCGCGTAATAGCTGATGCGTGACTTTTTAGTTTCAACTTGCCTTAGAAATATTACTGATTGAAATGGTCTCTGGTTGTACGTGGCTTGCGCAGTACTTTTTACTTTAATCTTTATTGGGCTTTTAGTAACGTGTGGTTGGAAGAGGCCGAAGATTTTTAAGCAATATTTTCTACTTTCAAATAATTTCGATTCATAGAAAAACTAGCCATCCGTTCATGCTTCACACGACGCCACCTAACAAGGCCAAAACTATCCTATTTTTCAGGAGATTAGCATGTACGAACATAAGAAGATCTGCATAACTTGACAGCATGTAAAAAAAATATCGTGCTCCACTCTAGGTCGCATCATCGCTTCACATCAGGCGAATTGCGGTTGGCCGCAAGTGTATTTAGTATTTTTTTTTAAATTGCCTCTGATTGGCGGTACATAAAAGCACGTCCAGCGCAAACTAACCAGCCTGAGGGCCTAGGTACAATGATACTCTATCAGCGAAAACAATTATGGGAAAGTTATAAGTGGGTCGCCTGCTACCGATGAAGCTTATTGAAACTCGTTACAGAACCATGAAACGCTTTGGACGCGTTAGTTAATTAACTTAGTCTTATTAATTTTTAATTTGTATAAATATACAGGGTGTAAACGAATCAAACTATGTAGCCTTATGCAAAAAATTTTGCTGGGAAACGACTTTTTTTGGGGTGAACTGCTTTGAATAGTAAACGGGTCATGGAGGTATTGAAAGTAAAGTTATTACCTTAAAAACTAGTAATTAAAAAAAAACTTGTGTTAAATATAGAACTTTGAGCTCCACTTTCTCCGTAACTAGTAGGTTCCCAGGTATGGTTCAATACAAAAAAAAATATCACAATGGCGGGGATAACCATTGCCTTTTGGCATCAAGCTCGTGATCCTGAGAAAAGTTGACAAACAAATTATCCACACCTTCAACTAAACAAACAAAAATCCTCTCATCCAAAACTTCCCACATAAATCACAAAGTACATCACATATAGGTCAACAAGCACCCGCATCGCTGGATTCAGTACTCGACCAACGAATTCAATTTCCTAGTGTGTGGCTAAATTATATAATACCCAGCCAGTTTCCCCTCGGCGGACGAATCTGCGGCCATCATGGGCCATCATTACGCAATTGTTACAACCTTCGTACCATAGTTCGTACTAAGCGGTAGGGAATATGTTGCCAATTTGTGGGATACTTCCCTGGTGTCAGGGAAATTTGTTTATGGTATTTAAAAAAAAAGCTTAGAACAGTGGACATTGCCCCACACCCAGATTGTCCTATTTCCATCGTTGTGTAACTACTTACAGCCGTTAGCTGTGTTACACACTAACAATTTTATTCCCTCCATTTGAATACCCAAACACCAATTCTGCAGAGCAAACGGCAAAAGAGCATGGAAAGGAAACGAAATTCTTATATTTTTCTCATAAATTATTAGTTCCATGAAACAGTCTAATTAAACTTAAAATGTTCACTAGAGCCTTCTCATCTTGATTTTTCGTATACGACAAAAATAAGGTATGCTCAAGTGCTATGAATCATCATTTCCCAAGGTTTTTCCCAATTTTGTTGAGGCCAGCTTCTAGTTTAACTGCAAATGCAATGCAAAAAAAAACTGTACTTATTATACAAAACACCGATTTAATCGCTACAACACATAAGCTTACAAATAATCACAAGTCTTAGCCAAATGAGAGATTTCAGTTGCACAGGAAAACCAAAGAGACTTTCATGACATTACAAAAATAAAAAAATAAAAAAATCTAACTTGGCAGTTACTCACCAACTCCAACAAACAAAGACATAACACATACTCCTTCCACTGGCAACCCCAGCTAGGGTCACTAGGAAGGAATGAGGAAACCCCTTCAATTTGCGCGTCCATAAACATGCTTTACGAGTTGACCGTGATGGACATAAGAGCATTATTCGTGCGAACGGCCCGGTTACTGCTCCGTATAATATATCGTGTCCATGTCGCTAATTGTTTCCGGTTTCAGTTCCCGTAGTTTGTGCGATTAATTTTGATTATTTTTGGGGGTTGTTATGTTTTATTTTATGGTATTTTACGCTTTATTAGGGTCCTGTCCTGTTTGTAATGTGACAATGAGGGTTTATTGGTACAATATATATGGGTAATGTAAAAGTGGCAGCTAAGGGTGAAATTCAGTACTCTTAAAAAATTTTACTTCGCACCCATTTTGCATCCTGTAAATTATGACTAATTTAATTAAATTCACATGCAAGTTATGAATATATGTACGTTATCTGTTGCCTCGTGATGGTTCATGTTTTAGGAATATAATCTCAACTTTCTAATACGGAGCAACCAAAAAACATTAATTCTCTCTGTTTGACGTAGAAAATGAGCAATTTTCACGTCGTAGTCGATTCAAGATTTCAAAATGGGATGATAATATCGCAAAAAAATATCGAAAAAACACTAAGATTTTTCCTGTGTCATGGGTGCCTGGATCGTAGCAACTAGAAGTCTGGAAGTCATAGGGAGAGGCCTTTGCCCAGCAGTGGGATGACGCAGGCTAACAGTATCAGTATTAGTACAATGAGTGTGTTTAAAAAAAAATAACTCACTCACACAAACCCGGAGGAACCCCTAGGCAATACAAATATTTGTTCCGTGCGGGAATCGAACAACACACAGTGAAGCAGCCAATCGCTCAGCCACTGCGACAACCGCGTCGTCGAACATAAATAGGTGCCACTATAATCATGATCAACTGTCCTAGTCCTTACAGGCCACCTACTAGACATAGACCTCCGTAAAGGTTAATACTTCATACAAGTACATAAACTCAAGCCTATTTCCCCTGGGGGTAGGCAGAAAACACAGAAAGCCACGTAATATCTCTAATCCTTACATACTCCTTTCGTAAAGGTTCTTTCAAACCAATACTGCGGATCAGTGCGGACATAGTAAACTGACAGATACTTCAGCACATATTCTGTCAGATTCGGGTATCCGGGACTACAATTTATCCGATCTATTTGGCGGTAAGGGCGTTTTCAGTGTGATTCAGATTTATTCAAAGCGCGTCAAAAAAAAATGATATTTTATGTTAAAGTAGATAAATAGATGTAAGTCATGGGGCCTATGTCCAGCAGTGGACGTCTTTCGGCTGAAATGATGATGATGATGAAGTCATGGGGAGATGCCTTTCCCAGCAGTGGGATAACACAGGATAACAGTAACAGTAAATAAATGTTTAAAAAAAACGATTTCGTAACTATCACTCTAGTCCCAAATTGAAACAAAAAAAAAATAAACAAAAATGTACAAATAAATCTGTTTAGATAACCCGCAGAAGCGCCAAAAGGCGTTTAGATATACGTGAAGTAACATTGATAATGATTTTTGTTATTATCAATGATAACTATCACTTAGATCACTTAGAATATAGTGCACCCATATTTCTTCACTTCAGTTTAAGTCCCGTGAATTTTTTTTTCAAATCATGAAACCCAAAAAATGTCGTCCAATCGTCTAAATCGGATGAGAATGAACCGGGAACCTCTTAATTCGATTAAAAATCCCAGTAGGTACCCATATTTCGTGAAACCCAGCATAAGTAGTCAGGGTTCGAAGGGTACGTCGATAATCATATCGTCCTTTCGGCCCAACTCTCTTGATTGGGTGCTTAAGTCGTCGATATAGCGATTAAGTGTAGATCCCCATGGTACTATTATGGCTTGTATGTTTTGTTATACGTTTTAGGGGCCTGTAGCTTCTGAACTACTGAATGACAGAGGGTAAACTGTAAAGTTCATTTACCATATAGTCTTTATGCTTATTTTAGGGACCATAAACGTCTTGCCCACAGTCGAGCGAGACGAGTATTGCGACAGCTACTACGGTGCAAACAAAAGAAGGAGCTTGCTACAAGTCACCGCGAACATGTAAGGCGCGCGCGTTTCACTTGACGCAAGTCGCATCACTCGAGGCATTGGCACGAGCGCAAGGCATCAACCCAACGCAACAGAACCGAACTGCTCGCCTAGCCTTTTACAAGGCTGATCCAGAGTCGAGGCCATGCCGTTATGATACTTATTAATGTGTGGAGATTCGTGAAAAAAAGCCCCGCTTTTAAGATGGAAGCGCTAAAGTAGCCCGTGAAATTCAAATTTTCTTACGTTTTTCGCAATTTGCAGGTCAGTGTCAGAATTAAAATCATCAATACTCCAATCCTCCAAGTTCATCTAATCCCATTGAATAACTATTTCATAAAAATTAAAGCTAAATTTCCTACAGTCGCGAATCATATTTTAACCGACATACAACCTGACACTGACCTGAAAATTGCAAAAAGCGTAAGAAAAATGGAATTTTGCGGGTCACCTTTGCGCTCCTCCTTAATAAATTTTCTTTTCACAATAAATGGCTTCCCCTTTTTTCTCAGAACGAGGAATAATAGTAACCAAGTGATGCTGCAGATCAACTATGCAAAGAAGCTTAGCAGCAAACATTTCAGATAACATTTTAAGCCCGTTAAGAAGTTTCACGCACGCGGAAAGTGCTTACAAACTACATTACATATTTCATAGGAATAACACCATCCCACATGATTGACATAATCAAGCACACGTTGCTTAATCCAGTAGCATAATTGCTTAAAACACTCGCAATCACAATCAATTTCTGGTACAAAATTCTGAAGGCAACTGCGACTGTAAATTAAGGTGGCAATACGGCCCAAACGCTATGACAGATCGCAGCGATATGACTAGTTTCTATGTAGGTAATCCTATGACAAACACTTCTGTCAACGGCAACATTGCCGCCTGTTGCCATTTTCATAGAAATCACTGCGCTACCGCGGTTTGCAGTTGCGATCGCATTTGGAATTTTACCTTTATGTACCGTCGAGCGGACAACTTTTTAAAAATTTGAAGCAATAAAATTCTTTGAAGGTACCTATTATCAAAATGAAGGGCATTGTGATAGTAAGTGGTTTACGCAATTAGAGTCCACCAGCCTCATTGCATTGGTAACACGTACACTTAAAATCACAATGCCTTTAATTTTGGCAATATACTCCGACATTACGTAATTTACGTTATCAAGTGAGCGACTTTTTCATCAATATATTGTTTTGTACTATCAATATCACAGTCCCGTTCGGATTGTGATTGTAACTGAGTTACGCAATAGAGGGCGGCCCATCTTGCAAGTTCCAAATTGCTTGAAGCAACCATCGAGGATTACCGTGCGCACATAGGTTGGTCGGAACAGGTAAACTATTCATCTGTGGGGAAAGCCTTTGTAATCCTGATATGTGTTCTCTGTGCAGTCTGGTTCTATGGTTGATGTTTAGGTTCTGTTTCAAAGGTTTATGGTGCGTTTTGGTGTTGAGGGTAAGAGTTTTGTAATGTGATATTTATTAATAAAGTTTAGGGCTTAGACTACAGTATAATATTTAATAGTACCAAAAGTCACGACCAACTAATACATAAACGTCTCGCCTGTAATCTCCGAAGGGTTAGGGCAGAGGTGTACCTTCTGCTGGGGTGATTATTGAGATCGCAATTGTGTACCCGCACCCCAGCTAGAACTGACGTGGAGGAACACCGTGTGGTTTTAGTCAGTAGGAGTCTGTCCCCTCCGCCCCACGGCGGTGGACATCCATAGAGTAATAGTATAGGTACCTACCCACATTTGGCCATTTATGTTTAAGCCCCTTGTAATAAAGGGCGGGCATATTGCCATCAACCGGGCACAAATAATAGTCACTCCGTGACTGATACTGAGAAATTCCTGATGGAAGAACGTAATAACACATTGCCCAACCTGGGAATAGAACCCAGCACCTTATGCTCAGCAGTCGCACATGTGACCGAGGCAGTCACCTAAAGTACGTAGTAATTTTTTAAGTGAAATTCTGCGACTGTATAATTTTATGCTGTTACAAAGTATTTTAAAAGCCATTATATAATATATAATGGCAAAAAGGTGAAAATTTTATGAAATAGGTCTGATCAATCGACGCGACGACGACGTTCTTGTGGAACATCACTTTATAATTTTGCTATGTGTATGCATAGTAAATAATGCTTGTAATTTGGTGTCGACTGTTAGTACCTCATTTCGATGGAATCATGCGTTACTATGTTATGAAAATTAGAGCCTGTTTCAATTCAATCTTCTTCAAGATATTTTTCTTTCATGTAGAAACGTCTTTTTTTTGTCGGAGTTTTGGTTGCCAGTGACTTGTAATCTGTATAAAGGAACATTAATCCTTTTTCCGAGGCCCTAATATCATCACATCAATACAACAGTCCCAGAAATAGCCCCAAAAGCCGATTCTGCTGACTAATATCCAATACGTCCAATATATGTGCTAGGTTAATAAGTCAGTGAGCTCACGTCGGGGCAATTTGCGGAGGTAGGGAGTCTCACAAAAGTTGCTCAGTAACGAACCGGTCCCAATAAAATTGCTCGCGTTTAAACGTTTCTACGTGTTTCTTGTCTACAGGCAATGAACGCCAGAATAGTTTTTGTTAAACATTAATTTAATTAAATAGGTGTTTAGTACTGTAGTTAGTAAGTGCGGAGAAAGCTAAACAAAAGAACTCATTAAAAGAAAAACCTAAATTCAAAACGTTTAGTCCACTCTCGGCCCCTCGACCCCCAAAAAAGAATGTGTCCACTGGACCCCTAACTATAGTTTATTCTGGACCCTTGGGGGTCAAGAGTGGATTTAGTTTCCTCTCGACCCCCGGAGTACAGTTACCTACGATGATAAAAATTGCATACTTTTTAACTAAAATACTCTCAATATATTTTTTATAATACTTACTTATCATCATCATCATCATTTCAGCCGCAAGACGTCCACTGCTGGACATAGGCCTCCCCCAAGAAGGGGGGTTTTGCCATAATCGCCACGCTTGGCAGGCGGGTTGGCGATCGCAGTATGGTTGTTATAAAACACAGAGAACGCTGCTGCCCATTCTCTGGTAAGTCCCTTAGTCGCCTCTTACGACACCCACGGGAAGATATGGGATGGTGCTATTCTTTACGTCCGGACACCATACAGAATACTTACTTATAGTCGAGTTCAATTAGATAATAAGGTGGAACGAAGTTACTGCCTGTCACCACGGCCTCTCATGCAGCCGAAGTGCGGGGCGTTTTGCACGGCACGCGAACATAAACGACATCATCCGACGAGCTCTTGTTACCGTCGGCGTTCCAGCTGTTTTAGAGCCCAATGGCTTGGCACGCGAAGATGGCAAAAAACCGAACGGCATGTCTTTGTTTCCTTGGAAGATGAGTAGGCCTTTAGTGTGGGACGCAACATGCGTCGATACTCTTGCGCCATCACATTTTCCAAGCTCAGCGTGCTGTGCTGGCACTGCCGCTGCGGCTGCAGAGAACCTCAAGCTGCGAAAATATAGAAACCTTTGTGGAAACTATATTTTCGAGCCGTTTGGGGTTGAAACTCTGGGTCCATGGGGTCCGAGTGCTCATAGCCTGTTTAAGGAAATTTCGAAACGCCTAGTTGACGCTTCCCGTGACCCGAGGGCTGGCTTTTACCTTGGCCAGAGGCTAAGTGTACACAACATGGCAACGCCGTATACAACATGGCAACGCCGCCATTCTCTTGGGCACATTACCAGCTGACAGCGTTGAGGAGGAGTTTTTCGATGCCCTTTTATAGTTTTGTAGGGGTAGGTGTAATTGACTAGAAGAATTGATGTTTAATACCACTATTTATTAGCAAACCATTCAATATATAGAGTTAGGCTACTTACGTATACAGACATAGGCATAGTTCTATGACACCCACACTACAGTTTGTTGTTAGTTTATTTAATAGTTTTTAATTAATAATGTATATACTTTAGTTTACTCTGCCTACCATTTGGCAAGAAATTAACTAGGTTAACTAATATCTTTAATGAGGGCCTGGATGAATTGCGTATGTTTTTGCTAATCGTTAGGCTGACTAGTACAAATAATATTCATAAAATATTTAAATCATCATCATGATCAGACCAACTATATTTAAGAACCATCCAAGTGACCCCATGAGTACACAAAAACAATCATGAAAATCGTTCAAGCCGTTTAATTCATTAATTTTATTTGTTCAAGTAACAAGGACTTATTAATACACACAAAAATTCAATATAGCACAAATGATACATTAAACACACCAATACATCACAAAACAATAAACACACAAAAATATATATTTATCAACAACAACTGTAGGTGACGTGTTGTCAACACGTCACAGTGTTGACAACACGTCACCTACAGTGCACTGTGCACTGTAATTGACGTGCAAGTCACTGCAGCCTCTGATGTCTGGACAGTCGTCTATCATCATCAGAACGCTGTTGGAGCTGCGAATCCTGCGCACCAGGGACGCTCTCCGCTTACACATCGTTGCATAAAAGCAGTCGACGCTAGCGACGGCGAACATGCCCGAGGCACTATAATGTCTCGGCAGTCCCATCAGCGCTCTGAATACGTTGTTTATATTGGACGCGGAGGGCTTCGTATGCTTTTTGAGTGTGATTCACCCACAGGCTGTACGCGTGCATAGAGGTAGAATAAGCCCTGAAAAGGGTCTGCTTGACCGACCCTGAACAGCGCGCAAACCTATCATATTACCTCTTACAGCCAAAGCTCTCCGCTCCCTCTCGATATCAGCATCGTCTCTGAAACCGGCTGTGACTACATGCCCTAAGTATTTGAAATGACCAAAGGAACCCCGTACAGTTTGATGGGAGGTACTGCTATAGGACATTTAGAGCCGGCCTCAAAAACCATGAACTAACATTTCGTTACATTATATATAAGATCGTGTTCTTCTGCAAATGTCTCACAAATCCGCAACAATGTTCTCATGTCACGAACCAATCCACTTAACACTATTGATCTTGCCCCCATAAACCCTCATTTAAACAAATTGTTCAAGTTCTTTGGGAAAGTTAATGTCCTTCAACTTCTTCCAAAGAATGTCATAGGAAACCAGATCAAAAGCTCTGGACAAATCCAGATACACCAAAGTATGCCTGTCTGTATAGTAACCGACGGAATGCTTGAGACACATTATAGCACTTTCTGTGGAGAGTCCTGGCCGAAAACCAAACTGGTTATCATGCAGATATAGATATTCATTTAACTGTGTATTCATTTAACTGTGTATGTTTAGGAGGAGAAGAATTACGAACACACGCACAACGGAATTTAATATTTGTTAAGTTAACGATGTTTAGACAAGCGGTATCCTATTAAAACTCAATGACATGTTAATGAAACATTTCTTTATTTACAACAGTTATCAAACCAGTCCCCGACACGTGTAGGGCTCCGTAGGAACGTTATCACTCCCGTATAATTACGCGCAAGGGTGTTGTTGTGTTAAATTTTTACGATCCACTGTGGATTACTTTCGGTTCGCGTTTGTTCCCTGTTATGTACATTACGGTTAGAGAAAATTACGGTTTTAGGGAATCTTTATGAAATTAGAATCAGATTTGCTTAAGCAAAATTTGTTTAATGCATTTCAGTTTGCAGATTTGCTTGACAGTGTGTACGTTACGGCTAAAAGCAGAAGTGCGGCTACAACTAGTTCTAGCCGGCTAAACCTAGGTGCGGCCGGTAACAGTTGTAGTAAAAAATTATTCAAAAATGTAAGGTACAACATTGTACAGTTTTTCTTAAATCTATGTCAAGTTCACCCACGATTTGTGCCTGAACTAGGTAATCCTGTGTTTCAGGCGATTGGAGGTAACATTAATTGATAGATTGATTAGTATATCCGCATAGAGATCGTTTTTTTTTTTTTTCTATTCAACAATTTTCCAAGCTTTGAAGAAGGTCTATCACCCGATTTTTTAATAGAGAGATGAGAATTGTAATACTTACACCCGTATCAATAAACACGTCAAAGTTATTACTTGCGTAAAAGTCTTTACTTAAGATACAATTTTTTAGTTAGAACTATGAAAAGTTAGAATTCTTAATTATTAGTTTCTTTGATGGTTCTTACTTGTTGTTTACTGTTTAAATTATTGCATAATTATGTTTGTATAATTAATTACTTTAACTTGTCTTTAGATAGGGGTGTTACACATTACAGTTTGTCAAGTTCTTCTTTTTTTATTAACATCAATTTCTCAGTACAGTGACTGAATTCAAGACAGAGCAACCTGTGTGAATATTTCTACCAACGAGCAGCATTCTGTGTTCCGATTCGAAGTATTCCCAGCTTTTGAAATTACGAAAACAAAACATAACATCACGCCTGTAATCCCCGAAGGGTTAGGCAGACGATGTACCTAATAGTACGGACACATTTCGCCAGTTATGTTTTTAAGTCCCATGTAAAAGGGGCGAGCCTATTGCCATCAACCGGGCACAAGTCCGGACTCCGTGGCTGCTACTGAGAAATTTCTGATGGAAAAACCCAATAACACTTTACCCGACCCGCGAATCGAACCCCAACAAATAACTACTGTATATTATCACACACTAGGTGATACCTAAATTAATGCCGAAAACGAAGCACATTGTTGGATTTCAAACTTTCGGCGTAGCGAGCAGAGGTAAATTTCCAACGTCATTTTGTGTTAGTAAAAACGAGCGTATAATTGGCAATTTCTTAGGTTTTGCAGCTGAAGCGGTCTGAGAGCTAACGACAATATGTATTACATAATTTCAGAAACAACATCCTCCACTTCCACGCTCTGCAAGGAAACAAACACTTTAAATTAAATGAGTTAAGTTGTTTTCTTCAACTGCTCGTAAATGCTAACTGGGGCTACTTACTCATTATGGTGTTCCTAGCTACGACCTAGGGACCAGCCATTATGTCATTGAGGTCACTTTAATACTTAGTTGTAGTTTACTCAGCGTTTCCTTTTTTTGCTGAAAGGAATCGTTGGACTAATAAAAGTTGCATTGTAGCGTACTGCTTCTTCCACAATACCCAATTTACTAAAGCAAATACCTGTAGACATTTTAGACTCAATGAATAGTGAAAACATAAAGCGTAAGCTGAAAGGACATTACATCATCATCATCTGCTTAGCCTTTTCCTATCTATGTTAGGGTCGGCTTCCAGTCTAAACGGATGCAGCTGAATACCCGTATTTTACATGGAGCGACTGCCTATCTGACTGACCTCCAGAACCCAGTGATTACTAGGTAAAAAAGGACATTACATCAACTCGATTATAAGTTAACTGTTAATAGCGCCTTGATCAAATCTCAGGCCATGGCATGCTAATATAGAGCCAGAAGTCGAATTGTGTACTTTGTTTAAGTGTAAGGAACTTGTAGTTAATAAAATAAATAAATAAAAGTAAGGCACATAAGTTAGGTAAGGACATCTGTCAGGGCTGCGGGACTGTTCGAAAGAGATACCGCGGCCCTGGAACACAAAGGGCAAAGAAGGAACATGGATGGGTTTTAGTCAGTACAAGTCTGACACTCCCTTCCGCTCCGCCCAGAGCGGGGGGGGGGGGGTCATTTGATGACTACATTTCTTTTTCACTTCCCCTTTTGCAGGTCTGCTGGCAGAAATTTCTTGAGAAATAAGCAGTACTTATGTATTCAAATATTATAATGTTATTTTCCTGTGTTGTCTACTCTGTGTACATAAATAGTAAAATAAATAAAAAACAAATACTGCACACACGATAATATAATCGGTACTGATTTGATTATAGACAGGCGGCAAGTCACTTTTGAAATCGTCTAACTTTATAAATTATTTAACTCTTTATTAATGTACGTTTAAAAAAAAAAACTTTTCCACACTCGGTGCGTTAACATACATTTAAATTCGCATACACAAACAGGCAGACCCGGAACAACTACCAGTAGGCCATACAAATATTTGTTCCGTGGAATGGCGGGAATCGAGCCCGCGACACGCAGCGCTAGCAGCCCATCTCTCAGCCACTGCGCCAACCGTCGCGTTCGTCTACGTGGATCAGGATAGATAAAAGTATTCTATGTGTTATACTATACTGCAGGGATCCACTGGATGCGAGTCGCACGGGACCGGTCAATATGGGGACACTTGGGGAGGCCTATGTCCAGCAGTGGACGTCTTTCGGCTGAAATGATGATGATGAAGTGTTACACTATCTGTGTGTGTACATCCAAACACACAAACTTTCACATTAACAACATTAGTAGGATCAGTAGGATTAGCCATTTGTACCCCACTTGTAACCTTTGCATAAGTACTGAGCAATTCGCGCGGCAATGATTCGTGCTGTGCTCTAAGCGTTTTTCATTTGGTTTGTAAGCAGTTGCGCTCGCAACACGCGTGTCGCTTGAGCGAGAAGCTTGTGGACAGTCGCTAAAAATATACATAACATCACGCCTGTAATCCCGGAAGGGTTAGGCAGAAATGTACCTAACAGAACACCCACATTTCGCCAATATGTATAAGTCAGTACGCAGGGACGAGCCTCGAATTCATACCTCGTGGCCGCTACTGAGAAATTCCTAATGGAATAACCCAATAACACTTTTCCCTACCAGGGAATTGCACCCAGGACCTCATACTCCGCAGCAGTAGTTGCGACCACTCGACCAATAAAACAGAAAATATACTTAAACCACCCATCATTCCGACTGTAAACGAACATGCATTAATTTTTAATGAACAATTTATACAATTCAGCTGAGAAGAAAACTGCTATGAAGCGTGATTGAGTATCAAACATACATAAACTCACGCGTTGTTCCCATGGGTGTAGGCAGAAACCACAGAACGCCACCTGCTACGATCCTTACATAGTCCTTCCGCCTCATCCACGGTCATACAACCACGGCGGTTGCAAATACTACACACCTGACCTTTCTGTAGAAACTCACCAATAAGGTGATGATTGACTGACTGATTGATTGATTGATTGTTTTTTTTTTTTGGTGTTGATTTGTTTTCTTTTTTTAATGTATTATGATTTATGTTTTTATTTTTATTTTATTTTCAAAATATGACCTGTAATTTTGATAATTATTAATAAATAAACTAAACTAAACTAGATCACCCTAGAAGGACATAATAGACTCCTTCTAGGGTGTATCCTTCCGGCGTTGCCACGCCCATCTGCCTTGTAAATACCTTTAGTAAGTCGACTTTCACGCATGCACTTTCCTCTATATGACAAATAATAACATCAGAGTAGCCACAGAATCTAACTGATTTCAAAACAAAAGGATATAGACATTCCATTGTACATAAAACCGATTAAAACTCAGTAATACATTTCAACACCCTTCATTACAAAAAAAAACCTTGAATTATTTCCCATAAACGGTTACAATTGTACGCATGACATTGAGACAATGAAACAAAACGATTTAATTTAAATAAAAAACAAAGGGATTAAAGCCTATGATTTAAACACGAGTTATACGAGTTTAATGGCATCATAAATCAGTTCTGATAAAGGAATTTTATCTGATGTCTCTGATGTATGGGGCTTTGATTGGTGCTTCTACCCTTCTTTGTGTGAGGTGATGTGGTGGTCATGTATTTACCCTATAAAGCATGGGTTTTCATATATACAAATAAATAAAATTGAAGTGTCTGTTTGTAATTTCAAAATAATACGGTACTTATCAGATTTTTTTTTTTAATTTTTGTCTGTCTGTTTGTTTGTTCAATCTAATCTCCGAAACGGCTGGACAATTTCGACGAGACACTGTATTAGATATTACATAGGGTTCCGTGTAAAAAAAAATGAAACCCTTGACCTAAACCTTTTAAATTCAAGTTGGGAACTAGTATTTTTATAATAATTTCACGCGGAAGAAGGTCGCAGGGCACATGTAGTGTATAACAATTTATTTAATCATAAGTAAACTAGCAAGAAATACTCAATCACTTGGTTTTTCAACTTTCCGCCTATGTATCACATGTTTGGAGCCTCAGTAGCAACCAGGACTGAATTGGTGCCCGGTTGAAGGTAAGAATCTCGGTCCCTGCCGAAATGTGGGTGTGCACGCCTCTGCCTCACTTTCCACCTCTTGCGTGATAGCAAGCGTGATGTTACATTATGTTAAAAATCGAAATCGCAAATACAGCATCATGTAGAGAGGGTAGGTAGCTATTTAAACACTTACAAATGTTACCCTCCTCCTCCATACTGTGAGGTATGGAGTAAATTGGTGGTAAGCGAAGTTAGTAACCAGTCATTACTTATGCACTTGTGGACGTAACTGGATGTGACTGAGAAGGCTGACCTCTTGTCCATGATGTGTACAGTATAACCACTTCGCAGTTCTGAGCAGTTCAAGGTGGCATTCATCATCATCATTTCAGCCGAAAAGTCCACTACTGGACATAGGCCTCCCCCAAGAAGGGGGGTTTTGCCATAATCGCCACGCTTGGCAGGCGGGTTGGCGATCGCAGTATGGTTGTTGTAGAATCAGAGAACGCTGCTGCCCATTATCTGGTAAGTCCCTTAGTCGCCTCTTACGACACCCACGGGAAGATATGGGATGGTGCTATTCTTTACGTCCGGACACCATACAGGACTCCGGACACCATACAGGACAAGGAAGGTGGCATTGCTTGTCAAGAAAAAGAGATCCGGCGGAAATGTCCATGTAGCGGTGGAAGTGGTAGTGGTCTGTGAACGAAACCTATATTTTCTTGTAGCTGATATAAAGAGCATAAATTTTTGTTATGTCGTCAAAAAAAATCCTCTATGGAGAAAAAAGGTATTCATCATTTAAAATGAACTATGTAATTTACAATTGCATTAATCACAAACAGCGTCGGCGAATCAGACACACATCATTTTAAAGCTTGTGAGAAGACGGTTTTTCTTTGTTAAGGACATAAGCAAATCGGCTCCAACTTTAATCTAAATAATAATATTACAACTACTGATAACAAAATCTTCTAACTCAAGAGATACAAAAAGCTTAGGTGATTGATGCACAGGTTTAGTGCCGTTGTACGTACAACCATCTTATAAGAATACTCTCAGACACCCCTCGCTTTCATCACATAACACCTAATGCGACCAACTGTGAACATGTACTCGATATTTGCATGCCGCTTCAAGAATTATAGTCGTGAAGATTTTGACTCTCCAGAAGTTAACCAAACAAATCATTTTCAAACCGGAATAACTAACGAGACCAACTGTAAACTTTGTCATAGGTACGATAAAACATGTCTGCTTACCCCTTTAAGAATAATGGTTGTGAAGGTTACGCTTACGTTTATCAGTGATGAAGTGATGATGTCTTGATACTACCCGTGTTGGTCAATATCACTTGTATTTATAATCCACATTGTATTGTTCTTAAATAAAAAGAAGAATTTGATTTGCAAAAATCATTATTTTATCACTTTGTTTTAAAGGATCTTCTTGAGCTTTGGTAATTGGAAAGCATCAAACACAACTAGTGATCTTAGCAACCTAGAATGAACAAAGCTTCTTGGACCAGAGTCTATAGAAGTCTGCCCGATCTCCTTTGCATCGATATGTCAAACTTTGTATATTTATTTTAGTTCTGTTGAAATGTATGCTCAAGTGACACGCGCTTTGTGACAGCGCCTGCGACAGAAACAAATGAAATAAGTTGCCTAAGGTAGAAGCGCCAGGGTAGCCCCGGAAATTAAAATTTTCTAACGTTTTTTGCAATTTGTAGATCAGTGTCAGGATTCGCGACCGTAACATGTATGTAATTACAGAATTATAATTATTAAAATGATCAATACAACCCTCTAAGTTCATTTATTCCCATTGAATGACTATTTCATGAAAAAGTATAAAACCTGACATTGAACTTATTTTTTTAAAGTTTTTTGCAAATTGCAAAACACGTAAAAAAATATTTTCGCGGGCTACCCTGGAATTTCCCCCTTTTTTACGGATGGGAAATCATCAAATGACCCCTCCCGCAGAAAGGAGGGTCAGACTTGTACTGACTAAAACCTATCCATGTTCCTTCTTAGCCCATTGTGTTCCGGGCGATCCTCGCAGTGGTGACACCCGAAACAACCGTCTCCGCTAAGGATCTGCGTCAGGCGGCAGGTGAGGATGCCGTGGCGCCTCTCTAGCCACTCCTCAAAGAGGAGACTTATCGCCACTATGGTGGCGTGCCCTTGGCGCTTCCCCCTTAAAGTGTGACACGCATTACCGCGACGCAACTTACGGTGTGATTGTTCGGCGCTGACGAAAGCGAATGACGCACGCGCGTTTTGTTTGACGCAAGCCACAGTTTCAAAATGTTTACTAACAGCTCCCCCTGTCAAAGTCATTCGAGCGCCAAAAGACCTTTGCAGCACTGTAACTCCACAATAAAGCAATACCAATAACCCCGTTTAAACTAAGTACTTTAAACCCGATTTTTATTTTTAAAACCTTACACAAACAGGGCACTTAAATTCGACCTACAAGCATATTCCTTTTTAATTTGAACTCGGTAGCCGGCGAAGCAAAAGTAGTTAGCCAATAGTTTTGGCAAGGGCCGTGAGGGGAAACGATTCATATTGACTAATGTTTCCTTCTTGCCCCTTTAATACGCACGGTCATCTTACTGGAAGATATCTGTAGCTAAAGTAACGTCGGTTCGACGCCCGACGGTAAGAAATATCTTGGAGCCCGTTTTTTGCGAGAGACACGCTTTTGTGTTGGTAAATAAACTATGGGACACTGTAAGACACACATTTTTAGATTGTCTTTATAGCGAGAATGGTAAATATGACCTTTAACGGGAGTTTCTTTAATTTTTTTCAATGTTTTCCATGTCTGAATGCTTTAAAATTGGTGATCGTAGATTATGCTAAAAAGCGTTCTTAATAAAATTCTACATATTTAATTCAGCAGATCGAAAATTGCGCCAAGAGATACCTAAACAGCGTAATGAAAACGAAATGAAATCGTCGCCCTCGCATAGAGCGTACCTTGACCGTGCACTAATAGGGCCGCGCGCGTACCCACTGTTTCAAATAATGACAGACATCGCTCCAATGAGATAAACGCCTACTTATTGCAAGGTTGTGACGCCGATCCAGGCAGTCCTGCGGGCTACGGGCCACTCCGCCGCCGTGAGCCGACACTACGCCCGGCCAATTGCCTCTAATGACACCACTCGAACGCGTATCCGTCCAATCAACTCTTAAGACAAGAGGATCCTTCAGTCTGCTCGGCGGCCCGACACTATCGCACCGTTAGTGGATTGCTCTGGACCAGAGTCAGTGAATACTGAGTGATTGTTAGAGAGTGATGTGTAATATGTGAACAATGAACGCAGTGCTATACGTATGCGCCGATAACATACATACCTCGTGGGAACCTCGATATCCCCAGCCAAAGCATATCAGTAACGATGATTGATTGAACTTTAAAGTGAAGTAACAAATTGGACATCATGAATGGGATAAGCGCGGCGGCTGAGAAGCCGGCGACCGGAGCCGAGGCACCGGCGAAGGTTGAACCCAAGCCCAAGAGAATGGGGGTTCGGGAGAAGCTCATGCAGATCCGGTCCAACATCACCGTGGAACCTATTATAGCTTGTTACATAATGTCCAATGTATTCTCAGGACTTGCAATTCAAAATCTGAATTTGGAAAAAGCGTGTAGAGTTAATTTAGGGTACGATGATGAGGTGTGTTCCGCGTTAAATAGGCGGCAAACAGAGAACTATACATTACAGGAATCCGAAGTTCAGAAGTTGACCGCGTCAGTGCAGGCGTGGAAAAATATTGCTCAAACAGCATTTCCGTGTATTTTAGTTTTGTTTGTCGGTTCATGGAGCGATAAAACGGGGAAGAGGAAGGCATGCATACTGCTGCCCATAGTGGGGGAAGTGTTGTGCTGCACGAGTTTCATGCTAAACACATATTTCTTCTACGAATTACCTTTGGAGATAACCGCCCTCTCTGATCTGTTCCCGTCACTGACCGGAGGATGGATAACTGTGTGCGTCGGTGTATTCAGCTACATTGGTGATGTAACGACAAAAGAGATGAGAACATTCAGAGTAGGAGTGGCCAATTTGTGTATGTCCCTCGGCATACCTTTAGGCATGTCCCTGAGTGGTATTTTACTACAGCAGATTGGTTACTACGGCATATTTTTAATATCCAACTGTCTGTATCTGACCAGTTTGATATATGGATACATACGACTGAAAGATCCAGTCTTACCTCCGGAAAGACAAAGAGTAAGTATTCCATGAACTGAATTTGTACCGCATTATTCTTGGTATATCTGAGCAAAACTAAGGTGACTCTGCCACTCATTTAGTCAAAAAAAGGCAGACCTAAAGTCTAGGACTAATGTAGTATTGATATTTGTGTGCAGATAAGGCACGTTGAGGCCATACATCATTTGCAGAGTAGCTCAACAGCTCGGTTAGTTCTATGTCTAAGTGATAAATTGCTGCTCGCTCACTACGCAAATTCGAACCAAGGGGGACATCGTAACGCAATCAGCGATTTTACGCGAGGCTCGCAGAGGTGTCGACTTGGATTTATATCCCTCCGATCCTTTGACATTGTCACTAATACTATAGGACCCACCGTGTGATACATTGTTATATTTTCCAGCACATTTTTAATAGTTTTTTCCACAGTGATTGATGATAGCAGTTGCGTCCGATCGAACTTTATCCGAAATATAATTCTTCTTTTTACGATTTTTGTTGTCCGTATGAAAAATTTGATAGACTTTGCCAAATGTATCTTTTTGTTCTTTTTATCCGGCAAAGTTTTGATTGTATCTTTTTTGTGTTGGAAATTATTTTTCGCAAATCTCTCCCTTGGCAGTTGCTCATGAAAAGCGTTGTAAACACAATCTGCATGCATTTCGTATGCCAAAGGGAACACGAAAATAAAGTGGGGATTATTGCAGGATTTTGTTTGAAACCTGAAATTGCACTTATTCGCTCGTTCGTCCCGGGCGGGGGTAAATTAAATTCACTTCGCTTTATAATGAATTTATGTGAAATTAAATTTCATCTTTGTATTATGAAAGTCCAGGGCTGACTGCGCCGTGAAATCCCTTTTTTTAGAGCTTAACTAAAACCAATTAAATGTTAATGTTTTTGTTTAAAACGACTTATAAAGTAAGTTATTTGATCTTGTTGATGAGGAGCATTTGTTTGAAGATAGAGTCGCTTATTACTTGTCTACATTTATCTCAGTTTATAGTTACTTAGTTCCCTGATTTCTATTCAAGGAAGAAATAAACTTGTCTCCAGCTGATTATCTTCCTACACACAATAAGCGTCGTTAGCTGCTAGCTGCACTTACTGTGACATTCATAGCCATAATGACTTTGCGTAGGCGCTGGTACATTCTCTCAAGATTTTCATTTTTTTAATACTTTTTGTTGTAGAGGAGACAAAGATAGTTTTATTTATCTATGCTTCATTGGTGTAACGAACACAAGCGTAGTTTTCTTGACCATGGGCTGACTGATTAAACTTTTTTGAATATTTCTCAAAAGATGCAAGAAAGATGGTCATTGAATCATTTATTTGATTACAAAGCTCGTTGTTACATATATGAAATGAATTACCTGATTATTTGTTTCTTGAAGTTATCGTCTATGATACAAAATATCAAAATATGTGATGAAACAATGAACCAGTCTAACTGGGTTGTGGAGGTCAGATAGGCAGTCGCTCCATATAAAATACTGGTATTCAGCTGCATCCCGTTAGACTGGAAGCCAACCCCAACATAGGTGGGAAAAGGCTAGGCAGACAATGATGTGACGGAACAATGAATATGAGCTTCGCTACCATTGGCGAGGTCTGCTAATGTAATTGTGTCGGCATGGCCGATCGTTGACACCGTAACTGTTTAGTGATGTCCAGAATGCTCAATCATGAGAAATAATAAAACTGCTCCCTACCCCCCAGGAGAGCTTGACGTTCATTGGCCCAATGTGGGTCTGTTACACCTATCACCGACTTAGTACGGACATGAGAGTTATTTCTTGTGACAAGGCCAACAAATCATTAAAATGCATGCTCACTTAAAAATGTGCTACGAAATTTTTTATATCTTTAGATGATTTTATTCGGCATAAGATTCAAACGTTCAATGTTAACAAATTGATCACGAAACTCTTGTTTGTTTACTTTACTTTTGTGACTTATCTGATATATCTGCTATGAAAAGTACGAAAAAAAAACAGTGTTTAGTACATATTTGCTTTAGCCACAGGCTTTAGCCGATAGAAATTCGTACCTAAAATTGCTCAGTTTACAGAACTTGATAAAAGGGGCATTGTAAAAAAATTACAAATTTCGAAAATGACATCTAACATAGCTGATTAGCTGCAGTATGTGAATGCTTAACTAAAGGACAAAATTCAATGTTGTCACTAAGTTACTCTATCCAAAATTGTAACGGAAGAATGACGTAAAATAATTTGTAGTGTTATATTTCCCTTACTTGCGGATTATATTAGCATATTATAATATAGTTACAGACTGATGCTAATACAGGCTGGGCTGGATTGATGCGTTCCACCCTTCCTTTCAGACCTATATCGTTCACGCCCGACCTTTGTTGTGACATAATTAACATGGCAATATTTTCTTGTTTTTAAACATGGGTACCTCTCTCGTAAAATCTTTTAAGCATTAAACACGCGCCAAAAGATCCTTGTACAGCTATACACAATGTCATAACCACTCCAATTATCCCACTGTATACAAACCAATGAAGCGTGGGCCACAACTGCATACTATATCCGCCGTCTATTACAGGAACAGCCCGTGGGCTGCCGCGGGTGGATGTGTTCGTTCTTCGACGCGCGCCACGTCCGGGAGACTTTGACGGTCGCCTTCAGGACTGGCCCGAGGCGGCGGAGACTCAGGGTCTCTTTGCTGATTGTCGTCGTCTGCGTTATTTTTGGACCTTTACATGGTAAGTTCTCTACTTTCCGCTAGGTCAAAGTTCTCTCTTTCTCCCTTTTGTACTTTATCTTTTACAAAAGATAAACTACCTACTAATGAAAAAATAATCATTAAAAATCAATGGGTATGTTTCTTCGATCGAAAACTATGTTAACAAACCGTTTTTCGAATTGTGAAGATTAAAAATATCTGTTTTTATTTTTATTTTCGTGGATTGATTTCACTCCGCTAAAATAAAAATTGGTAATTCAAATCATGTTTTCAGACAAATTTTTGTTAAATTATCTATTAATAATGGTATTGGAAAATAATATAATATTGTCAAAGTTGATTAAAACCAAATTACTTAAAAAAATGTTTCTTTGGGAAAGTTGTTTGTTATCATGAGTACAATCACGTGTTTAAGTATCGGTCACTAAAAGTACCTGCATTGTTGTAAAAGAATATTCTTAACAAAGATTCATATAATTTTATTACACTTTATTCGCATTAGCAAATAAATTAAATTAATGTAGTGCCGTAGGTTTTACTCTAATTTCGAGTTAGTTTTGAGAGTTAAAAGATATATTTGTATTATTCCTTAAAATGTATATTTTCATTTCCAAAGTGTTCGTTTTAACCAATAAGCGATCGTCGCATTCATATTTTTTTTTTCATAATACTTTGCCCTACACTAGGAATTTCTCATGTATCGTGGGTGCGTAAACAAACATTTAAATTCACATACACAAACAATACAAACAGCCAGACCCGGAATGACCTGTAGACCATACAAATATTTGTTCCGTGCGGGAATCGAACCCGCGATACGCAGCGCAGAAGCCAATCGCTCAACCACTGACCTAACCGTGTTGCATATGGACGCGGCAAGTCACTCATTTTTTACCCGACTACGGCGAAGCCAAAAGGAAGGGTTATGATTTTAGTAGTCTATGTATGTTTGTTTTAACGTATGTTCCTTCGTATAGCCTAAACTATTCATCCGATTTTGATGAATAAGGGGTCAATCGATTCGTAACTAAGGCCCGGGTAACATAGGCTACATTTTAACCGACTTCAAGAATAGGAGGACTCGATTTTACCTTGTAAAACCCGATTTTAATTAGAGCATGATTTTTCAGTAGTCGGGTTTTTTAGTTGTAGTCCACACAAATTCTTGTTCGGAAAACCGGAAGGCACTCTCTGTATATTCTTGTCTGACAGTTGTGTGTTCGCGCGGCGATCGTTTTCTTTAGAACGCAGTCTAAAGCTTCATATACAGGGTGTAAACCGACCCTTCCCGAAGCCGTCAACCAAACAATATGTACAGCAAACTAAGTAACTTTACGCAAAAATTATTGCTGGGAAACGGCTTTTTTTATGTTGAAAAATAACGTTTTATGGTGGGACTCCATGTAATGCACTCAAAACATTGTGCTGATGGATGGATTGAATAGTACGGAGGTCGTGGAGATGTTTCAAGTAAAAATCTTACATTAAAAAATGTATTTTAAAAAAAACTTGTGAAAAATTTGGAACTTTGACCTCCAATATCTCCGTAACTAGAAGGTTCCCAAGTATGGTCTAGAACAAAAATATCGTTATGATGAGGAAAACAAGTGCCATTCAGTTTCGTTAAGGATCTTTTTACACCCTTTATTATGTCATATTTTATTAAGGCCTGATATTGTATGAACTTGTGTGTTCGTTGCAGGTGAAATGAACGTGCTGTACCTGTTCATGAGATACAGGTTCAACTGGGACGAGGTGCAGTTCAGTATGTTCTGTACTTACAGCATCATCACTAATTTAGTGGGTGAGTCTCTCAATAAATACAGGCTGTATCACAAAAATACATAGTACGTGATACTACTTAGGTGGTGATGCAGAGCATCAAACTGGAAAACTTTTCCTAAAGAAAATGTGTCGAAAAAAGTGTACTCTTAAAGAAAGAAAGAAAGAAAGAAAAAGTATTTATTAGACTCACACAGTACAAAACAAAAAAAAAATGGATGAGTTAGCAATAGTACAAAAATTATATAAAAAAGGTACTAAGTATCTCTTCATACTAATTTACGCTAGCCAATACAATATTGTGGACGAGAAGTTCAATGTTGCGCTTTTTGCGTTACACCTTGTATATTACAAAAAAAAAATATTTTTAGGGAACAAAAACATAATTTAATTTGACATTAGGTTTATTTATTTATTTAGCCTTTATTTGCCTTAACAATTACATTTCTTACAATACAATTCATTTAACATTACTTTTCTTACATATTATTTTCATTTAACATTTCATTAAATCTTACATTTAAGAATGCCTTTAACATTTCATTAAACATTACATTTAGTACTTATTACATTTCTATAACATTTTTTTTTGACGTAAGTTTAACTATAGACTAAAAATTTCTATTGGTCCATTATAAATTTCGGACCTTTATGTAGTTAATCAACAAATTTTTTTTAGTACCCGCTTTTTTGAATTATTAAAAAAATATTTTTATTAAATTGTAACACCTGCACACACTTATCCAAGGCGATGCTAAGAGTTTAATATGTAGATACCTGAAATAATTATTACAAGAATAATTTAATGACAAAATATTTCTAGCCATAACAATTTTACAAATCCAGACCTCTTTCAATCTTTCTTTGTGACGTTTGAACGAATGTCGAAACGTTTTGACCAAAAACGTTCAAAATCAAAATCTGAACTCATTTATTCAAATTAGGCTCATAATGAGGTTTGTGTTTGAACGTTAAAATATTACAAGAGACATCCCTAAAAACGTCCACCCTTCGCCAGATCCTAGAGAAGAAGAAATGGCGGAACTAATTCCCCAGCAACACAATATCTGTCTGTTTCGATAACGTCAATATTCTACCCTATTTTATAACTTACTAGCTGTCCTCCACGACCAGCGTCCGCGTGAAATTAGCGGTGTGAAATATACTTTACGAGATATTCTTGTAGCGGCATTACAAAAAGTACTACAGCGCCATCTATGACACAGACGATGAACGCAAGTAAAGTTATCCGCGACTTAAGACTATATAGAAGAACCCGACAACAACTGTCGGGCAGTAGCCTACCTGACATAACGCCCGGTTGGCCGGAGGATCCTCCCTTTTCTATGGGGGTTGAAGAACTTTACACCCTGTTCATCATCCCCCCAAATTCTCATACCTACAAAATATACATAAAAATCGCTCGAGCCGTTTCGAAGGATTGCGACCACAAACACTGTGACACGAGACTTTTATATATAAGATTTCTTTCTTCCTTAAGGTACACTGTTCTCGATCAGCATCTTCAGCGACTTCATGAAACTGGACGACACGGTGGTGGGAATCATCTCCTGCACCAGCAAGATCCTCGCTTCCTTCATCTTTGCCTTTGCTAGTACCACCACTGAGATCTATATCGGTAAGCAATTTGAATTTACCTTTTTGTCGAAGGTCAGAAAGGAGGTTGAAAATCATGTTTATGTTTTTTTTTTTTGTGTTAGCCTACTTTGTGTGCCATGACTGGTCAAAGGCGTCCGCTTTCTCCTTGCAAACCTCTCTATCTTGTTTGATATCTGGCCATCCTGGTCTCACAAACAAGATCATATGGTCACATTACCTTTTCCGCGGTCTACCTCGCTGATGAGTTCAAAATTATATTGAAAAAATACTGGCAAGTAACAGTATAAAACTTACTAATTTTAGCAAAGTGCTTTGTAAAGCTCAATTTAAAAATATTTCAACAAAGTTACTTTAAACATTTACAAATACAGAAAACAAATAAGATTAAAATAAAAAATATTGTTTTAAAAGGAATGAAAATGCAATCAAACGAAAAACCAACCAAACATTCGAAACAAAAACCTTGTTAGTAATCTGAACAAATGTATCCATAAAACTAATGTATTTGTTGCAGCGCCTTTAGTGGAAATCTTCAACGGAACATCATTCATCGCGATGCGTTCTATTGCCTCGAAACTGGTAAACAGTGAAGAATTGGGTAAGTTTAATTTGTCTTAACTAGGTACACATTTTCACAGTCCTCTTACTTTTTCAAACTTAGTATAGACTAAGGTTAAAACAAAGCGGAGAAACGGACACACTTAACAACGAAAGTAATTGAATTGTGGAAATTCCTGTGATTCAGTAGTCTTCACCTTAACAAACTGACACTTTTTAGGAATTACGTATTAAGGGGCACAAAACAACAAAATTAATGTAATTTTTCCGACGCCTGAAATACACTGTTGCAGATAGCGTAATCCTAAAGGTGAATCATGAAAATTATGTAAAGTTACCATGTGTTATTTAGCGTACATTTTTAACCGCAAGCTCACATGATGCAAAATATGATATTCTAACAAGATATCGGAAGCATAATAGCTATGCTGATCCTTCACCATGAAAAGAGTAAAAATAACAAAATATATATCCTTATATATTATGTTATTTTTACTCCTAAACTGACATACACGTGGACGAAGAAAATAGAGTATCAGCTATGGTGATCCTTCACCATGAAAGGAGTAAATATAACAAAATATATATCCTTATATATTATGTTATATTTACTCCTAAACTGACATACACGTGGACGAATAAAATAGAGTATCAGCTATGGTGATCCTTCACCATGAAAGGAGTAAAAATAACAAAACATATATCCTTATATATTATGTTATTTTTACTCCTAAACTGACATACACGTGGACGAAGAAAATAGAGTATCAGCTATGGTGATCCTTCACCATGAAAGGAGTAAAAATAACAAAATATATATCCTTATATATTATGTTATTTTTACTCCTAAACTGACGTACACGTGGATGAAGAAAATAGAGTATCAGTGACACGTGGTGTCAAATAAATAAATTATGATCTGATAAGAGTATTTGCTGATAGTATAGTATTTGTAGAGGAGCTCGTGGCTAAATAATAACAGCCGCTCGGGTCGATCTTTAGATTAAGCCGCGCTTGCCTAGGTTGGTCTGTGGATGGGTGTCCACCCATTACATACCGAGTTTCCTCCGTGCCTCGGAAAGCACGTTAAACCGTTGGTCCCGGGTGTCATTTGTAGATCTTTGACAGTCGTAAGGTAGTCAGTGGCTCAAAAAGTCTGACAACCAGTCTTACCAAGGGGTATCGTATTACCCAGTACTAACTGGGTTGTGGAGGTCAAATAGGCAGTCGCTCCATGTAAAATACTGGTATTCAGCTGCATCCGGTTAGACTGGAAGCCGACCCCAACATAGTTGGGAAAAGGCTAGGCAGATGATGATCAAGAGTATTTGCTGATAGTTCATTCAGAAAATGTTGGGTCTAAGTTATTGGGTAGAGAGTCTGAAAACTTTGATTTAACTATTTATTTAGGATCATAGGATTAATAACTATTACTTACTGGAGCAAGATAATAATTTAATGTTTTTGGAACATTTCACTTCATGTTTAAATAGGACAAATGTTCCTAGTCACATGTCTCATGTTATTTTTTACATACATTATTAAATGCTTTTGCTGTAGTTTATGAGATATTTTGTGTCACTTGAGTCAATCATGGATTTATTCTAAACGAGGCAGAGATGTTTTTGGGGGTTAATTTCTAGCAAACTCGAGTTATAGTGATCTTTTGCAAAAAATCCCAATAATATTACAAAACGTGTAGTATTTCTCCTTTTTGCAATTTTCCTTGTCGACGTAACAAATCGGTAGAAGGTATTATTATATAGTTATTCGTGCGAATTACCATGAACGAACATGCTAAATTAGGAAACACTTAACAAAAGGTTGAGGAAAAGTTCATAAATACTAGCATCACAGCGGTTATTTTTATCATTATACTACTGTAATAGGAGATTCCCATCATAATGGGTCAACCACAAAGCTTTGTTAAGAAAACATACGTAAATTAGACGTCAAACGTTTGATGAGTGTGTAAGCTATCTGTGTAATAGTTTCCCATGATGCGTTAGGCATTTGTTTGAGCACATGACCATTTTAGTTTATAAGGATACACGCAGGCGTAGAAATTTAGTAGTTCGAATTGACAATCTGTGACAGCTAGTGTCCCGGTATGTATAAATTGGTTTTGGTGTCATTCTTTTTAAACACAACTAAGGGCAGGCGGGTTTCCCTGATAAAATTGAAAGCGTTCAGCACATCTAAACGGTGTGTGGGCAGTCAGTGTCAAAATTCGACAGCAATTATGACAGTTTGGAATGCGGTTTCGATGTGCGTGCATTTTCAGTTTGACGAGTGTGTGATCTATCTTAATTGATTTTTATAATGTGTACAACATTTTGTTTTTTAGCAATATTTAATAGACCTGTAGATTGTTATCTGTTTTTGACTCCATCCAACAACTAGGTCTCATACTACGCGGATACCAAAAAATAAAAGCTAACTTTACCCAATTAAACTTAACACGATGGAACTTAAAACATTCGGATATAGGAGCCTTGGGACAAGCCCAAAGCGCGTCATTAAACACGGTCCCTCTTGACCTTAACTTAACCTCAACTAAAAGCGGAATCATTTCACGACAGATTCGGGAAAAGATAAACTGAACTTAAAAGTTCATGTAATTAGGAAGTTGGGGTCCAAGACAAGGAACTGATATAAAAAGTCAACCTGCAAATGCAAATCTTACAGAGAAAATAAATACGGAAAACATCGTAAAGAAACCATCATGTTCTAGAACCAAAAATTCGAAGACAGTTGTGACATCTACCAACCCGCCCTGGGCCCGCGTCTTGGATTATGGTCTATAATCACTCTCACAGAAAGGCCTTGTTCCACAGTGGCAATATTATATAGGCTGATTATGCTATGCCTTGTTGGCCGCGGGCCACTGACATAGAACCGTTCTGAATTTGTGCAATACAAAATTTTAGGCATAAAGTACTGTGCAGATGCCACTGCGAAGCGGATTGACTTCGACCATCAGTCAGGCAGTGTTATTAGGTGTTTTCTATAAGATTTTTTTTGAGTTCTTCTCAAAAATACCAGGAATTGATACGTTTCTGGCCAGTTAATGGCACTAAGTATGCCGTACAGGATTTGTATCTCACCAAACCATTGAGTCTCTTGCCTCCCTTAAGGTTGTCAAGCTATTTGGGGAATACAAGCTTGCTGTCAAAGAATATACTAACACCTCATTTTATTTCCAGGTAAAGTGAATTCTCTCTTCGGTCTGGCAGAAGCGATGATGCCCCTGGTCTACGGACCGCTTTACTCCAGGGTGTACATGGCAACGCTGACTGTCCTGCCCGGTGCCGTGTTCCTGCTGGGAGCTGCTATGACTGTACCTGCTGTGGCTATATTTGGGTAACTTTCCACTTTTTATTCTAAGAGTACTTTTATTTGCAGTTGTAGTAAAATATATCGCTACGGAAAGCTTTTATCTAGAGGACTATATCCAGCAGTGTCCTTCAATTCATTTTGTCTTTCTTTCGGCATCATTCACTCGAGTGAAACGTCTGCATATAAAGTGAATTCATTAGGGTCCTCGCCACTACGTGGCCACGACCACCCACGACTTTGGGAAGGACTGGCCTGACCGTCTATCTAGAAAAAACTGGTCGGACTGGTCGTGCGACCAATCTTTATGACTGGTCGGAGCTTCTGCGGCCAAAAGTCGTGGTCTTGGCCGTATAAAGGTAGCCATACACGCTAGGCATGACAGTTTTATATGCACATGCAAAACCGAGTTTCATTCCAAGGATAACGTTTTGACTTTGACTGTTACTAACTGTACAGTTTTCTCTCTCTTTGACATTTGCAATAAATGTTTTGACTTTGACTTTGACTAACTGTACAGTTTTCAATTACTCACATGCCCGTACAGTTTAACTATACAGGCAAATCTAATACAGATTGTTAAGTATATCATTTCGTATTTGTTGTTACAAAATTCATGCCGATCTATTCAGCCGTTACAGAGATAATTTACAATTAAGGTTGAAAAAGGACCTATTTTCTACGATTAACCAAAAAAAAAATGAGAAGGTTTATTAAAATTTTAAACAATACAATTTATTTGTGATGAACTTAACTATAACATACTTTTTTACACGGAAAACGCACGAAGGGATTCATCAACTAATTTCTTTGAACATACGCTGTTTTTGGGATTTGAGCCATGTAATGCCCTTAATAAACCATCCCAGCTATCTTGGATTTCGGCACTCGGCCATCTTTCACTAGCCCAGCGCATATCGAAAAAAAAGAAAAATTACCAGATTAACGTTAATTCATTTGTAATATTGTCGGTGACGTGTGAGCGTGCTATAAAACAAAAATCAACATCTAATATCAGCTGTTTATCAAACACCCAGAAAGCTAATTTACCTATGTCCATCTTATGATCCTGTTGAATAAAGTAGATAGTGCAATGTAATTTAATTAACTACACACATCTTTACTGTGATTTCTTTACTAATTGCGATAACATTTATTTTTAGATTAGTTATAGGAAAAATCAATGTTTGAACATGTTTTTGTGCTAGAAAAAAACATCGAAAAGTGCCTCGTCACTGACTGCCAATAACACTTTGGTCGCAAACATTAAACCATGTAGGTACCTACTGAGTACAATCAACACAAGACATTATTTACAAGTCAAGGTTTTTTTTACTGTGCTCACGTTCACCATTCATTTAGGTGTAGTCTAGTGTTAATGGAAATGGGCATTTATCTATACGGACATACAAATTAAAAATCGAAGTGTCTGTTTGTAATTTCAAAATAACAGCTTTTATTTTTACTGAATGTACCTACATGAAAGTTTAAACGGTACTTATAACAATGAATTTTTTTTGTCTGTCTCTCTGTTTGTTCCGGCTAATCTCCGAAACGGCTAGGCAGATTTTGACGGACTTTTACTGGCAGATAGCTGATGTTATAAGGAGTAGCTTAGGTTACTTTTATTTTAGAAAATGGATTAGGGTTCCGTGAAAAAAATTAAAACCTATGAAATTGTTAACAAAATCCTATTCAAATAAGGAAGTAATTTTTTTTATAATAATTTTACGCGGATGAAGGTCACGCGCAACAGCTAGTCTACTATATTTGCACGAAGCTTTAACCCATCCCCCGGCAGTTTTTCAACCAACCATCAAGAGTTGTAAACGCAACTGATGCTACTTTTCCTGGGCAGGAAACGCGCCGTCGCGCGTCGATGCACAGACGACAAGCGTTACATGGAACGCACATACTCATCCCATCAAAAGTATAGTCTCTACCTTTACAGAAGTCGAATTGTAGATAGCTGAATGATTGCTTACCTCTTTTGTGGACTTTACGCACGTCGGCTAATCAAGCTATGCATAACCAAATTAAACTGATCTCTCATCGTACGAGAAGCTCATACAAAGAGAAGTCAGGTTATGCTGGTTATGTAGAGCTTGATGTGCCGCCGTGTGTACACTCTTATGACAAAAACAATGTTGTTCAGAGCAAATTGTGAGTTCCACTCAAAACCGGTTTCTTACGTTAGCTGGTTAACTTCAAGGCTGCATGGATGCTAGATTTTTAAGTTAGCAAAATTATGAGACCTCCTCTTTTACTAGTCTAAGTTGTACATAATTGGTAGTAAGTTTGTACCTATGCGCTTTGTTTAAAGGTCATTTCTGCGCATAAACAGACCACCATTTTCTTCTTATGATTATCATAATTTTCTGTAAATTACGACTTGTTTCCACTTACATTATCAGGTTTCCGAGTAAATATACAACATTATTTTTAGTATATGCGAAAGCTGAATATGGTTTATTCAGAATAAGCATCGATTCCAATCATTTTTAAACCATGTCATATTTTGTCCCTAAAATATTTTAAAAAAGATACAAGTTGGAGACCGAACGACTTTAAGTTCCAATCGCAATTATTTAAGTACCTACTGCCAAATTATTATTATCAATGAGCTCAAGACGATGCTGGAGGCTAGCGCGCAGTCGCGCTGCGTGGTGACCACATTTTTGTGTGGACAACCAGGTTACAGAACAAGCTAAGCTAACTTTGTGATTTTTTATGATACAGTTTTGAAATTTTGTACATAGATTCTTTACATAAAAATACTAGACACGTGTTTCAGGTTTCGCATATACAAAAACTAATGTATATTTTTTTCTATAACAATACATTTCTTTAAAGAGTAATTTGTAATTGAAGATTCTTCTAAGAGCTTTTTTCCCTCACATTGAACGATTTATATTTTGAGCGTAACATGATGATATATATATTTTTCTTATACATACAAGGTGTATATAGACTCTTCAAGAAGCCGTCAACCAAGCATCCTGTTCATCAAACTAAGTAACTCTACGCAAAAATTATTGCTGGGTCGTTACCCAGCAATAATTTTTGCGTAGAGTAGACTTTTTGTTTTTGGTAATCACGTTTTACGATAGGATTCTCAGTAGCACACTCTAAACATTGTGATGATGGATGCATTGATTAGTACAGGGGTCATGGAGTTATTTAAAGTAAAGTTATAAGTCTAAAATTGTCTTTAAAAAAAATGTGAAATCGTTGGAACTTTGACCGCCAATATCTCCATAACTAGAAGGTTTCAAGGTATAGTCTAGAACGAAAAAAATATCACAATGACGGGGAGGCCTTTCGGCTTTCTTAAGGGTATTTTTACACCCATTATAAACCGCACACAGCTGATATCTTTAGTGATTACGATGCTAGTCCTAAGAAGAAAGTGGTTCAGTTTGATTTTCTGTATTTTTTTCCCCTTAAATATGACCACGCATATCTGATACACGCTGTAGATATCGAGGTCATTACCCTCACCAGAAATCTATTCACATTGTCAATAGTTCCGTTCCGGGCTCAAGTAACGGATTAAGTATTTTTTATTACTACTTAGCGTCGATGGCAGATTAGGTAGACGGTGTCACGTTACTAGTGAAGTAACTTTATTAAATTATTTAATTTATAGACCAAGTCGTCCATAAACTCAATCAAGAATTATAGAAAGGAAGAGAAAATATTTATTTGTCGCAGGGACATGACGTGTTAACCTAGACTAAGCTGCTATGCTACACTACGCTACGTCCTAAGCTAAACTACCTACAGTGTAAATATTTGTTATGCGTATACCACGCAATAATAATTAGCTAGTGATAACCAATTGTATAGTAGTATCTAATATGAACTGAATTATGAATTTCTCGTCGTCAAAATTTACGCGTGTTAACTCATTCTAACCGATATTCTTTTTATCTATGAGCTTGACCAGTTTTCTTGGTTATTTATGTTACCATACTTATCATAAAAACTAGAAAAGATTCCCTATATTACTTGAATATTATATGCACTTGTTTTATTTTGAGAATGAGCTTGACCAGTTTTCTTGGTTATGAATATTAACATACTTATCATAAAAACTAGAAAACATTTCCGATGTTAGATGCACTTGTTGTATTTTGTCCTAAACATACCTAAATTAAAAAAAAAAAAAAACAATTTTTAGACTTGTTTATTCGTAACAGTATACCAATAAAGAAAAACCTCAAGCACATAACAATAATAATGATAGACATTATGGTCTGTATTTCAACAAATAACCTTGCCCTGACGTGATCTTAATCATATAAAATGATGTAACAATGCAGAAAAATAGTTTTGAAAGTATTTATAATGTGAATAGGAGAACAGAGCCAAACACAAATGTACTGAAACAGATACTTCGTTCTGTGACCTATCAGCTGTTAGCCGCGTGAAGTACGATAGTAATGAAAGTGAACGAGTAGGTATAAAAAAAACATGTTTCTTTGGTAAAGTAGTTTGTTATCATGAGTATAATCATGTGTTTAAGTATCGGTCACTAATTACCAGTCACCCTATATAGAAAGAATGATAATTATAATTGGTGACCAATACTTAGGTAAACGTAGGGTTGTACTCATAATTACGAACAACTTTTACTGTAGGACCGACACGAGGACAAAATCGTGAGACAAAACATCTGTTTCATTACATTTGTGTTTACCTACATACCTACACTGAAAAAATGTTTGGGACAGCTGATTTTTTTTTCAGTTTTAACTTTGATATCATAATAAACATTGTCCAGAATGATGAGTAGGTAAAATCATGTGTTTAAGAATCGGACACTAAATTAACAGTCGCCCCTTACAGACACCACCTATCTTTTACTAGCTTCGAAAAAAATTGACATGGCATATTTTAGTTATCACTGTGGAGTCTGTAAAGATTGTAATAAATCTTAGATCATTTTATTTTATACTTTTTATGCTTAAAAAATTTTAGACTTTAGATTCTCTACACGTGTCCTAAAAATCTTCTTATCATTTATTTAATTATCAGCCTACCTACCTACACAAAACAAAAGAGTAGATTAATATTAAAATTGTTAACAAATATCTATAATAGCCCTCCTAATTTTTATGTTGTTATGCCCGACAGGGCCCACAATGCTCCAAAATGAATGTATGTCTTTATGTACCTACCACCTAAGTTCACATTGTGGAATGCAATAAACGTATTGAGTATTGAGTATCCAAATGCGCCCGGTGGCCCTACGACACGTTCGCCGAACAAATGATGTTCCTTGCCTTGTTTTGTACAAAAACTATATACTTGAAAAATAATCCAATATGCATACTAAAATCGTCGTTATTAATGCAATTAACAAGTACCTACTAAGAATTATAACAGTACGATAATCGCTTTGTTGACTTCGTTCATATTTGTTTAACTTGTGATATGAAAGGACTAAAGGAACAAATATTAGTCACACTAAACAACTAGGTACACATAGCCTCGATCCAATTTGTAACCAAATCTAAGGATTTACTGTTGCAAGTACATAATCCACCATGTACTAATTACCAAAATAGTGTTGATAAATTGGTTTCTTATTTTGGACTAAACGATAAATTGTACTACAGTCAGAAACTTCGATTTTATCCTTTACTTTTAACCTCAATATACCTACCTGTCTCAACACGATGGGTGCCTGCGGGCGGACAGTGCCGCCGAGGCCGGCCCAGAAAACGGTGGCGAGGTGATTAGGACGCGCATCACGAAGGCTGGTTCAAGGTGCCGCAGGTGAAGAGTACCTGGAAGGATATGGGGGAGGCCTTTGCCCAGCAGTGGGACATACAAGGGTAATAAAAAAAAATATTGCTGCCTTTCCGAAGCACGGACACCGGACTTGTCTCGATATGTAATGGATGGTGAATTAGCGACCCACCCACGAGGCGACCTCGGCAAGCGTTGCTAAATCTTGAAGATCGACCCGTGTGGATGTTATAATTTATTCACGATCCCCTAAAATTCCTGCCCGAACCTGTGCTTCGCACGGCGGCGGCGCCAACTTTGGCTTCAAAACTATCCATTCTATCAAGCTGGAAGAAACCACACTCATTCACAAAATTTCTTTGAAATCGGTTGAGTGGTTACGGAGATTAGCATATACAAACATTGTGACACGTGATTTTGATATTGCATGTAGTGATTTTAAAATACGTCTGTGATGATGAACATGCGAAGAATATTGACTACATTAATAAGAAGCTGTTTACTACGATAACTTGTTTGTAAACAATAAAAGTTATACAAGATTATGTGCACATACTTTGTGAACAGGACACACTTTATTTCACAATTCTATTAATTTATTTATTTACAATCAATTCTCGTTACCTCTCAAGACATCAGTTAGAAGTACGTATCGCAAGCAAGGCTTTTACTCACTCAAATATTAGAGATGCTTTACACTGGGTCGGTATTCGATTCAGCAGTATTTCTTACTCAACAAAGCGAAGAAAAGACATATTCGTATTTATTTTATGCGGATCGTGCCGGTCGGCAGACTCCGTTCGACCATGTACCATCGCTGAGTGAAGATCGAGTTGGATTGGAACAATTCAAGCTAAACTGAGCGACTTTTCCCAAACGTACATTTTATCCACATACAATCGTTTTTCATCTTCATCATCAAACTCCAATAGCACGCCACTCAGCTCGATTCTCGGCAACTCTCTCACCCAGCTGCTACCAGCCACCTTGCAGAGATCGTAGCTCCACCTAGCTTCAGGCCGATTTGCCTGTGTTGAATCACGTTGAGCCGAACTGTGTGTAGTATCCCTTACATACTTTGATTATGTATACCTAGAATAAATAAAATAATAGACAACATGACTAAGAAGTTATCTATGATTCTTGTGGGATATGAATGAACAATTGTATCCGTTTCGTCATTTCCCTTATGGGATTATTTTTAAAGTGGTGAATGAGAAGCATGTGTTTGTTGAAAGAATGTACAGTCGTGATGAAAGTGTTGTGAAAATCTTTTTTTGAGAGAAAATTAGGTAGGGTTTTAGCCAAGGATGTCTATTTGTCCCAAGGCTCAGAGTGACGATGGCCAGTTTAATCTTTTCAATACACTTTCTCGATAACTGGTTCTTATCGCACTACGATTAAGTTCAACATGCAATGTATTTCACATGCGTGGATTTTTAATATTTTTTTAGTTCTCGGCTCCATAACACCCTCGCCTGCAGCTCGGGTGTGAATTCCGCCTCGAATGCAATAACAAAGTTTCCCCACTTATATCAAAATGTAATATTTTAAGGTTCCGTACCCGGTGGTTACCCAACGGGCCCCTACTACTAATCCTCCGCTGTCCGTCCGTCCGTCTGTCAATCAGCGGGCTCTATCTCATGATCCGTATTAAGTAGACAGTTGAAATTTTCACAGGTTGTGTATTTATTGTTGCCGCTATAATAAAAATAAATTAAAAATTAAAGGGCTCCCCTATTACGATGGTACGGTACCCTTTATGCGCGAGTCCTACTCGCACTTGGCCGTTTTTTTTTTTGTCGATGTGGCCTTTTTATCAGGGTATCACTCTTAACAGATAGCTCTTGCTAAAACAATGTAAGTAGTCGTCGTACGTCGTAGGTAGCACAATACGCGGTATAAAGACATTATTTACACAATTTTTACCATGGATTTAGAACGTGGTTCTAGTTATTTAGTCCACTTACTTAATCAACAAGCCTGTCGTTATTTTCTTCCTTTAGAGCAAAGACCTGACCGGAACGGGACATAGAGTTGTAAGATCAGTTACTGACACACTTTTTATTTCGTTAGTTTATAAGAAATAGAGGTGAGTCGGAGGCTGGTACAGTCAGTCAAGCAGAACTTAGTTGGTTCAATAATCACAGTATTATAAAGTTAAAGTACTTACCTAATTGTGAAGTACTCGTTATAGACAATGTTAATGAGTTGACAATGAATCAACTAAATAGTTTTTGAGGAAGTATTAAGCTAGCACATTTACTATCCATCTTATCTCATTGTTACTAATCCGAGGCGATGTCATTACCGTGCCTATAAATGTGGAGTGTGTCAGTTTAGAATTTCATGTACAGAATCTCGAAAGGTTCCGGAAAAGTTGTGGCAATACTAATCCCGTGCGTGTGCAGTGCTTATAAGTGTGCGTTAACCTTTAAACTATTTTGTTATTTACTTATTTGTTTTGTTACAAATAAACAAATAAGTACAGAACACACAAAGTGTACTTAAATACCAGTGGCGAAGGTTCCATACAACTCAATTCCTACCGGCTTCCCTTTGAAAAATGGCAGTCAATATTCTATAGACAAATAATATAATCACATTAAAGATATGTACTCCGGCTTACCTCTTACAAAAATTAAACCTTCGCTACTGTTAAATACTTATAGTTAACATCTTGATTCTTCGCAACGTTTACCTTAAAACCATTTATATTTACCTCCATTGGAAAATGGCAATGTATGAGACTTGCCACTCACCGCACTCCTCCTTGGCACTGTTTACTACAACGTAATTTTATGAATATACACAAACAACAATTTTATGAGAAAATAGATACTAGGTACCTCTATAAAGTCCTATAAGAGGGAGTATCGGCATAAACTAAACCCTCAGACTATTAATAGGCATCTGCGGCCACGGCAGGACTAATAATGCCAAAGTTAGTACCGAAGTTTTACGAAATTACTATCTGTATAGTAAGAGCCTAGCCTTGTACTTGTCAATATCTATTTAAGTAATAAAACTAAAACTTTAAGGACACGTCTGGACGCTAAACTTGTTTCAATAATTTAATTAGACACTATAATTTACTTAAAGTTCGACATAAATGATGGGGATGATATGATTTTAATTGATATATTAAATTATGCATAGCATTTAGTGCATTGACAGTCTTAATTCAAATGATTGGCGTTGATTAAACGCATGATGATGATAATCAGTACGAAAGATGGGTTAAGCATAAATAAAAAAAACCGACCAAGTGCGAGTCCTTAAGGGGATATTAAGGAGGGGAGATTAAGAGTTCCGTACGATTGTAGAAGGGGAGCCCCCTTTAATGTTATAGCAGCAACAGAAATACACATTCTGTTAAATTAATTTTCAACTGTCTACCCATTACGGATCATGAGATACAGCTCGCTGACAGACAGACGGACGGACAGCGGAGGCTTAGTGATAGGATCCTGATGGTTACCCGTCGGTTACGGATCCCTAAAAACTACATTGATTCAGTGACCTTTGGTTTATCCACTCTCTTCATAAGGTAAAATATAAAATTAAATTCGAGTATTGATATACAACGATAGTTTTAGTATATACGAAACCTGAAACACGTGTCTAGTATTTTTATGTAAAGAATCTATGTACAAAATTTCAAAACTGTATCATGAAAAATCACAAAGTTAATAAGCTTGTTCTGTTACCTGGTTGTCCACACAAAAACGTGGTCAACACGCGGCGCGCCCGCGTGTGCGCCTCCAGTGTCGTCTTGAGCTCATTGATCAATAATAATTTGGCAGTAGGTACCTAAATGATTGCGATAGGTGCTTAGTGTCGCTCGGTGTCCAACTTGTAGCCTTTTTTAAATATTTTTGGGAAAAAATATAACATGGTTTAAAAATTATTGGAATCGATTTAGTTACTTATTCTGAACAAACTATATTCAGGTTTCGCATATACTAAAAATAATGTAGTATATTAATATATTAATTTAAAAACAGGCTAAAAATGTTTAATTTACGGTTATTAAGCGCTCAGGAAATATACAACGTTTTGAATTCTCCGTATAGCAAAAAAAACAACTTTTTATGGTCATCAGAGTGGTTTTCATCGCTTTGCCAACGCTTCAAGGAAGTAAAAAACATCAAGCAGATGCAAAATCATCTCAGTACAAAACCTTCTGGCCGCGACTGTACACGATAACATTACAACTATATAATACGCGTTTGAAAACTGTCCATTACATCATTCTACAATCGATCCTTACGCTCGACACGAGTGTACTATTCACATTTTCCTCTCCAAACGATAACAGTCCATTCATTGGTTGCAGATGGATGTATTTCGAACAAAGGGAGGACACCAAGCAAGTTGATGAGATGGAGAACGTGAATAAAGACGTTTAGCATCACTAGTGAATCGAGCGCACGGCATTTATTATAAGTGAAAGTGTTATTGGACATTATACAGTGTTTTGAATAAAGTGTGAATGTTTAATAAAATACCTGTCGAGTTCCAACGTGGCTTTTATTCGATTTTAAAGTGAAAACAATCGGATGTTTATAATATCAAAGTGACAACGCGCGTCGGATCGCCGCCTTGTTTGAGTTTAACGACGTGTTATGTTTATTTTCGATTTCACCGAGTGTGTTTGTGGACGCATTAAAGACTGATATGGCAACATAAGAGTGTATGCTTACATACAGCCGCACAATAGGACGCTAGCGACGTCCCCCCGACGGCGACGCCGGCTTACCAGTAATTCAATATTATACTGTATTTATCTTGGTGCTGTGAGGATGTGCTCTCCAATGTAACAACAATGTGACCCAACTTTGAAGATTTACTCGGATCTCAGGCGAGGTACATGTTCCTTGTTCCATATTTCAATCTCCTGTGAGTATTGATTTTATATTTGAAATTTTATAGAAATATCGAAAAAGAATTTCTAAAATGGATAAAGTAGATAAATCCGTTGAGAAACCGTCTCGCGACGAGACGACAGAGGAACTGCCACTAAAAACGGAAGCAAAAAATGACACACAGAGCATGACCTTTTTGGAGAAAATAAAATTCGCCCGATCAAATATTACGGTAGAACCGGTTCTGGCTTTATTTGTGATGCCGAGCGTGCTAGCGATGTTGGCGACACAGAATTTGAATTTAGAGAAAGCATGCAGGGTCAACCTGGGGTTCGGAGACGAGGCGTGTACCGCTCTGAGGCTTAGGAAACGCGCAAACCACACGTTTGAAGAAGATGAAGTACAGAAGCTGATAGCGTCAGTGCAAGCATGGAAGAGTGTGGTGCACACTGCGGTGCCAACGTTGCTGATGCTCTTCATAGGCGCGTGGAGCGACAAAACCGGGAAGCGCAAGATATGCATGCTGATGCCGATCTTCGGGGAATTCATGACGTGCCTATTGAACATGATAAACACGTACTTTTTCTATGAGGTCCCGGTGGAGTGGACCGTGTTTATGGAGGTCATATTCCCGTCTCTGACAGGAGGCTGGTACACAATGTTCCTCGGCACTTTTAGTTATTTAGGAGACATCACTTCCAAGGACTCAAGGACGTTTCGAATGGGGATATTGAACTTGTGTATGACAGTAGGATTTCCCATAGGCATGGGGATGAGCGGGATCCTACTGCGGGTCATCGGGTACTACGGAGTGTTTTCCATCTCTGCTGCATTGCAGTTTATCAATTTCTGTTATGTATTGTTCCGAATTGATGACCACACTTGGCTCGAGAACAAAGACAAGGTTTGTATCATGCATTTTCAATCTATTTATATCTATCAATCAGATTGGCTATTAATACACTTATTATTTATAGATCGCTTGATTCTCTTGAGTATTTTAATTTCACGCTAATTTATTCGTATTGTTATTTCCCTTCGTCTTTTTATCTCGAATAACATTCATAAACATTAAGAAATATTATGCAATTTTTTTGTAAACATAACACTTTTAGGTCAAAAGAACCGGCTGCACAGGTTTCCTGTTAGAGTTCTTCGACTTCCATAGTCTAAGGGAGACCGTTGGAATAGCATTCAAGAAAGGACCGAATAACAGGCGCCTGCGCATATGTCTCATATTGACCGTTGTCTGTTTGACGTTTGGACCGATGTGGGGTATGTATATATGTATACTTTGCTTTGTTTATAGATATAATAGTAAATATCAAACAAAACTATATGAGTGTAGTACCAAATATTTATGTAAGCATTGATGAAGTTGGGTAATTTCCACTAGGATAACTGCATGATCATTATAAACAGACAGAAAAAAGTTGTAGGTACATAATTACATAATAAACAGCATCAGACCGTGACCACAATAATATTTCATGCTAATATTAGCAAGCAGTTCTTCGCCACAAATTAGGGCTTATTACAATTCAGAATGTTAGGTTGCCTCTGTGGTCTAGTGGTCGCAAGCGCAACAGTTGAACATGAGGTCCTGGGTTCGATTCCCAGGTCGGGTAAAGTGTTATTGGGTTTTTCCATCAGTAATTTTTCAATAGCAGCCACGGAGTCTGGATTTCTGCACGGTTGATGGCAATTGGCTCGTCTCCTATTACATTGGACTTAAACATAACTGGCGAAATGTGGGTACATCTCTGTCTAACCCTTCGGGGATTACAGGTGTGATATTATAGAAATGAAATGATAGAGAGACGGTTGACAGAAGAGAATGGAAGACAAAAACGTGTTGGGCCACCCCAAGTACCATGGAACAAGAGCAGGATGATGATGACAATTCTGGATGTTTGTGAATGTAATGATGACCTTTTTTTTCGGATGGGAAATCATCAAATGAACCCCTCCCGCTCTGGAGGAGAAGGGAGTGTCAGACTTGTACTGACTAAAACCCATCCATGTCCTTCTTAGCAAGGTGTTCCAGAGCCGCGGTATCTCTTTCGAATAGTCCCGCAGCCCCTGTAATGATGGCTTGAAATACGGTCACATGGTATTTCCCGCGTCTATATTTATCAAATTGAGTCAAACGTTTATTGATTTTAATATAAATATTTCCGTGTTATCGTGACGTGGTAATGATGTCGACTAAGAAGACTATAAGCTCTTATACGTCTATGGGTAAAATTTACTTGAAATTAGCACTTTTTGGCTTGGACTTACCCCCTAAACCAAAGTAAATGATGCTTCTTACAACCGTAGGGCATTTTCTAATAGTTAATATGATGATTTATAGTTGTAAAATGTTAAGAAAACTTGGTTCGTAAAGTTTAGTTGTTGTATTTTTGTTGAGGAAACTAGCATGCCTGAGAGATATTTCTCGATGGCATGTAAAGCCAAGTCAGAGGCCATTGGCGAAATAAAAATCAGACACCAGGTTAGGCATTAACCACACGATAAAGAAAGAAGATTCCCAGGCAGAAATGTCTTGTGAACAGAAATCTACGACCTCATGTCACCCTCACCATCTGCCTAATAAAGGGCAAGCACACGTATTGTCATAAACCTACAACAATTCAAACTCTAGAATGCTACTGGCTGAATCTCATTAAAAAAATCAATAAGACCAGCCAAGGGTTAATTAAAGATAGGTTACTTTATGTCCAATTTCAAATCTGAGCGGCAAATCCCCTAGTTTTCTTACACGGTTATATAAATACAAATGTGATACGTACGTTGTATTGACCATTAGCGAGTTAAATTATTATCACGATGGTATTGACAAACTTTATTTACCTGGGAATATCAGAGCACAGTAAATATTGTACCTTTACGTCAAACGAACATATACGGTATCTATCAATATTATATCGATAACCTGTTTTATTAAGACTTCTTTTGGGTTAGCTCGTTCCATCGTCGACCTCATCTCTGTCCTCAGGACTAGATTTAGGTCAAGAGTAAGCCCATACAGAATAAAAAAAAAAAATATCCTGACTAGTTCTGCCACCGTATCATGACCACCGTAGACAAGGATTTCTTTAACGGAAGAATCGACAAAATGATAGATTGTGTCGACACAATGACAGATTTCTTTGCATTATCTGTCATTTTGTCGATTATTCCGTCAAAGAAATCCTTGTCTACGGTGGTCATGCTACGGGGGCTGTACAGCATCTGTGTAGCATGACCACAGTAGAAAAGGGTTTTGTCGACGGAAGAATCGACAAAACGACAGATCAACAAAAGTCTGTCATTTTGTCAATTCCTCCGTCGACAAAACCCATTTCTACGGTGGTCATGCTACGCGTGCCGGTATCTCTTAATTCTTTGAATTGAAATGTATTAGAAACACCTCAAGACCTCAGATTAGGGAGCAGAAGCCCTCTCTCTCGAATTATACCTTGCTGTTGGCAATAATGATAAAATGTACATACATACATTCATATACTCACGCCTCTTTCCATGGGGATAGGCAGAAACTACAGAACGCCACATGGTACTCCATTCGCCTCGTCCGCGTTCAAATTTATATAGAGGAGTATTGTACATATCGACCTTTGATTTACGGAACACCTACGGGCATTATGATTCGTAGTTATTATTAAAATAGTAAATTACTCAGCTGAAATTATGCCATCAGCATGCATAGAGAGGCCTTTTTTGGGTGTACATCTTAATTATTTTGCGTAAAAACCTTCCTCATACACTTGTCACCGAATTTGCCTGTGTACTTACCTGTTTAGAACTGGAAATTCCATACATCCGTATAATAGATAAATGAGTATATTTCAGTAATATTTCGTTTATATTAGACATACCTAACATGTAAGGTTTTCCTGTAAAATTACTTCACTACTTCCTCTATTATCATATTTTGTCTTGTGGTCTCGTTGGTCTTGTGGCAAACGGTACTTGCAGCACATACATGAGGTCTTGGATTCGATTCCCAAGTCAGGTAAAAAGTATTCCAGGGCTGCGGGACTGTTCGAAAGAGATACCGCGGCCCTGGAACACAAAGGGCAAAGAAGGAACATGGATGGGTTTTAGTCAGTACAAGTCTGACACTCGCTTCCGCTTCGCCCAGAGCTGGGGGGGGAGGGGGAGGGTTAATTTGATGATTTCCCACCCGAAAAAAAAAAATATTACAGGGTTTTCCATCGAGAATTTCCCAGTAAATGACTCACCCCCCATAGGATTTAAAAATACTGGCTACACATGGTAGCATGGTAGATTTTGCTCATTCTTACTTAGGTATCCACATTTTACTATTTGATTTTCTTTGTTTGAACGATAAAAAGAGTCGAAATAGGTAGCCTGCGGTTTTACAATAGGTATGTGAAATCATTGCATTTGGTTGTGGTGACACAGGTAGGTGATTGCGGTAATAATTTATTTTAAAAGGTATTATTGGCTATTCTTTTAATACTTGATTCAATCTCTTCAAGTATGTAGGTATAAGTGGTACCTAAAATCGAGCTCAGCTGTCGTTTTTCAACTGCGACCTATGAAAATCACGAACAAACACAAACATTTTCACTGGCAATACAAATAAATCCCATGAACCGTTAAATACAACATACATTGCTATGAGTGATATGTAAAAACCAATATGATGAATGAAAAAGGTTAAAGCTTAATATAAATAACTGTACGAATGCAGTTTCACGTGGATAAATGTTGTGTCATCAAAATGATCGACTGAAAAACGTGTTTACCTTACCATATAATCTATACAATAAAGAGTGTAAATAGACCTGAAAGGCACTTGTTCTCCCCGTCTTTGCGATATTTTTTTGTTCTAGACCATACCTGGGAACCTTCTAGTTACGGAGATATTGGGGGTCAAAGTTCCAACTTTTTCACAAGTTTTTTTTAAATACATGTTTTTAATGTAAGATTTTTACTTCACATACCTCGACCCCCGTACTATTCAATCCATCCATCAGCACAATGCTTTAAGTGCTTTCCATCGAGTCCTACCGGAAAACGTGATTTTTCACCCCAAAAAAAAATGCTTGGTTGACGGCTATGTGGAGGGTCTGTTTACATCCTGTATATGGGGTGGAAGGGACACCAACGCGAAAAGGGTTACCACGTATTCAGTACATCATTCTGAACACCCCACAAAGAAAATTTTCATCGGTTATTAAAAATTAAAATCAGCTGTTTCCTACACAAGTACGTTCGGTCAAAATGTATGGAACCCTATAGTTTAGCCATGTCCGTCTGTCTGTCCGCAGCTTAGTTCAAAGACTCTTAGTACTAAAAAGCTGTAATTTGGCATTAATATACAAATTACTTACGCCTACAAAGTGGTAAAATAAAAATTTTGAAAAATATTTTTGTTTTTTGATATCTCCTGCTCACGTAAAGTGAGGATTTTTTTTCTCGCTTACCCCATAGTGTTGTAAGTCGTTGGATAGGTATTTTGTCAGTTTTTTATTTTAAAATAACAGCTTTTACTGAATGCATATGAAAGTAGATACGGTACTTATAATAAAAAAAACAGTATGTCTGTGTGCTCCGGCTAATCTCCGAAACGGCTGGATCGATTTAGAAGGGACTTTTACTGGCGGATAGCTGATGGTTTAAAGAGTAACTTTTATTTTAGAAAAAGGATTAGGGTTCTGCACAAAAAAATTGAAATTAAAATTGTTGAAAAAATCCGATTCAAATAGGGAAGTCTTATTTTAATAATAATTTCGCGCGGTAGTAACTACAATAAATGATAAATAAAATTCCAAAATCGACACTACAGTTCAATGGCTTGCTTATTTATCTCTGAAATTAATTATCTCCGTTTAATGCCTCCCTTACTAGGCCGTCTATAATGGCTTATTTACCGCCAAAATATCTGCTATCGAAAAGAAACAAAAGACACATAAACGGCCTACCGCATGCATTTTTGTATCCTACAAAAATAATCGTCATCGTTCAGAAGCGCATTGGTGCATTGCGATGTTGACACACCGAGCGAACGCATAAATCAGAGACACACATTGTTGTATGTACTACCTAGAAATTTACAAAATGTCCGAGCATTCATACATGTTTGAATTAAATAATTGACTAGAACCCATTTGAATTTTGATGAATGAATACTGACGCTTGATGTTACAATTGCCTGCCTGGCTGGTTATAAACTAGAACCAGTGAATAACAAACTGTCAAATTTTCTCATTCGATTTTGAACTTAACAGTCAACATTTTATGGTTCAAAATCATTTGCAGAAATTTGACAGCTTGTGGTAACTTGATGTGCTGGCAACTGTATTTGTTTTATTAGTTTGTGGAACAGAAAATTCCTATCTCAGTTGGTCGGGTTATAAATTAAGGCTTATCAATGGCGTTTTGATCTGTCTAAATGTTAATTTGATACCCTGTCCACCTTATTCAAAGAACCATTGTCAATTAAATGCTCGTATTATTTATTTGTATTTACTTTTTCAATTTCTTTTTTGACCAACTAAAAAACGGAACTTGTTTTTAGTGTTCCGTACCCGAAGGGTAACCAATGGGACCCTATTACGAAGCCTCTGCTGTCCGTTCGTCCGTCTGTCTGTCAGCGGGCAGTATCTCGTGATCCGTAATAGGTAGATAGTTGAAATTTTCACAGAATATGTATTTCTGTTGCCGCTATAACAACAAATAATAAAAAATAAATTAAGGGGGCTCCCCTTCTACGATGATACGGAACCCATCATGCGCGAGTCCGACTCGCACTTGGCCCGTTCTTTATCCAAACATCCACTGAACGTAGTGATTGCCACAAATTTTCTTTTTAATGACATTGTAATGTTCAAAGAGCCTCGGAAAGCACGTTAAGCTATTGGTCCCAGCTGTCATTTGTAGATCTATGACAATCTTTATAGGTAGTCCACCGGCCTGAAAGTCTGACAACCAGGTTTACCAAAGGGTATCGTATTACCCAATGCTAACTGGGTTGTGGCGATTAGATAATAATAAAATAATATTCTTACGACTACTATTTCCTACGACTTCACCTCATTTTCAATGATTGATTTCCTGTGATAATGATGAGATTTCTAGTTAATTTCTTAAGTTTTCTTAGAACTATTAGAGTAATGGGTGTCGTTGTGTTTACCACATAATTATTATATTGTATACAATAGAAATAAGTAAACAGAATGTAGTGTTTGTACAAGGTTAGATAATTACATAGTTATAAAGATTATAATGCACAGTTACATTGTTCGCACATTGGAGTAAATAATTGATTTATTTTATTATTTAAAAGGATAAGAAATGTCTTTGTTTCACAGTCAATATGTGTATTGTACATAAAGAAAAGAATACTATTTATTTTATAACTTGTACCACGAGTGCTGGCTCGAGGTGGTGCGGGCAAAAAGTTCCTGGAAAGACTTGGGGGCCGCAGATGCCTAGCTTTGGGACGGTGTGAACTAAAAAGACGAATATATAGGGTGACTGGTAATTAGTGACCGATACTTAAAGACGTGATTGTACTCATGATAACAAACAACTTTTCCAAAGAAACATTTTGTTTTATACTCATTCACTTTTTCACAATAAAACTTACGGAGCGGGCTTGCGAGCCGCACGATGTTCTGCCTAGCCACTGTTGCACGGCACGATCAGACAGAACGACGCGGACGACAAGCACACAGCTGATAGGTCAAAGGCGCCTCGCGCGCGAGTTTCATACGGCTGTTGTGTTAATTGTAATAAAAGTGAATGAGGATACAAAAAAAATCTTTAGGAAAGTTGTTTGTTATCACGAGTACAATCAAGTGTTTAAGTATCGGTCACTAATTACCAGTCACCCTATAGATACATACGTATCTATTTATGCATACAAAGTATAAATACAAAGCCAAGCTTAGAAGGAAAAACACACAACGAGTTTTTTGCTGTAGGTATCTACTACGTTTTTGTGTATATTTATGACAGGTATGTAGAGTAAACAGGTACTATCGTTAAAGACTATTACTATACGAATCATGAATCTAAAGTTTTGATCAAATTTTCCGAGACCGCGGATAAACTCAAATAAAAGTGGGAAAAAATATCAAATCTTGGAAGTAGTATGTCGTCATTCATAGTGGAGGTAGTTCCAAGTCCTCATGGGAAATTACTAGCTAGCCGACCTAGGCAGTGATTGCTTTACTAAAGTTCAGCCTTACATCATACCAGCCACTAGTTGTTATTTACATTTCATAACTTCTTGTTAGGGACTGAAAGATTGTATCTTGCTGCTTTAAATTGATCTCACGGTCTAAGAAGGTGCAATGGGAGCATTCATGGATGGATACACACACATTACACATGCCAAAATACTGTTTGACCAGATGTATGAACGTGAACGAGGCTCAAGGAGTATGTTAGTCAGTACAAGTCCGACAGTTCCTTCCGCTCAGCCTATAGCGGGAGTGCTCATTTGATGATTTCCCATCCAAATAAAAAAAGGATCGTAGCATGTAGCTTCTGCCTACCTCCATGAGAGAAAGGCGTGAGTTTATGTATGTATGTAAATATAACCAAAATAATGATAAAATAAAAAATAAATTATAATTTATTTGCAGAAAACATGGTATACAATGGTGTAAAATGAAAAAAAAATATATAAAAAAAAAAAATTGAAATTGTAATTTTTTTGGAATTTGATTTTTTTTTTTTTTTTTTTAATTGAAATGGTGTAATGGTGTGTGGTGTGGTGTGGTGGTGGTGTGTGGTGGTGGTGTGATTCTCAGCAGTAGGTACAACTATGGTGATTTTACTGATTTATTTTAGAATCTCCAAAAAAAAATCACAAAACATTACGTATAGATAATGAACAACATAAAGCAGTTCGTAGGTGTACTCCTTTAATTACAGGAGATCACACCATGCACAATAAAATAAACAAGCAAGCTAACAAATTAAGTCCGTAATAATAAAATTAATGAGCCCTGACCCGCCGGAAGCTTGAACCCTGTTCCCGATACCGGTGGGCTACAATTTTTTATATATTTTTTTTTTCTAAGCTATACTTAAAAATGTAATTAATTTGTAAAGATATAAATAAAGGAAATAATAAATTAATGTTGTCAGTAAAGAATATAAAAACAACAACAACAGATTCAGTAAAATATTGGAACACACAATAATAAAATACCTTACATTAACATTAAAATAACATTTACAGTTCATTACAATAAATGAATACCAAGCCCGCATCTATGCGCAAATAATATATTGCTTATATGATCATTTTGCGTCATCCAACTTGGTCCATAGTCCATAATTAATTCACTATATTTAAAAACTTAAATTTTCGCTCATAGGTGGCCTACAGTATGGTCAAAATTTAGAAGATTTTGCATTTAGCGTTACTATGTGGCGCGACGTTCGTGCTAGATCGGAAACACGAATATTAATGAAGCGCATACTTTCTTCGGTTTAACTGTACGTGTTCATAATAGGCTCTAGTTAACAAAGCTATATCTTTGTTATTATTATCAATGATAACTTTTTTGTTTGCAGGTGAGCTGAGTGTCATGTACATATTTACTCGATACCAGTTCAATTGGGATGAAGTGAAGTACAGCATTTACTCAACTTACAGCCTGGTCACACATTCCATTGGTAAGTACAACTTGAGCATTTCATCAGTATTCTTCTCTCGTATCGACAACACATGCCTTGACCGTGGTAAAATATTTACCAATCAGCTAGGTAGGTGGTAATATCTCCCGGGCCCCGGGACTCATGGTAACGGTAAGAACCGTGGGGTTTTAGTAGGTGGGAGTCCGTCATAACCCACTTTTCTCCTACACGGAGAGTATTCATGAAGATTTCCCTACAGAAAGGTGGTAGCGGTTTCGACTGTTCAGGCTTCGTCGTCGTATATAAATTTGAGGAAGATATTCAAATCAATTGCCGTGCGTTAGTCTCGCAAAAATAAAAAGTAGTTGTCAAATGTAAAAGTTAATAATTAATAAAAAAAACTTTTTTACTAACCGCGCTTTTTCATTAGTAAATTGCACACATGCGATGCCGGGGCGTGTTGCTAGTCGCCATGTAAATGCAGTACGATCGACGATGTTCAACTTTGAAATGCCTTGAAGAAATTAGAGTACGATTTCGAAGAATGACTATTTCTGATATCAAAGTATCATGTTTTAATTTATAAAACAAAAGATACCACAGATCTACCTATGCATTAAATATAACATCTACTTTGAATGCAATCGGGATATTGTAGTTTGTAGCATGTGCTAGCTCTCGTATACGCGAACAGAACGTATTATTTGTCATATTGTTTAATTCAGATTTATGTACAACTCGACCCCGAGAGGTCGAGTTTGGACAAATGACTCTCTTGGCACTAATAACTACCTCGTTGGTACTATTATAATGGTCATAAGGGCGACTTTCGACTATCTTTCTCAGTATGGTCCCTCTGGGTTCAATCCCCGGGTCAGTTAAAGTTATATTGGGGTTTGCTAGAAGATTATTTGGAATTGCAAGCAAGATTTGCAGCAAAAATCTGAGTTAGTTCTCGTAGTAGTGAGCTCGGCCCTTTCACGAGACTTAATAGCTGGTGAAAGCCGGGTGCTTCATACTCCTGCGTCTTATTTTTGTGTGGGTAAATCTTCATTGACACGAACTATCTGGAGCGAGCAGAGGGTTATGTCAGACTCTAACCGACTAAAACCCCACTGTTCCTACTGCTAGCATATGTCTCGGGGGCCCGGGCAGAGATACAAGTACGACTGTCAAATACTCTTTGGGGAATTTAAACGTGACGTTTTACTTTTAAGGTACATTATTCTCGATCAGCGTGTTCAGTAAGAAGCTGAAGGCTGATGATGCTGTCCTCGGCTTGATATCAACCAGCAGTAAGATCTGTGGGGCCATAGTCTTGGCCTTTGCTAGGAATGACTATGAAGTGTACTTATGTGAGTATACTTATATATCTATTTTTAACATATTTTTTTTCTCGATTGAACATCACGCTTTATAATTTGATTAATTATGTTATTACTAATTGTGGTATAATTTAATTCCCTTTTTCCTTTTTCAGCACCCCTATTAGAAATCTTAAATGGCACCACAGCGATCGCTCTACGGTCGATTGCATCAAAACTAGTCTCGTATCAAGAATTAGGTGAGATTTCAAACAACTATATTTAATTAATTGACTTCTAAATATCTAACAGTCCCAGTTTTCTTGTTATATATATTTTTATCCACCCCTTACCCCGTGTATCAGGCGTGTAGGGGAGCGACCATAGCTATTACAGCTTAGCAGAAAATGCAGCAGTAGATTGCTTGCCAACAGCTGTAGATGCTAAACTTTCAAGATAAACTGCCTTTTAGAAACCTTTGAAACCTTATAAAATACCAGCCCTTTTTAATATTTCAGGCAAGGTATACTCCCTATTCGGCGTAGCGGAGACAATGATGCCGATAATCTTCGCGCCCCTGTACTCCAGGGTGTACATAGCGACCCTGACTGTGCTGCCGGGGGCTGTGTTTCTCATGAGTGTGGCTGCTACTATACCTGCTCTTTGTATATTTGGGTAAGGATTTTTTTATCGAATAGGTACTAGCTTTTAACTGTAACGTACCTACAGACAGAATAAACTGAGGTCATGACTACATGTACGGCAAATTTCATGCAGCCGTCCAGACGTGACAAACGAACAATCAAAGTCACTTTCACGGTAATCAATTACAGGCGTATACGACATTCATATTCCTTATTGAAGCAACAACTTCTTTGTACGGAGTTTTAATATAAAATTAAAAAGATGATTTAAAAAACAGCTAATCAGCTTATATCCAACATTATTTGACACGAACAGAACTTATACGGACATAATACACTATGACCACTTTAAGTGTACAGTTCAACAAAAATGCATCGTTCAAATCTTGGTACATTTATTTAAGTTCTGTGTTTTACCGGCTGCACGGATAAGTTGGTTGAAGTGTACCTTGTAGGTTCGGTTCTACTGAAAAATTTAAATACTTTTTTCTGAGGTATCTAAAATGTAACTAGAATAGTTTGATAGATAGAATTGAGTTTTAATATTCAATATGTGTTTTAAATATTTGAAATACAAACTAAAAAGCAGACGTTTATGGAATAAGACAGCCCGTGTCGACCATGTCGTCCTTTAGCGTGTTTCAAACTGCTCCCGTCAGATAGAAGCACGTGTATAAGTTTAATTAGTTAATTAGTACTGCTTACAAGAGTAGCACTCGGTACTAACATCCAAACCATTAATGAGATGACAGTTACTATAGACATAATTTTCTGTAATACGCAGTTTTGTCATTTGATCTCCCATTGTCTTTTCTATCAGTAATATATTATTATGACGTAGTCAAGTCAATAGTTGTTAGTTTAATAGTACCTACAGTCATATAGTCGCATTTATTGTGGAAACCGCCAGTCTGTGAGATGCACTGCCGTGTTCTCTGTTCCCTGATCATTATAATCCGGATCTATTCAAAGTTGAGAAAATCGGCTTCTTCTAGGCAGGCCTGCTCTAGGCCGCATCATCGCTGCACATCAGGCGAGTTGCGACCAAACGCAAGACTATTTAGTATTAAAAAAGAACCTAGTTGTAATTTTCATTCCAGCAAGTCGGAGAATAATAGTTACTGTTCCATAGTAGGTAGCTTCCTCCGAACATATAACAAAAAAATATATTACATAATATGTTTTTAGAAAAACAGGCAAAATTTGGATGAAGTATTTAAATAATACTAGCTACTCATTCAGAAATCAACTGAACTCACTATGGCAAAAATTTGATATTAGTTTAAATGAAAATAACATTAATTCCGAAACAAGTGCTTGAATAGACTTTTAAGTGTTTACGTTATTTCAAATACGTTTGCTCAACCATTCTCAGCAACTACAAACACCTATCCTAGAATAAACTAGCTAAAACAATGTTTATGTACCCTCAGGATGACCACTGACAGGTTCTCTTGATGATTGATTGGTAACTTCCCTGACTGAATCTAATTACTTCTCGTAGCTTCGCCAGCCAGCCGTAACTACTGTAGTAAAGTGATTGACAGATTTAATTCCAAAACCTCAGTTACCTTTGTTCTGTCTCAAGGCAAATAATCTGATTTGTAGGAAATAATATCCGGTTGCTCATTTAATAATGGTTTGTTTTTGTTATCAATTATGTAAATTCTAGTCCCTGTAGCTGAAGAATGATGGTTTGACGCATGTTTTTTTATTATATTTTCGCTTTTTCAAAACAATTCCACATAATATTTACCAACAGCTCCTCCTTGCCATTCGATCGCAAAAAGAGCCTTATAGTAGGTACAGTATGACCACTTTAAGTGTGCAGTTCAAGGTGGTTACTTGTCAAGAAAAAATGCATCGAAATGTCAAACTTGGTACATTTATTTTAGTTCTTTATTTTCCCGCCTGCACAGATAAGTTGGTTGAAGTGTAATTTATCCGGTGGACTCAAATTTCAAACGAGATACAAACTTTTGTAAAGGGTGATGCTTCTCTTGTGAAGATATTTTACAAACTAGCGCAAATTGGTATTTCCTACCAACTATAATCTACCTGAAACACAGAACTGAGAAGCGTGGTAGAAGAAAGGGCCCTGACCTGTACCCAGCACTGGGTGAATCCAGGCTGATATGATGATGATCATCTGTCTAGTCTTTTTCAAGAATGTATGTTAGTGTCGAGTCCAGTTTAACCAGATGTTGCTGAATAAAAGTTTTTTTATGTATTTGCTGCCAATTACTTTCAGCGAAAAAAAAATTGAAAACAAACCTAAGCCTACAAAATACTAGATAACAAAATGTTAAACAGAAAATTCTAGATTTCTTATCCATTTATTTATTCGGCGACAACTCATAATGCGTTATTCTCAGCCAGATGTTGAAGGGACCAGTTTTCTCAGAGCTGAGGTATTGAGCTAACATCTGCGGTATATTTTAACATTTATTTATCTAACAAAATTTATATTAAAAGCTCTTCATCATTTTCAAGGTCGGCTTTACTTGACTTAAGTGAGTAGGTACTTGACAATAATAAAACACTACTACACTACTACTACTACACTACACTACACTACACTACTGCTTAATTATTTATAATAAATGCGAGATGCCAAAATCAGTTGTAATTTTAAATAAAAACATGCACTGGGGAAGGCATAAAATAAAAACACCCCTTATAATAGAACAGTTGTGAAAAAATTTACTTCCGAAATCTTTATCAAAAAGTTATTTAAGTCTGAAGGAGTGACAAATACATATAACCAACATATTCTCAAGGCTTTTGTTCCTTGGGGATTTTGTATACGTACACAGCTGATGATACACGCCTGCCGGTTACGTGTACTGACGTACCAGAACTTGGACAGTCATAACTTTCAAATTGAATAGAAGTATCACTCACTTCATCACAAGAAGGTTTCTTACCTTAGAACCTTATCTACAGATTCATAAATTTCCTAGAAATATACATTAAACAAGCGATTCCGTAGAGAATAAGCCTTCGCAAGTAACACTAGATTATTGTGTCTTCAATAACGTCAAACAAATGACTTGTTATGTCAAGGCGTTAGTGGGCCAGACGAGCTATGTTTATAAACTGACACTGTTAGTTGATGTAAGGAAACCAGAGAAAATTAAATATTTACGAGCGATAGACGGGACAAGACGAAGAAAATTGGAATCTAATACTTCTTACTACATTGTAACAAATCGGTCTGTCTAGTGTCATACGCCCGCGCGTCAGGTAGCATTTGTGTATCGAAATCGAAAATGTTCAGGATCAAAATTTTTGTGTAAAAATATTCCCAATGTCCGCTCTATAAGTATTTTAAATCTTTTTGAAGGAAACAAATGGAAAGATCTTTGCATGTGGGGGGTTCCCCTCCTATGAAGCTTGGTCCGAGAATAGCTTATGGCATATTATCTACAGTTATCATTAACACTAGAAACAGGATATTTACCATGTTACTGATTGCTTTGAGTTCCCGATATTTCGGCGCACATGGTGAATATCCCGTTTCTAGTGTTAATGATAATGTTAATGACCATGATAGTTTAAAATATTATCTGCAGTTGTTATTTTACCTCTGATTTCGCTTTACTGTCAAAATCACAGTCGTGTTGTTGGAAAAAGGTTGTTGTTGGAGTGCACCTGTAGTCTTCTGATACGTACTTTAAACGAGGATATCCAAAATAAAACGAAAAAAAAAATGGCTGTTCAATTTAGCGATCAGTATTGACTTTACCGTATGTTTCAAATTTTTCAGGACATTGATAAAAGACAGATTCCTTTTCTGTACCACTTCTACATCTAGTTGACCCTATTCTTGCTTCTAGTCTAATCTAAAACTGTTTCCTTGTGTTTCCAGTTGGTTCTACCACCAGCACAAAAAGGATAATAAAGAGAAAAGACTGAACGTGAACAATACTCCGCCCCTGCCCGGGGAAATCCCCATCGTGCCAGCATAGCCTGAATGATACTCTACTTTGACTGGAATGGCACCGAAATCAGATTTCAAACCGGTACGGACAGATTGCAGACTGGCTGCTCTGGCTCCAGTAAATTACCTGTTAAAGTTAGGTGTCTGGAGCCCGCTCCGCAATCTGCCCGTACCGGTTTAACTGCATCTTTAAGCAAGACATGTCACGTCTTGAAGATGGCTAATTTTGGAACGGAACCTAATTCTAGAGCTGCAGTATTTTGTATATTTTTGAATAATTTATAGATATCTTTCATATACGTTGTGATACCTAATTTAGTGAATAAATGTGTTGATAAATATTTTATTTTAAGGTCTTTAATATTTTTTGGAGCTCTTTCTTATTTGAAATCCCGTACTTCTTACTCATGGAAGCCGGCAGAACACACGGGGTTAAAGTTGATAAGAGTCCAATGTTACCCTCCCTTAGTCCTAGACTGGACCCCAGATGAGGAAAACCTATTCTTCTTGCCCTTGTCCCAAGATAACTCGGCCTTTCAGTTTCCCCCCTTTTTCTTCCATATCAGGCCTTACACAATTCATCCATCCTTAGAAAAAAAAAGCAATCATTAGTGGAAATGTGTAGAAACTACCGCAAAACCTGACATAAGACCATCATCAGTCATCAGTTCATCACACATAATTTCTCAATTTCCATACTACGAACGAAATTATAATATATGAACATGCATATCCCCATTATCAACAATTTAAATAATTCGCCATCAACCGTTTACAGTAACAGGACAATGAATATCTCTGTCGAGAGTACTAATTCATGCTGACATGAACACACCAGGTACATGCGAGCACACCGTAAATATCACTTACGGAACACCGCGTCACGCGCTGTTGGCCTCGTATATCCGAATTATATAATTTTACTAGGGAACTATAATTTTGTGGTACAGTCGTGTGGAGATGTGTTTGGATGCAGATTTGGGTGGTTTGTTGCCGATTTTAGAAAAGCAAAGGTGGCAGAGCAGGATTGGATTTCATTCACGTCTACAGTTGAAGATTGAGCTGATTTTGTAGCAACACTTACAAATACAAACAGAAAACGGTTAACGAAACACAATTGCCGCCAACAACCATTCGACGTCCTGCGTCCACGGGATGGGTGGAAAGCAGCAGCCATACGTATTGGTAGGATCCCGTACCCGAAGGGTAAAAAATGGAACCCTATTACTAAGCCATCGCTGTCCGTCCGTCCGTCTGTCTGTCAGCGGGCTGTATCTCATGATCCGTAAAATGTAGACAGTTGAAATTTTCACAGAATGTGTATTTCTATTGCCGCTATAATAACAAATCATAAAATTAAAAATTAAAGCGGGCTCTAATACTACGATAATACGGAACCCATCACGCGCGAGTCCGACTCGCACTTGGCCGGTTTTTTTGCTCCTAGGGTGTAATAGCTGTATGGCGTTCCAGTGCTAGTATAAATGAAAAAATGAACCACGAGCAAACTCCAAAAAGCCGTTCTCTCAGATTTAATCTAAGCTTTTCATGATCTTATCCCTGGGTCAAGTTACGATTAAAGTTAGTCTTAGACAACCACGGCTTTAAAATCGAGATAATTGAGTACCGTAGCCAAATCACATTTAAGCTCCTGTAGTGCAAAAACCCAGGTGTACACACAACGTATACATTACCAATTAAAATAAAGTAGTTTACACAAACAGATTCTGTTGAGCATGTCCACAATTTAAACCACCTCAATTCTAAACTAAATTAATTCATTAAAAACTAGCGCCCTCACCTAGTACTGAGCGCCGTCTGTAATAGCAAGAGTTTGCAACTAACCCGTACCAGCGACACTTGTATTATTACAACCAACGCCAGCTCCCTTTGCAAACCATCAAAAGCACTTTACAGCGCTGTCAAAACATTTGTATAGCACCTTAAGTATAACAAATTCTATTCCAAGTAATTGGCCCTTTGACAGACACAGTCGAATCTACAAACGAAGTTAGATGTATTTTTTATACAGCTAGAATCGAAAACACTAAATCAAATATGTGAAAAGAGAGCATTTTTACGATAGCGCCTGTTTTTTTTTTTTTGTCTGTTTTCGCTTTTTCGTTATTTGTGAGCGAATAGTGGCCGATATACGAATGTGATTTTTATGTCCATCGATAGAATTTTAATGGAAATGTAGGCATTTTGAAATTGTTTTACAGTATTGATACGGTCAGTTAGCTGACTTGTTTGTGTTCGCTGCGACATCGTAAAACTTTTAAAATAAAATCAACAGATTAGTTTTTACATTGTGATTTGTTTGAAACATTTTTTTTGTGTGTAAAACTTAGGTACTACCTATCAAAACAAACAGTAAACATGGGAATTATCACGTTTTTAGTGTTAATGATAATGTTAGAGACCATGACTGTTTAAAAACTTAAATCTTACTACCTATTTTATTTTATTTTATTTTATACAAGAGGAATGGCAAACAGCTACAATATATAGTATGAAAAAAGAGAAACAAATAACATTTGTACAACATTGTAGCCCACAACGTTATTCACAGATTAACTATGGAATATAATACACAGTTAATTAAACGCAAAATAAAATAAAAAACAAAAATTAAAAAATAAGAAAAGTGTGAGTATAAGTGAAGGAAGAAACAAAAAACAACAACAAAAACAAAAAAAACGAAAAACAACAAAAACGAGAATTTTCAGTGAAGGTGTGTGGGTGTGGTGTGTGTGAGTTTAGTGTGTGTGTGTATTGTGTGAGTGTATGTTTGTGTGTGTGTGTGTGGTGTGTGTGTGTGTGTGGTGTGTGTGTGTGTGTGGTGTAGTTTATTGGTAATAATACATAACAATATTAAAACTAAACTTACTTATCATGCTTATCATGTTTATCCACACTTTTACACATAAATCAAGAGAGCTCCTTGAATATAAGGACCTTTGAACTTACTGAGAGAACATGCAAAAATGTCAATATGTTCAAAACTCCCATTGTAGGCATTTATCCTTCTATCACCTATGTTTGTATTTCTTTTTATATTTACTGTAGAAGTGAGAAGTAGGATAATTGTAACAAGTTCTACACCACTACCTGTGTGATTTAACTCATAATCTCGCTATCCAGTCCGAACAGACCCTGTTCGGACTGGATAGGTTTTGATTAGACTTGGTTGGTTTCATTGAGTTGTTATATAAACTATGTATGGTTGCCAATATCAAGATTGCACTGTGCAAATCAGATCTCTGGTAGTATAAGAGTAGAATACTTCTGGAATTCTCATCAGCTCATCACCTTGCAAACGTCTACGAAAAGATTGACCCATCAAGGCAAGTCCCTCATCGCACGGTAACAATAACAGAATAACATTACTTTTGTACTTACCTAGCTATGTGTCAAATCAATCTTCATAAAACGTCGCAGCATAATTCTCAGGAAGTCAGAAGCCACGTCATCCACAAGTGACCTGAACTCCGCAAACTCAACGCGTTACCCGTAATCAGAATAATTGAGTAAACTTGTAATTTATTCGTCATATAAACTCAGTTTAAAGACGAAGTTAATCAGTAAAGATATGGTATTCGAGTTAATTAACTCACACACTCGCTATGGAAATAATTGCTCGGTGGGATACAGAAGGCAGTGTGGTGAAAGCGAGGCAAATAATTTATTTTATAGCTGAGCTTCTGTCACACCATTTTCATCTACCTAGCCTTTTCTCAAATATGTTGGGGTCAAATTTAACATGGTGCGACTGCCTATCTGACCTCCACAACCCAGTTAGTACTGAGTAACAGAATACTGACTGGTTGTCAGATTTTCGGGCTACTGACTACCTGTAACGAAGTCATCATCATCATCATCATTTCAGCCGAAAGACGTCCACTGCTGGACATAGGCCTCCCCCAAGTGTCGCCACACTGACCGGTCCCGTGCGACTCGCATCCAGCGGATCCCTGCAGCCTTCACCAGGTCATCGGTCCACCTAGTGGGAGGCCTTCCAACGCAGCGTCTACCGGTTCGCGGTCGCCACTCCAGAACTTTTCGGCCCCATCGGCCATCCGTTCTGCGAGCAATGTGCCCTGCCCACTGCCACTTCAGTTTGGCTATTCTTCGGGCTACGTCGGTTACCTTGGTTCTCTTGCGGATGTCCTCATTTCTGATTTTATCACGCAAAGAAACTCCGAGCATAGCCCTCTCCATTGAACTTTGGGTGACATTAAGCCTTCTGATAAGGCCCATTGTGAGCGACCATGTTTCGGTCCCGTATGTAATCACTGGCAACACGCACTGGTCATAGACTTTTGTCTTGAGACACTGCGGTAAGTTAGACGAGAAGATACCACGCAACTTCCCGAACGCTGCCCAGCCGAGTCGGATTCGACGATTGACCTCTTTCTTGAAGTTAGACCTACCTAACTGGATCGTTTGTCCAAGGTAGACAGAGTCGTCTACAACTTCGAGTGTAGAGTCTCCGATCTTGATAGGAGTGGGTGTTACATGGTTATTCAACATGATTTTGGTTTTGTCCATGTTCATTTTAAGACCCACTCTTTCGGAAGCTCTACTAAGGTCATCGAGCATTGTACTGAGGTCCTCCATGGTCTCAGCCATGACCACTATATCGTCGGCAAATCGAAGGTGAGAGATGTACTCGCCATTGACGTTGATGCCCAGCCCTCTCCAGTGAAGATATCCTCCAGTGCAGCGGTGAACAGTTTCGGAGATATGACGTCTCCCTGTCTCACACCTCGCTGCAGAAGGATAGGTTCCGAAGTACTATAAAATATCTACAAATGGCACCAACGGCTTAATGTGCTTGCCGAGGCACGAAGGAGACTCGATATGTAATGTGTGGTCACCCATGTACAGACCCACTTAGACCAGCGCTGCTTAACCTGAAGATCGTTGAATATTTAGCCACAAGCTACTTAAGCTTCTGTCAAACCAATAGGCACAAATTACAGATTGGACACCCCCATACAAATACGATACCATATTATGGTATCTCTAAGTGGCAGGTTTCCACATCCAGTCCACAATTTGTCCTTATCGGTTTGTAGAGCGACGCGTCTCGTGTGGCAAATAACTGACAAAAGAACATACGCTATTAATATAACATACGATATAAATATATAAGCTACTCATCCTTCACCATATCAACTTAGAGCAATGTTGAAGATATAAATTACACAAAATGATGTGCCTGCCTGTGTTCGAACCCATAGCCTATGACATGATTTATAATTTTCTGATACTTAAAAATAAAAAAATATATAAATAGATAATCTTACTTGCGAAATTTTACACAGATCATTATTATCAAGTGCACAGACACTACGCCATCGTTAAATTGTGAATTGACATGACAAGCGCAGTAATTAAAAGCAAAACAAGCCACCTCAACGACAGTTAATTAAATATTAAAATATAATGTAAAATTGAATATGTTTTTCGAAATACATGCCTCATTGCTGATAATGAGCTGGCCAATAATCAAATTGTGATGTTTAAATTACTGAAATAATTTATTTAAGTTTTAATTTTATGACAGAGATTATATTAAGATTGGATCTGCCATAGGCATAGATAGTCCTCTATAGTGGTACATGGATCTTTTCCAACGTAGCCTTTATTTGCCTTTACGCCGCCATCTTTTTTTAAATAATAAAACGTTACCTGTAATTTCTCCTGTTTCGTGGGTGCGCTTACAAACATTTAAACTCACATACACAAACAGCCAGACCGGGTACAACTACCTGTCACACAAATATTTGTTCCGTGCGGAGATCGAGCCCGCGACACGCAGCGCAGCAGCCAATCGCCCAGCCACTGCGCCAACCGTACCGTCAATTGCACAAATGTTTAACAGCGTTCTTCTAACAATTTCATTCAGCGGTTACGGCAACTTCCAGTCTAAGTAGATGTAGCTGAATACCAGTATTTGAAGATTTAAAACTGACAGTCACAAACTCATCACGTCGGATTAAAATATGTTTTGTCCATTAATTCAATTCTGATAGGTCTACTGTTTACGATCTTCCTTTCGAAATATTTAAAAACACTTTGCTCCGGTTAACCAGGAACAGGAACATATTCCCACTTCGCAGAGCTCCTCCTACAGCACAAACCCAATCTATTTCTAACTTCGCAAGACACCAAAAACTCGTGACAAACGACACGAGTGTAAGTGAAAAGCAATGTTTTGTGCGGACTGATTTGCCTAAATCTAAATAATGGCGGTACCTAACTACGTACAATTATATATTCCGAGTGTTTTGCCCAAGGAATTATACAGACAACTTCGGGCCACGACTGTGCGATACATACGTGGTTCTGATTCTGAGTGAAGAAAGTTGTAAGTCACTCTATGAGAGCGAGTGGGCCTGTGACTGAGCGCTGTTCGCCTCTACGCGTGACATGATTTCGTTTCTGTACTTTTATCATAATCACAGACTGATGCTTCGCTATTCGCACTGACCGAAATTTCGCTGCAGCGAATATCTCGTGGCTAGTCTGTAAGGGAATAAGTGCGGATGTCACATATCATACACTCCAGCCAACTTATCTGTGCATGCGGCAAAACACAGAACTAAAATAAATGTACCGAGTTTGACATATCGATGCATTTTTTCTTGACAAGCAGCGCCACCATGAACTACATACTTAAAGTGGTCATACTACAGTGAACGCAATTTGGACATCAGGATGAGTTCAAGAGCTTTTAATGTCAGGGTTCATTAACATTGATGACACCTGATGTCTGCTGACAGTGGAGTCTGCTCTTTATGCCTAACTCAATAAACACACAAAAGAATCGCCTTATGACGTATTAACGTATGGAGTTATCTATATAGCTTGCAGAGTTTGTTTGTCGAAGGACCGATGGTTAAAAAAGCAATGGAGACCTGGAGAGAAGACCGAGTATCGTAAGCGTAGTGTAGTACACTATATCGAACTTAGCGGATAAGAACATTAGGCGACACCAAAATTAAAGACAAAATAAAAGGTCTCTGTTGGTTTTTTTTGCACACACTGTCTGTGTCCCAGATTTCCAGTAGATCTCTTAGAGACTACTAGAGAAGGACTTAATCCCTTATCCTATAATTATAGATATTATCGTATTCGTTTTCATATTAATATCGTCACTCACAATATTCCCTTAAGAAACTGAGTTGTCTCGGAATAAATCTCCGCGTTTATGATTGTTAGCCGAGTCTGTTTTGAAGGGCTGTAATGGTTGCATATATTATCATAACAACTTGGCAGATGAGAAAAATATGAATTCCTATATCTGTGACTCACTAACCAAACCCTTGGACCACGAAACCAAAGTCAAGGGTTGTGAAAAAAAATGTGTAGAGTTTTTACTGTAAAAATAGAATAAAAAACCTAAGTTTTCTCCGTGTCTCTGAAAGCATGTTAAGCCGTTGCTGCCCCGACTGTCATTTGTAGACAGTCGTTACAGGTAGATTATTATTATTTATTTATTTATCAAGACAGGGTTTATAAAAATCTGAGGGCACGAAACAAACAGTATAGAGCAATGTTTACTTGTGCGGACACTTAATTTTTACTTGTTATACTTTTTAAGAAATGCTTATAGACTAATTACTAATATTTACTAATTAACTAATATTACTAATTACCAATTCTAATACTAATATACTTACTAAACAATTATTCAAACAATTAATTGATATTAATAATTTAGAATATTATGATGGATTGAATATACTTCATTGTACACACACATGTGTGTGTGCACATGCAGAAAGATAGCTGAAGCCAAGTTACCTTTTGACTCGATCTCACTTTCTGGACGTAGTAAAATGAAATCTCACAAAATCGATAACTATTTTAAATATATTACTTTAATGTTTTTTTTTTTTATTTGCATCAGCCTGTAATCCTTTATTCTATTACAACATCACTCTGCTTGCTAAATACCTTTTTGGAGTCCCAGTTTTGGGACAACAAACTGTTGTTACCATAGTAGACTTTGCATGGGTCCTCACATTACTATAAAAGACAATTAATATGTGAAACCTAGAATAAGCTTGTCATTGTGAGGAGAAATAAAGAACTTATTATTATGGGTAAGCCGTTCACGAATAGCTACACAATATTTTACTCGTTATTACCTTGACTTCATTAAAGAAAAGGCGACCAAGTCTCAGTTTTAACCAATAAAGCCTTTAAAATACAACAACCGAAAATGAATCTTGTAACCGCAGATCATTCAACCACGCAAGATCGTTAATTTTGAAAACAGTATTTAAAATTTGAAAACCTCATTAAGATAGGCGAGCTTCCACATAAAGGGTTTTGGAATAACACAAAAGGTAATTTTCGCTTATTCATTAAATGTAATTAAAAGGGGGCGGTAATGGCGGCGGCTTCGCGAAATTAATATCATGCAAAATAACAGGCAAGTCAGTGGCTGGTTGATATTCGCTTAATAGTCGTGAGCGCTGAGCTGCTCGTTAGCCGACGAACCAAGTTGCTGGCACTTTTTAGACGGTAGGTAGGTGTGAAGTTTATTATGTGTTGTTTTTCGTAAGAGAATTCTTTAACGTGTAGTTTTTTGTTGTTTTCTATTATGGTTGGTGTGAATGTTTGTAAATTGACTGAGATTATTCAGAACTACCAGCATACCATTACCTCTTTTAGCAGTATTATTTTAAGCTCACTTTAGTGTGGGTAAGTCACTAAGCTAAACGTTCTACATACATCTGCATTTCTGCACCCAATATATGGGTTGAGGCAGAAACCACCGTCACCGTCAACGTCACCTGCTACAATCCCTACATACAAGCAATTGCAACGATTTTGTTTGTTTTCAAACACTAGTTGTCACATGTCTGACAGCACGGTTGGCGCAGTGACTGAGCGATTGACTGCTGCGCTTCGTGTCGCGGGTTCGATTCCCCCACGGAACAAATATTTGTATGGCCTACAGGTAGTTGTTCCGTTTCTAGCAGTTTGTGTATGTCAGCTTAAATGTTTGTAAACGCACCCACGATACAGGAGAAATTCCTAGTGTGGGGCAAAGATATCATTAAAAAAAAAATGTCTTATGAGGAAATCTGCTAAGGGATTGCAATATGTCCTTTTGGAATAATACAAATTCAGCCATTAATCCTTAAATTAGTCTTTTTATACAAATTTTCCTACCCTGCAGTAATTGTTTTGCTTTCCGTAACAAAAACTACCAGTAAATTGATACATCACTGAGCTTGCAACAGTTTAACTGTCACAAACAGAAATATAACTTACTAGCGACCCGCCCTTGCTTCACACAGAGCAACCTATCGGGTTCAAAACTATATCTAATGTAGCCTATATTTTAAGTTAAGCATCTAGCAGTAGAGCAGTGAAAACTGGGTTTAAATCTAGAATAGAATAGAATAGAATAATATTTATTTGCTTAAAAACATGGTATAAAAAGATGGTAAAATACAAAAAAGAAAGAGCATACATGTTTTTGCTTAACAGTAATAAGCATGCAAAATTTTCCGGATTTTTTTTGTTATTCAGAGAGAGAGTTTTTGCGTGATGCGAGTACAAACATACAGACAGAAAGACAGACATAAATTCTAAAAACTGTTGTTTTAGCTACTGTTGCTCTAATAAAGACCTCCTATATATATTTTTTTTAAATATCTTCAATTGTAACAGGCCGATGTCTGTAACATCGGCCTGTGGTGAAAACAATTATATTATATGTATGAATGTATATGTATAGATAATATAGATTATTCTATGTGATAGTGACATTCAACTTTCAGATGGTGAAACAAGGTTGATAAAACTACTTGCCAAAAAGACACTTTACGAAGCCGAAAGGCACTTGTTCTCCTCGTCATTGCGATTATTTTTTTGTTCTGGACTATACCTGGGAACCTTCTAGTTGCGGAGATATTGGAGGTCAAAGTTCCAACTTTTTTTTGAAATACTACTTTTTAGGGTTAGATCTTTATTTTTAATATCTTCATGACCCGTTCACTATTCAATGCATCCATCAGCCCAATGTTTAGAGTGCGTTACATTGAGTTTTCCGTAAAACGTGATTTTTCACCCCAAAAAAAAAGTCGTTTCCCAGCAATATTTTTTGCGTAGTTTGATGTACATAATGTTAAGTTGACGGCTTCGTGAAGGGCCCGTTTACACCTTGTATAGTATAGCGTTATATAGAAAACGTTCTATAACACCAACCACTTAAAAGCCAGGGCAAACAGGCGTGTTATGATTTCAGCACCAATTAACATGTAACGGTCTATTAGCTAATCTCTGGTAAATTAGTAATGCTATAATAATACACATCGCAGAACACTGAGCTCCCTCTGTTGTTAGTATTGTTTGCGTCGATGTTTATATTCACTGACGTGTTAAGTACGTTTTGTAAATTAGTTCGACAAATTAAAATATAATTTTAATTTGTCGAACTTAAAATAACGGTTTACTTTTGATCGACTCGTTTTTTTAGATAACGGAAAAAAATATAAGTAACATTTTTATAGCACAAAACTACTATGTGCTACTTTATTACTCTGAAATCATTACTGGGCTAGAGATCTACGTGCTAGGAGACTACACGATACTACAATGACACTACGCTACGACTGTGCTGTGCTACGCGTCGTAGTGCATAGTAAAGTGCTACGACTCTAGTGCGCTACGATCTACGTGTCACGTCATAACGCACTCCGTGCTACAGCATAACTGCGCTACTGAAACATTTGTACAATTTTCTTTAATTTTATAACTTTCAATGAGCTACCTTTCTGTTAACCAACAGAGCAACGCACAAACAAACATTGTCCTTACGTCATGCATACATTTAAATTAGGTTCCAATCAAAGCCACCGAAAATGATTATCCTACCACCTGATCCAATTTATGATTTGTAGAGCTGATAATAAAAAAACACACGAACCAAATGTGTGTAAATCTTACTAAGGGTTATATAGAAAAGGCGTAACCGGAATTTCAAGTTCTTTTTTGAACTCTTTGGCTATTGGCTAGAAATAACCAGCTTGTAATCTTATCTATTGAGGAAAACACAGCGTTATGCTTTATAATACTGCTTTATTTTTTGAGCCTACTATAAATACTAAATTCAACTGCAATGTTTACTGTGATAAGATTTGAGAAATTCCGTCAATTAAAATTGTATGAAGATGTCTGAAACTAGTAGAAGAAATGTTTGTAGGCATATAATCTTTGCAAGCAATTAGGTTTTTTTAAATGGTATTTTGTTAGTGTGAGATAAATTTTATCATGAAATTAATGCTTATCAGGTATGTTTTTTACCCAAAAGAATTCCCGTTTTTTACGCAAGTAAAGTATACATATATTACAAGCAACATAGCGAACAGTCGTAACATCTAGAGTCACAGTCCAGAAGTGTCATTGTTGCAAGCAGACATAAATTCCATTACACATAAATACTACTGATACCTGAGAAAACAAACCAGAGTTTAAAAAATGGTTCCTTCTGAGAGTGATCCCGAGAACCCAAAAGAAGACGTAAATAAAGAAGATGCAGATGAATCTTCCCCTCTTAAACCAAAGCCAGAAGAAACAGAAAAAGTTGAAAAAGAAGAAGAGAAAAAGAAATTGACTTTCAGAGAAAAACTGAAACTAATTAAAGACAACATAACGGTTGAACCAATAATGTTATGCTATGTTATACCTCCCATGCTCACATCTTTAGCAATACAAAATTTAAATTTAGACAAGGCTTGCAGAGTCAATCTAAATTATAGTGCAGAAGTATGTGATGCACTGTCTATAAGACAGACGGAGAATTATACGTTTGAAGAACAAGAAGTACAAAGGGTTACCGCTAGTGTCGCATTGTGGAAGAATATAATTCAAACAGTGTTCCCTGTGATAGTAATGCTTTTCGTTGGAGCGTGGAGTGATAAGACTGGAAAGAGAAAAGCAATCATCATGCTACCGATAGTCGGAGAAATTTTATCTAGCCTAGGCTTAATTTTAAATACTTATTTCTTTAACTTGCCTGTAGAAGCGTCTGCTTTCGCAGAAGTTATATTTCCAGCTTTGGTGGGAGGATTTTTCACGAATTCTATTGGTGTATACAGTTATATTGGTGACATCACAAGTGATGAGGACAGGACCTTCAGGATGGGGTTGGTGAACATGTGCTCATCGGTTGGCTATCCCATCGGAACTGCTTTGAGTGGCGTATTGTTTGAGTGGGCAGGGTATTACGGTGTATTTTCAGCGTCATTGTCCCTCCATTTGTTCAGTTTGGTTTATGGATGCACGTTTCTAAAAGAACCAAGGCAGAGGGCTGAAAAGAAAATTGTAAGTAAAAGTTTAAGTATCTCTGGACTACGAATTCTCAATCATAATTTAGAATTTTTCATAAATGTGGCAGAATTTAAACACCCTTTTTCGTGCCTCTTATTAGGTCAAGGTTATTTTTAAGATGATCATCATTTAATAGATGCTGACTGATTTGAACACCATGGAACAGGTCCTTTATGACTAGATATTTTTTATAGTTTACAAAATATGAATCAGGATATAACTGATCTTTATTTTTCAGGAGATGAATAAATACGAAAAGAAAGGCTTCTTTCGAGAATTCTTTGATGTTAGCCTGATTACCGACACATTTGGTGTAGCTCTCAAGAAAGGTCCTAAAAACAGAAGACTCTTTATTTGTTTGCTGCTCATAGTCATGTGCCTTGTCTTTGGACCTATGACTGGTAAGTGGTTGAACTTGTTTAGTATACCACGCTATCACTGTATTCCCTGACGGTCAGGCAGGCAGGTGTATGGGCGGATATGGTGGTGGTGGGATTTAAGTCTCATGAATAGGGGGCGAGCCTTCATGCCCAATGGGCATAAATTCAGGCTCCGTACCGCAACTGAAAAAATCAGAGTCCCGCGCACAGGGATCGCTCTTACAACCAACGAGGCAGGCCAAACAGCTTTTTATGTAAGGAGTATGTACTACAAACACGTCTGGGTCGGCCTATTTCGGCATGATTCGCCTAAGTCCGTGTGTTTCTTTGATCTTGTTCTTACATAACAGTCATTTCCTTTTACTTGCTTTTTTCATATCGATGTTTAGAATACAGCTATGAACTTATTTACTGCTAATTTTCAGGTGAAGCTACAGTAACGTACCTGATCACAAGATACAGGTTCCACTGGGATGACGTTCAGTACAGTATGTGGTCTACCTACGTTATTATTGCCAATCTGTTTGGTGAGTAAAGTTTAGATTTCTTACCATAATGATTAAAACTAGCGTCCTTTATATTTACCTTAAGCTGGCCTAATAGAAAGCGTTTGTCGCACATTTTTTAATTTCACCAAACAATCGCTTCCTCTTTGTCCGCTTATAGAGAGGAGGCCTGTGTCCCAGTTGTGGGAACGTTATAGGCTGATATTAATTATTAGTACGAATCAAAGCAACATCATCGAATCCTAGTTTAAAGCAAAAAATCTTACTTTCCAGGTACATTCTTCTCTATAACCCTGTTCAGTAACTACCTGAAATTGGATGACGGTTTGCTCGGCGTCATATCTAACACCAGCAAGATCTCTGCAGCCTTTGCCTATGCTTTCGCTACAAGGACCTGGCACATCTATTTGGGTAAGTACTATAATATTCAGATTGACCATCGTGGCGAAAGGATAAGGAACCCCGCACAATACCCGTGTAGTGCGCGAGTACCCTTATCTTTCCTTATCCTTGTGGCCGTCCACGACTTTGACTTTTGGCCACAGGAGCTCCGATCAGGATGGAAGTTTGATCGCACGTCCGGGCGTCTGACCAGTTTGGTTCAAGTTATCGGCCGGTCCAGCTAAAAGTCGTAGTCTTGACAGCGTAGTGCGCGAGGTCCTTTGTCAGCTAGACTTTACTTCACCGAGTGCTAGCTGTCTAGAAGGCCTAGAGAAGAAACAATCGCTGAAGAAGCGTTTTTTTTCTGCAGGGTTGACATAAGCAAAAAAATCCGGTAGCTTATTTTTTGACTTCCCGTCGTTAATAAATAAAAATAGCCTTTATTTCCTGTAACGCAAATACATCAACAAGTAATAACTTTAACATTAATACTATTCACATTTTGTCTGATGGTTGTTAGGTGCTCGTGACTAAATAATAACAGCTGTTCGGATCGATCTTTAGGTTAAGCCATGCTTGTCTAGGTTGCCCTGTGGATGGGTGGGTCACCCATTACATACCGAGTTTCCTCCGTGCCTCGGAAAGCACATTAAGCCGTTGGTCCCGGCTGTAATTTGTAGATCTTTGACAGTCGTTACAGGTAGTCAGTGGCTTAAAAAGTCTGATAACTAGTCTTACCAAGGGGTTTCGGTTACTTGAAATCGTAAGCCTGTATCATCCCACTGTTGGGCAAAAGTCACCCTCATGACTTTCACCTACTTGATAAGATTTACACTAAAAGTGCTGAGCAACTGATATTTTGTTTTTCTACCCGCAGCCCCTGTGATAGACATGATGAGTGGGGTCTCGTTCATCGCAATTCAGTCTATAGCTACGAAACTAGTCGATGGAGAAGAATTTGGTAAGTTATAACATGTTTATCTTTCTCTCATCAACTCAAACCAAAGTCTTCCGCTGCTTCTTGCAGCCAGCTGATTCTCATGCCGTTCACCAGGTCATGGGACCACCTTGTACGACCTTCCAACGATGCCCCGTCGACCACAACCTTTCGGCCCCATCGGCATCCGTCTTGCGAGCAATTTAAAATACTCTCTCCTAGCTTTTACCCGAGAAGAACTGGAAGTGGAACTAACTAGATAATTCATATAATCCATGTCATTTGGTTAACTTCCCCATATCAGCCTAATGCCGCTTATACCTGCAGCCGAATATCCAATAGAACACATAAGTCAAATGTATATATTATTATGTAACAGGCAAGCTGAACTCTCTCTTCGGGTTAGCAGAAGCCATAGTGCCATTGATATACGGGCCCCTCTACTCACGGATCTATATGGCAATGATCACCATTTTCCCGGGAGCAGTCTTCCTATTAGGAGCATTACTGACATTGCCTGCTTTAATCATATTTGGGTAAGGAAACGAACATAAACACAAAATGTTATCAGAGATCAAAAATTACTTAAGAATGATGGCCGGATTCGCTATACACTGAAACAAACTCTAACATCACGCCCATAACACCCGAAGGGTTAGGCAGAACCATACAGTGTCTGAGGTATTTTTAGGAAAGAACCACGATTTGAGTGGACCTGAAGTGCACGCATTTGTCAGTACTCGTATAGCTCAACAAAAAACTCAAGGAGCTCAACGAATTGACGAGCAATATGATCGAAGTTCATGTCCATATTTTTTATCAAACAATGCCGGGAAAACGTTGCAATACTTGCTTGAACAGTTGGTCGAATAGCTGATTTAAAGCTTCATTATTTTAGGGTTTTTTCAAATAGCCGCTAAAGCATCTTTATTTACAGGTGGATATACCTCCAACACAAAAAGGATAGATCGAAAAACGAAGCAGCGTTCGAAGACGGCGAAAAGCAACAGAATGAGAAAATAAAATGAAATAAAATTAATAATATGGCTTTGGTTTTTTTATTGTGTAACAAAAGAAAATTAACGGTGCCTGCCGGATACTACACACATAGTCTGAGTTAGCATGATTCAGCAAAGACGAATAAACGTAAACATTTACTTTTTTATTATCTATATAATAAAAAGAAAATGACATGATAGCATTTCGAAAATATTTATTCTATTTTCAGGTTTTATGCTAATTGACTTTAACAACATAATACTACTAATTGTCTATATCTAATTATTATTAACATAATAATTAATTATAGACAACCGCAAGCATTAAGATGTACATATTAAATGATAAGACTGATAACAGCAATTATATTAAAAACAGAAACTTCATTATTGCCATAATCCCTCATAATACAGTTACTATTAAATAGTAGCTATGTAAGTAACCTTATTATAAAAGTGGTGACGACAATGTGACAATATTTATTTTAATTTATTTGTAACAACAAACAATTACATAATAAAGCCTATAGAACTTAAAATTAACAACTGTGTAATCAGCAGCGTTATTCACAGAATACAAGGAAAATATTAATAACACGCTTCAAAGACAAGTTAAAAGGAACAAAGATATTAATGCAAAAAACAGTGATTTTAAACTTTTAAATAATAATAAGTGATTATGACACATACTCACCTACAATAATCTAAGAGTAAAAGGATAGGATGTCTTCTTTGATTGCCTTGTGAGTCGAGTTTCGGAATATTCCACGTGCCGCACAGAATAAATCGATGTCAAGAAAGTGTTTATTATAATTGTTAACAAGACGTCCCAACGGTGCTCGAACATCAACATTTGTTCGACATGATCTCACTGCAAGCAACAATTGCTGGCGCACTGCACGCAAATGTATTCTTCTGGGAACTAAATAACAATTATTATTTACACTAGAAACGGGATATTTACCATGTTTACATTGTGTTCCCGTATATGTTCAGTTTATCCGTGATCATGGTGCTTGCAACAGCGTCGAAATATCCGGAACTTAATGAAAACAGTAAACATGGTAAATATCCCGTTTCTAGTGTAAATAATAATGTTAGTGACCATGATAGTTTAAAAACTAAATAACAAATTCTGTTGCAAATATAACATAATATATAAATGGAAAGATTGGCGATATACTAAATAACAGACAAACTCAACAACAGTGATGGGCCGACATAGGTTTGGCTGGTGAGTTTTTAGTTTAGGATTGTTCAAGTGATGATGATCGACGCGATGGGCTGTTGCCACATCCGTTCGTATCCTTTCCGATTCGATGCGATGAGAGCCGTTTGGTGGAAATCATCCTTAACGCGGCGCTTCAGGAGTATCGTAGTATCCAATCTTTTCACAGTTACCACAAACTTATAGTAACGAGAATAAAGATCACTGTTTTTTTACTGACTTGTCATTTGCAGCAACCGAATAGCATCCTTATTGTGGCGATCATAAAGATCAGATTTATTTTGGCAGTAAACTAACTATGAAAGTACAGTCGTAGTGCCGTAGAGCGTAGCGTCCGTCTTAGCGCCGTCGTATTGTCGTAGAGCGTTTTGTTGTGGAGCAGTATTGTCGTAGCACTAAAATGTCGTAGTGTGTAGTGTAGTAGTACATTAAGTAAATAGTGTGAATTTTAATCACAATGCGAGCTTTACACTTATTGGACCCTACAACTGGGAAATAACATTTGAGAATTGAATAAACGTTACACTAACATTTATGTAATTGTGTAGCTGTTGGGTAGACTGTAAAACATAAACAAAGCAACGAATTACTTGTCTTATCAGTTGAGGAAAACACAGCATGATGTTATGTAATCATATTATTTATTTTGATACTACTTTATTCTTACAAGCCGCAAATAGTAAATTTATCTGCAATGTGGACCGTGATAAGATTAAGGTGTGCCAAGACAGTCCGTGAAATTATAATTATAGATATTTTTTTGCAGGACGTCTTGAAGCAGTATTGTTTTGATCTTATTCCAGAGCGGGAATGAAATGGCGTTACACGTCCTCTATAGCTCCGTCTCTTCCCCACACTGGACTGACATTTAAACAATACTGATTTAAGACGTCATGGTATCCCTCTAGGTTGTGTGTTAATGATTTAATGATTTACAGAATTATAATGATAGAAATCATAGTTTTCGGACTTTGTGGTAAAGGGTCGTCGACGTCGACTTCATCGGACTCAGTCATGGCTAAGAAAATGCCCAACGTAAATGATGAAAATTTTTTGGAAACCTATAAGACCTGAGATTTGGAGTCTACTATAAATATGTACTGAGAATGGTTACTATTACTGATAGCCTGTCTCATCCCACTGCTGGGCAAATGCCTCTCCCATGACTTCCAAATTCTTACTGAGAATGGTACTAAGTGATTTTTTTTGTAGCATGCATTTAGAAGTTATAAGACAATCCTGAAAAAAAAACGAAATTTCGTGGTTTTCCGAGTACCATGCAGTTAACAGGTCTTTCGCTGCAAACTCCAAACAACATCCTCATCACAAATACAGTGCATTTATTTTAACCTACAGAATTTTGGTATCTTCGGTAGCTGGTCTAGTATCCACAATTATCTTTCCAATTCCGGTTTTTGTTGATTATAGTATTTTTTTCGGGTGCGATATCTTTTATCATAAAATAAATGTTTATCAGGTATGATTATAAACGAAACTATTATCGTTTTAATACGAAAGTACATACTCGTATGTATATCACAAGCAACACATTACCAGTTCAACCATAAACAGATACAATACAGGAGTGTTATGTTCATTACATAGTTAGTCTTCATTCATTACATTACACATACTAATGGCACCTAAAAGACAACACTGACATCTCAAGATAGCGTTGCGAAAATGGATCCGCCTAAGCCAGAGAACACAAAAGGAGAAATAAACAAAGAAGTTGACGAATCTTCTCCTCTCAAACCAAACCCAGAACAAGTAGAAACACTTGAAAAAAATGAAGAAAAAAAGAAATTAACTATCATAGAAAGATTAAAAGTAATCAAAGACAACATAACTGTAGAACCAATAATGATGTGCTATGTTATACCTCGCATGCTTAATTCGTTAGCAATTCAAAACTTAAATTTAGAGAAGGCCTGCAGAGTCAATCTCAATTACAGCACAGAAGTATGTGATGCACTGACTTCAAGACAGACGGGGAACTACACGCTTGAAGAACAAGAAGTGCAAAGAGTCATAGCAAATGTGGTAGTGTGGAAGAATATGGTTCAAACAGTGTTCCCTGTTATAATAATACTTTTCGTTGGAGCATGGAGTGATAAGACGGGAAAGAGAAAAACAATCATCATGCTACCGATTCTTGGAGAAATTTTGTCTAGCCTTGGCTTAATGTTCAACACTTATTTCTTCAATTTGCCTGTGGAAGTGTCTGCTTTCACAGAAGTTATATTTCCAGCTTTAGTGGGAGCAGGGTACACAGCTACCATTGGTATATTCAGCTATATTGGTGACATCACTACTTCTGAGGACAGGACCTTCAGGATGGGGTTGGTGAATATTTGCTCATCGATAGGCTTTCCCATCGGAACTGCTTTGAGCGGTGTATTGTTTGAATGGGCCGGTTATTACGGTGTATTTTCAGTCTCATTGTCTCTCCACTTGTTCAGTTTTATTTATGGATACACATGTTTAAAAGAACCGAGGCAAAGGGCTGAAAAGAAAATAGTGAGTAAATCGATCCATTTCTTTAATATTTTTTAAGATATTTTATTTTTTATATTTTTCTCGGGAATTGGCGAAAAGAAGCACACCATCGTGAGCAGTGGAAGGAATGGGGGAGGCCTTTGCTCAGAAGTGGGACAATACGGGCTAACTAAAAAAAAAATATATTTTATAAATCTGTCAAGATTCTAAAGCGCTTTTTTGTTCATTCTTAAAGTTATTTTCATCTATGTAACACTCGTTATTGTCAACATCAAAAAATGCATGTGATTTGGAAATATGCAATTTTGCAATTGTGGCAATTGAGTACCATTGATGAATCGTGAATTTAATATTTTTTTAGGTTTCTGTCAAAGTAAGGTTAACCACACTTCAGTGGTAATTTGTCAATTTTCAGGAGATGAAGAAACACAAAAAGAAATGCTTCCTTCGAGAATTCTTCGACCTAAGCCTGGTAACTGACACATTTAAGGTGGCTTTCAGGAAAGGTCCTGGTAACAGGAGGCTATTGATTTGTCTACTGCTCATTGTCATGTGCGTTGTCTATGGACCCATGGCTGGTAAGTGGTTAAACTTCTATAAACGAAAAATATCTGTTATAGAACTGTAGTATAACTTCACGCCTGTATCTCCCGAAAGTATGAGCAGAGGCTCACTCTCACATTTTGCCAGTTATATGTAAGCTCCAGATATAGTTCGCTAGCCGATATTTTCATCCACCGGGCATGAATCCAAACGGCTGCTGAAGTTTTTTGACTTTAGAATCGGTTTGATTCGGAATGATTAACATAGTATACAGGGTGTAAACGTAGCCTTCACGAAGCCGTCAACCAAACATTTTGTACATCAAACCAAAGTAACACTGCGCAAAAATTTCTGAGAAACGACTCTTTTTTTTTGGAGTGAGAAATCACGCTTCACTGTTGGTCTCGGTTGGTACGGTTGGTTTAAAGTTGGACCTTTGGCCTTCAATATCTCCGTAACTAGAATTACCAGGAACAAAAAAAAAAGACCATGACGGGAAGAATGCGTGCCTCTCGGCTTTGTTAAGGATCTTTTTACACCCTTTATTTTTTCAACCCGAATAATTATATGGCTAGATGCCGCCTTACTGTAATCTTGTTCTCACTTATCGTTTTTTTCTTTTCATTGACTTTTTTATATTTTGTTATTTCGGATGCATTTCAGCTAATATCTAAAACATTGTACATTTTCAGGTGAATCCACAGTAATATACTTGTTCACAAGATTCAAGTTCCACTGGGATGACGTGCAGTTCAGTATGTGGTCTACCTACGTTATTATTTCTAACTTGGTTGGTAAGTATTGTGGACGTTCGACTTTACCGAACAAAATGAACGTGACGGTGGTGGTGTGCTGTTCGCGCGTTGCTCGCCTTTTTTTAGCCTGATCTCTTGATCGCCTTAAAAAAAACATATTTAAAAAATTTAAAAATATCTACTTTTCAGGAACTTTCTTCTCTATAACCCTGTTCAGTAAATATCTGAAGCTGGATGACGCTTTACTCGGTGTCATATCTAACATCAGCAAGATCACCGCAGCCTGCGTCTATGCTTTCGCTAAGACCACCTGGGAGCTGTATCTAGGTAAGTCTTATTAATTACTGGATTGTAAATTGCAAATAAATCATAAAAGTAGAAATTAATAAACACCTGGTGCTGTGTGCCAGAGGGCCTAGGTAAAGTGACATTTTAGTTTATCAGCGATGCTAGGTAAGTGCCCCTTTTTTTTTTTTTTTTTTTTTTTTTTTTTAGGATGGGAAATCATCAAATGACCCCCCCCGCTCTGGGCGGAGCGGAAGGGAGTGTCAGACTTGTACTGACTAAAACCCATCCATGTTCCTTCTTTGCCCTTTGTGTTCCAGGGCCGCGGTATCTCTTTCGAACAGTCCCGCAGCCCTGGCAGGCATCGGCCCGTGCGGACCCCTACGTGGTTACTGACATCTCTTTGAGGCGCGCGTGGAACACGAACGCGCCGTCGACACGGCCTGTCGTCATAAGACGGCCGGACGGCGAGCTAGCCCAAAACTCGCCGTCCACAGGCCCGCGCCTACGGTGGCCGGGGGCCACCACGTGACCCCCGACGCCCAGGGCGTCTCCCGCGGCGGCTGGGACGTGAGGCTCTTTCCCTCTCACGTTCCGCCACCTCCTTCACTAGCATGACTGCTTCGCAGAAGGAGGTGACGGCTTCCCATTCCCTCTCGCTCCGGACCATGGCTTGAACCAGGGCCGGGCGCGAGAGGTCGCCGCCGCCAATCGCCTCTACGAGGACACGGCGCTGCTCCGCCCAAGCAGGGCAGGCCTCCACAGTGTGCTGCACCGTGTCCTCCGGACGATCCTCACAGTGGAAACACCCGGGCGTTTCCTCCCGCCCGATTCGGTGCAGGAACCTCCCGAAACAACCGTGTCCGGTGAGGACCTGCGTCAGGCGGAAGGTGAGGGCGCCGTGGCGCCTCTCTAGCCACTCCTCAAAGAGGGGACTTATCGCCACTATGGTGGCGTGCCCTGCACGGGGTTGCGACAGTCGCTCATTCCATGTCACCATGAGATCGCGCCGGAGGTCTGTCCGCCGAGCGGTGATTTGCCACGGCAGCGGAGTTTCCCCCCGACGTAGTGCCTCCGCGCGCCATTCGTGAAGGCGTGCGAGGACTATCGCCTCCAGATCCCATGGCGGCAATCCGGCAAGGAGGCTCGCCGCCTCACCGGAGATCGTGCGGTACCCCCGGACTAGCCTTAGGGCTATCCCCTTTTGGGGCGCGTTCAGGTAGCGGGCGGCTTGCCGCCTCAGAGAACGCGCCCACACCGGGGCCCCGTAAAGGGCCATGGACCGCACGACCCCCGCGTAGAGCCTCCGGCAGGAGGCGTTTGGACCCCCCAGGTTGGGCAGGAGCCGCTTGAAGGCAGCCCCGGTCCGTTCCAGTTTGGGGGCCAAACGTCGGAAATGCTCCACGAAGTTCCACCGGCTGTCAAGGACGAGTCCCAGGTACTTCAGCGTCAACCCGACGCCGATGGAAACCCCTCCTGCCGTCAGTAGGGATCCCGACGGTGGCGCATTCCGAGGCCCATGAAAACACATGGCCTCGGACTTGTGCAATGCCACCTCGAGACCCAATTGCCGGATCCTCTCCACGACTATCGCAACCCCGCGTGTCATGTTTTCGGCCGCCGCCTCGTGCGACCTCCCTTGTGCCAGTACCAGCGTGTCGTCAGCGTAGCAGACTACGCTGACGCCGCTAGGGAGGTCGGCGCGCAGCACCCAGTCGTAACCGATGTTCCACAAGGCCGGTCCCAGAACCGATCCCTGTGGAACACCGCACGACATCTCTCGCCGGTTCCATTCTCCGCTCCGACCGGGGTAGATGACGGCCCTATCCGTCAGGTAATCCCCGACCACACGACGAAGGTAGGTCGGCACCCGGTGATACCGGAGTGCCTCCCCAATGCAGCTCCAGGGCATGGAGTTGAAGGCGTTGGCGATGTCAAGAGACACCGCCAATACAACCCCGCCCCGGGAAACCGCGTCCCCCGTCGTGAGGGCTCTCACGCGCATGATGGCGTCCACCGTCGAGCGCCCCTTGCGGAAACCAAACTGGTGTTCCGCAAGATCCGGCCCCATCCCCGCGAGGTGCCCGGCGAGGCGGTTAGCAATAACTCTTTCAAAGAGCTTGCCCACCTCGTCGAGCAACACGATGGGCCGGTATGCGGACGGAGAGTCCGCAGGGCGCCCTGGCTTCCGGATGAGGACCAGCTTCCCCGTCTTCCAACGAAGCGGGAACTGGCCTCTCTCCAAGCATGCGCTTAGGAGCCCTTCCAGTCGGGGCCCGAGAGCCTCAGAGGCCAGGACCCAGGCTTTGCCAGGCAAGCCATCGGGTCCCGGGGCGGTATTTCTGGCCTTCAGCCTGCGTACCGCCACTCCCAGGTCTACCCCAGTCACCTCCGGAACGTCGTCATCGGTGTGGTCCGCGTCCGGCACCGCAAGCGGCGGCGGAGCCATAGGCGGGGGAGGATGCCTCCCTCGCGAAGGGAACAGAGCGCTCACCACGTCCTCCACGAGCTCAGGCCGGAGACTCTGCGTCAGCGGGGGGGCCCGGGTGCGGAGTTTGTCCCGCACCATCTTGTAAGGGCGCCCCCACGGATCTCCGTTCAGAGACTCCAGCATCTCCTCGCGGGCCAGGTTCTTGGCCCGCCGGACAGCCTCTTGGAGGGCGGTCTTCGCCGCTCTGTACCCCTCGTAAAGCTCCGCCTCAATGGCTGCCGCATCCGGAGGGCGGATGCGGAGCCTGCGATGCCTGGCGTACCGGTGCCGCGCGGCAACGCACGCCTCACGCAAAGACGTCAGCTCTCGCGACCACCAGTACACCTGACGTCGGGCGCTTCCTGGCCGAACTCGGGGCATTGCCACGTCGCAAATCTCGGACATGGCCTCCTGGAACCAACTCGCCTCGTTGTTGATGTCGGCAGGCCTGGCCGGTGATGACACCCAGGCCTGCACGATCGAGGCTTCCAGGAGGAGCTCCCGGTCCAGCTGCTTCAGCGCCCATCGCGGACCACTCGGGGCCTGTAGGACCGGCGCGCTTGAGGTCTGAGTGGAGACGTCGAACCGGATGTACCGGTGGTCGGAATAGGTCTCCACCCCCTCCATGACGCGCCAGTCAACGACACGCGGCGACAGGGCGGGGCTAGCGAACGATATGTCCACCACCGACTCACCCTGCATCCGCACGCACGTGGGGACAGAACCCCGATTTAGGACGACCAGGCCTGTCTCCAGTGCCCAGTCCTCCACCATCCTACCCCGCACATCCGTGTAACGAGAACCCCAAGCCAAGTTCTTGGCATTGAAGTCCCCGAGCACAAGCACGGGGAGTGAATGGCTCCCGATGACGACACTCAACTCCCTGAGGGAGTTGTGGAACTCGGCGAGAGTTCGGTTCGGAGAGAAGTAGACTCCCACTACAACGATCTTTCCGAACCGTGCTGCTACGCACCCCTGACCCTTCCTGACACTCTCAAGGGTCGGGGTACCGGCGGCGGCCGACGCAATTATGGTCACTGAGCCGCTAAGGTCCTCCACCCAGTCATCCCTGGGCGGGACAAAGTACGGCTCAGAGACCACGGCGATGTTAATCGACCACTGCGCCATGCTCTGGATCAACAGATCTTGAGCGCAGGCGCAGTGGTTGATGTTCGCCTGGAGAAGGCGTAATGGGGCCGTTATTGGCACTCCATTTCAGCCTCCTCCCGGGCCCCCTGCGAGGGCCCCGCTGCAGAAGTTGCAGCAGTGGCGGCCGCGGCGGCGACAGTGGCGGCGGCTGCGGTGATGGCGACGGTGGGGGTTTTGGCGGTGGAGGTGGAGGGCCTTCCGTTGCCCCTGGCCTTGGCCTTGGCGGGTGTACCGCAGGCCTTGCTCCCTGCCCGGTGATCGGCCGGCTTGCCGGTTGCCGCACATGCAGCGCAGTGCGGCGCGGCGGAGCAAGCCGCGGCCCTGTGACCGGGCTGGCCGCAGCGGAAGCATAGGCCACTGCGGTCCACCTCCGAGGTGCACCGGACCGACACATGGTGCCCCACATGGCAGCGGAAGCACCTCAGAGGTCTGGGTTCCAGCAGCTTAACCTGCGCCGAAACCCAGCCCACCAAGAGCCTTCGGCCCTCCACAATGGCTTTCGCCGCCGTCACAGGGCAGCTTACCGTTACGGTTCGCATGCCCGACAGGTCCGGACGTAAGGTGCCTGCCTTGACCTGCTCAGCAGGGCACCCACCGGTCCTGGTGACGGCGGCCACCACCTCCTCCTCGGTCACCGAGTCGTCCAGACCCATGATGCGCAGATCTGCGCATTTGACGGGCCTGGACACTCGGGTCTCGTCCGCATTTAGGGACGCTCTAAGCTTTTCTGCCAGAGCGTCCGCGGACGAGCCACGGGTTTCGCCGGGGATCTCCAGCACTCGAGCCCCTGTCGCGGTGACTCTGAGGCGGAGGCCCCCGGTGATCCCGAGCTCCCCGAGATCTACCGTCGCCCTCGCCTTAGCGAGCACGTCGCGGTAGCTCACGCCCCTCTTTTCCGCGTCCGGCTGTAGTGTAATCACTACAGCTGCGGTCTTCGGGGCGCTGAGCCTTGCCGCGACGCTCCGCTCTTTTTGCTGGCGCTTGCGCTGCCGCTTCCTGGCCTTTTTGGCCGCCTTTTGCTCCCTCGTCCTCTCTCCGGCCACCTGCCACCCGGTCTCGGCCGCAGAAGGCTTAGGGGGCGGGGGGGGCGGCGGTGGCAGCTGTCTCGCGGCTGGCGCTGGCACAGTCACCGCCTTGCCCTTCTTTTGGGCCGCCACCTTGCCCTGCCTCAGGGCTGCCGCCTTCTTGGCCGGAGCCGGTTTCGCCAGAGCCGGCCCTTCGGGGGCCGACGCAACCCTGCCGGAGGGCCGGCCAGACGACCCCGGTGCGGAGGCCGCAGCAGCCGCATATGTGGCTACCCTCGGGCCCGGGGACGCCCTGTTTGCCGCAAGGGGGGGGCGCAGGACTATGCCCTCCAGGACGGAGAACCGCGCCTGGAAGGCAGCCAGCTCCTGCCGAACCAGGTTCAGGACCTGGTTCTCAACCGGCACGGGCACGGGCTGGCTTGGTCGCTGCTGGCCCCCATTTTGGGGCGCCTTGCGGGGGCCGGCCTCGCGCAGACCGGCCAAGTCTGCTCGGAGCTTCCTGTTCTCCTCTTGGAGAAGCTCCGTGGCAGCCGTCAGGCGAGCGACCTCCGCCCGCAGTTTGGCCACTTCGTTTGACGGGGGCCCCCCATATCTGGCCTCCGCTGACGCCATGATGGAGGCGATCGCTGCAGGCATGGCCTTATGCCTGGTGGAGGGCTTCTGTTTACAAGAGACAGCCCTCAGCGCCGCCTCCACCTCCTTCGCGAAACCGGCCTTACGCTCCGCCTCAGAGCCGCCGTCTGCACCCACCTCGTCGCCAGAGGAGCCCGAACGGGCCACCCCGCGACCGGCCACCCCCGGGTGGCGCCCCTCCTCGGCAAGCCGCGCCGACCTCTCGGCGGCAGAGAGGCCTCTCCCCTTGCCGCGGATCCCTCCTCGCTTACTGGTGGGGATCTTGCGAGCCGAGGCCAGCTCTCCCTCCGATGACGACCCTTGGTCGCCCTCCGGCCAGGACCGCTTGCGGAAGAACTTCCCGTTCACCGCAGTGGTCCCGGGCCTCCCGCGCCGGGAGCTCTCTGAGCCTCCCGCGCTCACATCGCTGGATGCGGCGCCGGACTCCGACCCCGCATCCCTCCCCTCCTTTGCTTCGCCGTTATCGGCCGTTTTTTTTTTTAAACAATTTTCCATGTTGTTCCCACGAGTATGGGGGAAATAAAGAGTCCATCTGGGCAGTGCCCCCTGTACCCAGATAAGCCATAGCCAGGCCCGGCAGTGGTTCGCACTAGCAACTGATTTTCCATAGGAACCCGTCAGCCATACATCTCCTCGCGGTGCGCCGCCGCTTGAGATTCGGGGTAACTTTTTATAGAGGTTTTCTACCTCGCGGTCCGGGCGGTTAAGCCAAGACCCTCGGTCCCAATCGAAGCCGCGAGACGTGATCCACGACACTTCAACGGTGGGATTACGATATCGACGGGGACAGTGAACGACTGCGTCCTTCACTGTCTGCTCGGAGGCAGGGTAAGTGCACACCGAGCCCGCCCTTGCTACTCCGCTGTGCCCTCTGCTTTTCAGAGGGTCACGCGGAGCAACGCCCCCTTGGTCCAAAACGGACCCCTCCCATGTCAGAATATTAGCCATGGACAGTAACATTCCCCAAGGAATAAGAATCTCTTCCCATTCCTCGGGGAAGGATACTGCCCACGCCCAGGGTGCACCGGCCCGGCAGCTGCTATTCCCTCCCGACGTATCGAGAGGGACCGGCAGCCATCGGGCACACGAGGAGGAATTCTGACAACGCACCCCAGGTAAGTGCCCCTGCAGATACAATTTGGTACGGTGTGGGTGTTCTGATGAAGCTGGATGGGACTGCGGTGCCTCCACACAAACTAAGGCCACCTCCTGTCCTGCTCTACGTGTAATTCCACCTGAACTTTGACGGGCCTGTCTGAAGCCACCACCGACGCTGTCAGGTGGCAGAGTTATATTCGAAGCTTATTTGAATCTGTCGTATATGTCAGGATTTATTCCGTTAGGCTCGTACATCATGTGGGCAGACGATGGGTTTCGTGCTATGAAAACACACTGGGTGCGATACACTGTCTCTAGCAAAACTAACGAATTACTTGAGATTACAACTTAACACAATACACGTGGCACAATGAATCGGGTACAGTTGCAAGACGTCTCAACTCCGCCGCGATCAGACATTGAATGTCGTTATCGCCTCGAGCTGAACATCGGGGCTCTGTAGAAGCACGCTGTGGTGTGGATAGACTTGTAAGTAGGTCGAGTGAGGTCACCACCGGCGTACTTGCGTTTCATTTTATGGCCATACTAACGACCGGATCCGATAAATCTAATAAAAAGGAATGATCGATACGACGAAGAAGATCAGCTATAACGATAATTATAATGGAAAAGTCAAAACTTTGTCGATCCTGTTGAAAGTTGTTGCAAAAAAATGAAACACTTTAAAACCAATTGCCACTTATACAGGTCCTCATGCACGTCTTCGTACGAGTAATCTTCTTAATGGCCAAAAACACTGACTCTCTTTTAAGTATACTTGCATGATCCCACTGCTGGGCAGGTATTGCAAAAATCAAAACTCATATTTTCTTCTTCGTATCCACAGCACCTTCCATAGACATGTTGAGTGGTATCTCGTACATCGCAATGCAGTCCATAGCTACAAAACAAGTGGATGGAGAAGAATTTGGTACGTACATAGCGTTTTTTGGCTTTGAATTCCTTCTCTCTCGTATTTACTGCTGGACATAGGCCTCCTTCAAGCGTCACCATGTCAACCGATCCTTTGCTTCACGCCGATCTTTATTCCTTTACTCCAACCATAGGATTCTCGCGGCCTTCACCGATTCATTGGTTCACATAGTAAGTGACCTCCTAACATTGCATTTTCCAGTACATCGTTGCCACTCCAGAACCATTTGACCCTATCGACCATCCGTTCCACCAACAAGGTGTGCTCGTCGTATACTCGAGATAATGGAACTAACCAGGCCATCCCCAAGTAACAGAACTGAACGAAGCGTAATCATGACCCCTGTACTATTAAATGCATCCATCAGCACAATGTTTTGAGTGCGTTACATTCCGATTGAATCCTACTGTAAACCATGATTTTTTACCCCAAAAATAAAAGCAATTATTTTTGAGTACAGTTACTTAGTCTGATGTTCAGAATACTTGGTTGACGGTTTCGTGAAAAGTCCGTTTACACCTTGTATATCAGATTTCCTTTCCAATACTTAATTACACTACAGGCAAATAGCCAATTGAAAATATTAAAAAAACATTGTTTATCTTACAGGCAAGCTGAACTCTCTCTTCGGGTTAGTCGAAGCCATGGTGCCCTTAATATACGGGCCCATCTACTCGTGGGTCTACATGGCCACCATCACCATTTTTCCGGGAGCATTCTTTCTATTAAGCGCATTCCTGACGTTGCCTGCTTGTGCCATATTTGGGTAAGAAGTTTATAATGATGATATCTAAATATTTTAATAGAAGAACTTAGAACGTTATAGTTCAAGGATTTCCCAAACATAATTGCTTAAGCCCTAAGACTCAGATGCAAGGCAGTCTTCTGAAGTTCTCTTTTTAGAAATAAAAATGAAATATAGTGGATTAGTCTTTAAAAGTAAGTTTACGTTTTATTTGCAGGTGGATGTACTTCCAACACAAAAAGGAAAGATTGAAAAATAAAGCAGCGATAGAGGACAGCGAAAAGCAAGAGGAAGAGAAATTAAAATAAAATAAATTGTCTTTTTGACAAGCTTTCGGTGGCACGGAGGTATCACACCACCCAAAACTTCGAGCTGTCATTGAGAACTTCTTAATGGAAAAACCCTTTACCTGAACTGAAAATTGAACCCATAACCGCTCGCTCATCAGTCGCGGACGCGATCACGAGACTATCATCTGCCGTTTCCCAACTATGTTGAGGTCGGTTTCCAGTCTAATCGGATAAAGCCGAATAACGGTATCTTACATGGAGCGACTGCCTATCTGACCTCCACAACCCAGTAATTACTCGGTAATACGATACTCCTTGGTTAGACTGGTTGTCAGACTTTCGGGCCACTGACTACCTGTAACGACTGTCAAAGATCTACAAATGACAGCCGGGACGCCTGGGACCAACGGCTTTACGTGCTTTCTGAGGCACGGAGGAAACTCGGTATGTAATGGGTGGTCACCCATCCACAGACCAACCTAAGCAAGTGCGGCTTAACTTGAAGATTGAACCGAGCGGCTGATATTATTTAGCCACGAGCTCCGCTGCGATCACGAGATCAACGGGGACAAAAAACTGTTTTACTAAGTATATGACTAGGTTCTAGTTTAGGTACTAGGTTTGACATTTCAAGCTGGCAGGTCGTCGTCAGTCTGAAACAGATTGTGCTAACACTCTATTAGTTTTTCCAATTAAAAGCTTTAAAGCAGGTTTATTTTAGAAAAAAAAATAGTTTTTTGTCAAAGACTTTTTAACGAAACTAACTCTTTCAACAACCTTATTTTTTTTATGAAGTTTCAGTTAACAGATTTTTCACAAAACTAGTTACGCAAGATTTTTTTAAAGTATCTAGTAAAAACATATACTGTGAGTAAATCTTTACAAAATTACTTTTGAAGAGAAATACGTTATTCTAGCGTGATCATCTCATAAGGCCTTTAGCCCTTCACACACCACTTTTTTTATGCGCCGACGACGCGCGTAGAACGCAATCAGGACGCTCAGCAAACGCAAGACTGCTGTCACGTTTTTACCTTTGCACACGATCCTTGCGTTTGTATCGCTATATCGCGCAGAAGGCCGCCGCCGTTTAGAACCACAGTATTACGATGGCGTCGCTCGAGATGATTTACGATTATTCATAGCGCTAAGTTAGATTAAGAAAATGTTTGTAAAAAATAACATTACCACTGCTTGGATACAAAACTCCTCACTGTCAGAAGAAGTAGGACATAACCCACCAAGCGGACTGCAGATTGGTGGATGTCACAATCATGTTTTTCGAATTTTTGGTTCTAAGCCATTTCTTCACGATCTTTTAATTCTAATACAACAAGCAAATTGATTATTTAATTTTACGCCTACTGCCTTTGAAAACAAAAGAAAATTTTTATATTATTAGATACCTATCTATAACCACTAGCATTAAGATCATGTAAATATTAAATGATAAGACTAATAACAGCAATTATACAGTAAATACACCTTCATTGTTTTCATAATTCCTCATAATTCTAGTGAATAAACATCTATTTTGTTGAAGAGTGACAGCAAGTAAAAAATTTGCATATTAATCGCTTCCTATTTGATGAAACTAAATTGACGACACGGTTGGCGCAGTGGTGCAGTGGCTGCTGCGCTGCGCGTCGCGGTTTCGATCCCCGCACGGAACGAATATTGTTCCGAGTGTGGATATTTCTGTGTGTGAGTTACAGGAATAATTCCTAGGATTGAGCAACGCCTTTTTTTTAAAGAAAGAAAAGATATTTATCTTATTTATTCTTCCTTTAACACCCAAACATTTGCACCTGTTATCTCTGTCTTTGTGTATTTTTTTTGTTCCGAAAAGTATAAATAAATAAGAAAACAAACAACCCGATAATGTGAGCTTATGCACATAATATATTCATCACTTGACCCGATTGATCAATCAATTACTCCCGATAGCTTAAACAAAGCCCCTCAATACATCTTGCACACTTTATTTTTAAAGCGAAAAATCCATTAAGTTTTATTTTAATAGTTCTGCTTGTTGCTTTTCGTTGTCCTCTTTCAGGGCTTCGTTTCTCAATCTATCTTTTTTGTGTTCGAAGTACAGCCACCTGTAAGTAAATTGTGTACTTTAAAGTTAAAACGTTTTTAGAATAATCCCTTTTTACAGAGGATTAATGTAGCGAGAAGTGACTAGGTTGAGTATATATTGATTAGTTTTGACCGCAAAAAGGACTAGATCTAGTTCTTAACTATAGACACTCATTAACATTAACTAGTAGACAAGAAAAAGTTTAAGGTTCGCTTTAAACTATTGCTGAGTTGGAAAAAAAATACCACCTCTAAACAGCAAGGCGCTTTTAATGGCGCTTTTAAAAGAGTGTCCACGGAGTTTCTTGCCCATTTTTCTCCATAGAGATCTACGCTTTGGAATGTGCAACTACAGTACTTTCTCAAGTTATTATGCCTTGTGACTGTGACTGTAGCTTCACTTCTTTTTGTTTTTTGGACATTCAAAAGTGCCTGTGATGGTCTAATTGAAATAAATGCTTTGAGTTTGAGTTTGAATGATAATTGTCGTGAGTTATGTGCTGAATTGTTAAGAATTTTTAGTGCCCTTAGTACCAACTCATCATCTGCTTAACTTTTTCCCAACTATGTTAATGTCGGCTTCCAGTATTTCACGTGGAGTGACTGCTTATCTGACCTCCACAATCTAGTTAGTATTTATCACACAATTCAACTGAACGTCATCAACACATCTAAACTGTGTTTAAGCTGTCAATGTCATCATTGTTATGGAATACTGACAGTGCCATCTGTTAAACGCGTTTTAGTTGGGCTAATCGCGATCATTGTCATTGGTGTAATTGGCTAAGATATAAATAATTGGATACAGTTCAATCTCTCACCCAAATATAGCAATTGCAGGCAATGTCATAATTGCTCCAAGTAGAAACACCGCCCCGGGTAGTATGTTGAGGGTCGCCATGTAGACCCTGGAGTAGAGGGGTCCGTATATTAAGGGCATCGTGGCTTCTGCTAATCCGAAGAGTGAGTTCACCTTGCCTGAAAAAGTTTTAAACAAAACTAAATATCCAGGGTGTAAAATAATAAACTCAAGACCTCTCGTGTGGTATCGGTGTGACTTTTGGAAAATCATATCTCTTTTTTTCGTTTTGATCAGCTGATCGCGTCATTCATTATAGAAAGTCTTTTTTTTTAGAATTGAAAGGAATTTCTAGTAATGGTAGAACAAAAGTTGTTCAGTTTCATGGTCTGAGAGACCGCACGGGAGGTCTTGCGTTTATATGTTACCCTGGATGAAGAGGAGATTTTTGACCTCAGATGCTGATGTAGAACAGCAACAATGGGCTAATAAGTCTAGCTAGTACCTGCAGCTTATTATAAAGCACTACTATCGTTTATGATTCCAGTTTTCATTTGTTCGGAACCTAGACGACCTCATACCTCGGACGAAGGTAGAAATAAAGATTGAGTAGCTGACCAGACTTGTAGTCACAGCCCATGATGAATAGGCTACACCCCGTTTGGTAACTTTCCCGATTCGCCAACTAAACAAAATACCATCACAAAAGTGCCATTTTGTAACTATTTTGATCTTCATGGCTACACCTTGCCCATTGTCAGTGTGTATTTGGTTCCGAACAAATGAAAAACAGAACCTTTGCAATATCACTATCTTCACCGTCGGTCACAGAGCTGTGTTTTGTGAACCCGACTTGATCACGGTTTTTTTTTATCTATGCCTGAATTCATCATTAAAAAAATAGTTACCGAGTGCAATTGCTATCGTTGTCGAAGTCTTAATGATGAAATATATTATAACTAGTGAATGCAAACCGGAGTCACCGAAAACCGAAAAACCGGGATTTCGGTAGTGTTGTAATTACTAAAAAACCCGGGTTTTGTTTGACACTGTATGCCAAATCACACTTATATTATAAATATAAAGTTTATTTGTTAGCAAGTTTGTTGAATATTTTTAAGTTCGTGTTAATTTAATAATTAAACAGGTCAACTTATCATTCTTTCTTCAGATTACTATGGATGACTTCGTAGAAAACATCAGAAAAACTGAACATAAAAACAGCGTCGTTCCAAATAATTTTAAAAAACAAATATCTTTTAGACAAATTAAAAAAAAAAAAACGGTTTTTACCGAAATCCGGGTTTTTTGTACGGAACCCGTAAAAATAGCCGGTTTTTTTTTATTTTGGCCGGTTTTTCATTCCCTAATTATAACATAACACTACATAACATCACGCCCGTAAATTTCGACGGTTAAGGCTGACGTGTACCCTGCATTTTAGTCCTAAACAGCGAGCCTATTTCCAGCAACCGGGCACTAAAACGGACTCGGTGGCTGCTACTGAGAAATTCTTAATAGAACAACCCAATAAGAAGATTGCTTACCAAATTCTTGTCCATCCACCAACTTGGTAGCAATGGAACGCATTGCAATGAATGAAGTCCCGTTCAAGATTTCTAGTAGGGGTGCTGTGAACAGAAAACAATAATAATTAGTTAAAATTAAATTACATGACAGTCGTAATGATAATGGAAACGTCAAGAATCTCCTGAAAGCTGAGAATGATAAAAAAACCAAGTATCTTAACTTAGCACACGAGGTTATCGACATGTGGAACGTGAACTTATACTGTCACTTATGGGATATCTTCCGTGATTGTTCTTTATTTTGAGCTTCCGATATTTCGGTGCTGTTGCAAGCGCCATGATCGCAGGTTGACTGGAGAATGCGGGTGAATGGAAAATAAAACAAAGAACAGACACTAACAGAACACAACACCCAGAACAGGTACTTAGATATCCCGGAAGTGATAGTATAAGTTTAGTTGTAAACCGTGAAAGCTTAAAACAGTATGTGGAACGTGGACTCTGCAGTCTTTGTACCGATTTTCGTTACGGTTAATGGACTAATAGCATAATGAGAGCCAATGAGAGCCTCCTAAGGTGTAGAAGGCTCTCATTGCGGGATTGGGTACTCCTGAACACGGCACGAATAGTGAGGAAGTTCGACTTCTGGGGCCCTGACCACCGCCAGCCTGCACCTCTTGATGCCATTGGGCTACGGAATTTTTCAGTTTTTTTTTTAATTTGGTTTTGATTTGAAATATTTTATTGAACTGACATAAAGATTATAAAAAGTATACCAATCCTATTGATAGTCACTGTAGAAATATGACACCATCATACATCAGTCGCAGTGCCTACAACCTCACAAAAGGTCACAGAGGAATCATTTTAGAGGAATACTTTTAAAGCCATCTATTTTGAAACGTTATTTATTCAATATTAGTATAGTGAAAAGCTCATTTTTAACTTAAATAAACTAAAAAAAAACAGACAGACAAAATTCTAGGAATTGTGAATTCGAACTCGTAACCTAATATTGGATCACCAATTTGATAACTCAATATGCTCGGACGTAGAAAAGACTATTGAATTAAATTAACCAACACTTCAATTGTGATTGACGTTAGTGAGGCATACCTAGGCGCTTCCATTTATTAAACTTTTGAGGAGGTTTTCAATTCCTCGGAATCCTTTTTTTTTAATGTATGTTCACCGATTACTCAGAGACGCCTGAACTGATTTGAAAAAAAAAAAAATTCAAAAAATAAATCCGACTTGAAAAACACAAAAATGTGAAAAATAACTTTAACTCCAGAAGTCGGTGGCAAATAAAAACTGAATTAAACAAACTAAAGTCACCGACTTCTGAAGCTAAAGTTATTTTTCACTTATTTGTGTTTTTAAAGTCGGTTTTATTGTTTGTTTGTTACATTTTACTTATTTCAAATCTGTTCTTCAATCTTGAAACCAAAATACCTACTCAAAGCGATACGTATACGATTCACATCGTGGTAAGTTCCGTCGTCGTGTACATGCGATGTGGTATCGTCGAAATCTGAGACATGCAATTCTGTGCTAATCATCATCTGATGTGTGAACATTGTAGGCTTTGTAGATTCCCAGCTGCTTGTTAACTTTTGTTAACTTTTTATTTTGTTCTACATTTTTTGTGTAGTAAGCAACGACTTATTGTCGGGCCTACGCTGTCCCCCCATACTTAATACAAATGCTGTATCCATGTTAATATTAAACACGTAGTAACACCAAATGATTTGAAAAGAGTAACCATGGAGTTTCTTGCCGGTTCTTCTCCATAGGAAACGACCAACCCGAACCGTGCACTTTTTTTTCGACGTTTTATAATTGCCCATCTAGGCCTATGTGAAATAAAATATTTTGATTTTGATCTGCCTAGCTTTTTTCCAACTATGTTGGGGTCAGTTTTCAGTCTAACCGGATGCAGCTGAATACCAGTATTTTACAAGGAGCGGCTGCCTATCTGACCTCCACAAGGTAAGACTAGTTGTCAGAGTTTCGGGCCAATGACTTCCTGTAACGACTTTCGAAGATCTACAAATGTCAGCCGGCACCAACAGCTTAACGGGTTTCCGTGGCACGGAGGAAATTCAGCATAAAATGACTGGTTACGACGGTGAGACGACGCGACTTCGCAACGTGTCACGATGCATATCGTATGTATGTGTTTTGGCCCTTTCTCTTGCATATTCTTTGCTCCCGTTTTTATTTTTGTTGAACAGTGCTCCGATGCCTCACAGCCGTGACTCAAATTCACTCAAACATTATTTTAAGGTTCAATATTAAATTATTGAACCCTAAAGATAAACCATAATGTTCTCTAGTTTCATTTTATCACGAATATAGCCACGTTATTTGCTCTATATTAAATTTATCAACAAGTGAACTTATTGAAAAATATATAAACAATTGTCCTTAGGATGGAGGGTGACTTTAAGGATTTAGTTTACAAAGACATGTCTACCGTTTTATTCTTTATAAAAATCAAAGGCATTCTCTACGTGAGAAAAAACTGCGAAAAGGTCCCTATTACCTTAAATTGTGTCAACTGATTGATTGACATATTTCAAGTGTCGAAAGAAATACACTTCAGCCAATCTGTGCAGGCGGGAAAACGCAGAACTAAAATAAATTTACCAAGTTTGACATATCGATGCATTTATTCTTGACGAGCAGCGCCACCTTGAACTGCACACTTAAGTGGTATGCCCGTTGTGACACTTAAATTATGAAGTTACAACCTTCTAGAGTTGTTGTTACTGCGAGTGGTCATATAAAAAAGACACTTAAATTAAAGCATAAATAAAAGGGCATTGTAGGAGCTCTGTTCTGAGAGCTGGAATCCCAACAGTGCAGTAGGTAATATTTCAGTCCTCTTGGTGTTGATGTAATTGTATTTTTTTTTTAAATACATGATCTTTTTCGTGTATGCGTCTTCAGTAGGTACAACATTGATTGACATACAGCGACCTACGCGTTCAATATAATAATGCACTGAGAGTACTGCTGCGGCTGCCGTGGTGTGGCAGTGCGTCAGGGATGTCTGCAGATATTAATATTGACGATTTTGCCAACATTATTAGGAATTGATATGCATCCCTGATGACTCGTGTTCGCGGCAGCACCAACTGTATTCTCAGTGTATATGCAGATCGGTGGGATTCCGCGATGTTGCGGAGTTGGATGCGGCTCCCCGCTGAATTTTAATTGTATATGTTTATCTGTGTCTGTAATCTAGAAGTTAAGTAAAATTGTTACTAACCCTATGGACTCCGGTCTGAAATAAAAACTTTCTATTCTATTGATGATTTTATCATTAATTAATTTCTATTTGATATCGATATCAATGAAGGGAATGGCACATGTATTGTTAATTGTTGCAGACTAGATAAAGTAGTTGCTGATAACCTTCGGAGCTTATCAGTAGACAAATACTGCATGCAAATAGTGTGTGAGATAATTATATCGTAACTAAGAATGACTTCTTAGTTTGTTTAGAGCTCTTGAGTACCTTTGCTGCTTAAGAAACTCTTAGTCAAATAAAGATAGCACATATAAAAGCTTTTTTTATTGAAAACCTACCACATTTTTCTAAATTAAAATGTTGTTTCATATAGCAAGATGTAATTTCAGACAGGACTTGAAAAATATTGTGTTTCAGCACGTGTATCTATTAAACATACATTTGACGGCGCGGTTGGCCCAGTGGCTGAGCGATTGACTGCTGCGCTGCGTGTCGCGGGTTCGATTCCCGCACGGAACAAATATTTCTATGGCCTACAGGTAGTTGTTCCGGTCTGGCTGTTTGTGTATGTGAGTTTAAATGTTTGTAAACGCATCCACGATACAGGAGAAATTCCTAGTGTGGGGAAAGTTTTAAAAAAAGACATACATAACAGCACGCCTGAAATCCCTGAAGGGTAAGTCAGGGTGTAGGTACATACACACACACATACATACACACACACACACATTTCACCAGTTTTGTTTAAGTCCTATGTAATAATAGGCGAGCCTATTGCCATCAATCGGGCACAAATCCTGACTCCGTGGCTGCTACTGAGAAATTCCTGATGGTAAAACTCAATAACACTTTTCCCGACCCGAATCGCTTTTCCGTTTATAACTAAAGTGTGTTTAATTTATAAAATGACACGCAGAAAGCATCTTAGTAATAAGTACTACTCCAGTCTAATTGCGCAAAAGTATAGACAAAGGCCTTTACTATCTTAGAAAATAATATAAAATGGATTACTTGTACGTCTGTACGTCATACTGAGCAAATAGAAAGAATGCTGCATATCTGTTGCCGACTGGAGTCAATCGACGCAGACGCAAGCGGGCATGTGTTCGCAGTCAATTTTGAAAAGAATGAAAGAATGAATATACTCGTAGATCTATCTACGAGTATATTCATTTATCTTTAACTGTCAATTTGCAGAAAATGTTGAGAATTGCAATGAAATATTGATTTATTGTAAAACCACGTTTTTTGTATTTAAGTGTTGCTGATGTATTTGACATAGGGTAACATCACGCTTGTAATCTCTTTAGGGTAAGCAGAGGATTTTCAAAGCCACACCCACATTTCGCCAGTTCTTTATGTATAAGAGCGTTTACGACTTACGGCATTTCATACAAACTTTCAAGTCCTTTGTTTTCGAAATGACTGAACCGATTTTAATGAAACTTCATACGCATAAACAAGATAAAAAAAAAGAAAAAAAAAGTTCTCTAAGAACATTTTCGAAAAATAGTGGTACTGCAAGTTAATTAGACCGATTTCAGATTTTCCATAGAAACAGAATTTACCTATTATCTTTTTTTAAAACACACATTTCGAAAATGTTCACTGATAACTTTTTAGACTTGTATCCTGCTTATGCGTATGAAGTTTTTTTTTAAATCGATTGCGGTGAAAGCTGAGAGTGATATCTAGAATGACTGCCTGGTACTTGATTGATTCTATTCGCAAGGTAAGAATTCTTACTTCGTTTAAATTGTAGTCTTGGTCTTCTCTTTGCATAATTAATTACTTAAACTTAAGTAATCATTTTACTTGACTACAAATACGGGTGTTACTCATGTTTGATTTGAAATTATCATCTTACGTTTAAAGACTTAATTCAAATTTATCTGTTACGGTTACCAGCTTATATACAAATATATGTAAGTCTGAAAGCATGATGAGAAAAAACGACAAAAAAACACGAAACTGAACACGTGTATAAAACGCGTTACCAACGAAAATATATCTCTTTTCTTTGGGAAAGGAAAATAATAGAAATATGTATGATAATACGAAGGTCGAGATCGAGGGGTCGATCGAGTTGAGTGGCGTGCGATTGAGGAGGCGTATGTCAAGCAGTGGATTGTACAGTAGGCTAATGATGATGATAAATAAGAAGGTACACTCACCTGCAAAATCGTAAAATCACATCTATATTCTATAAACGGTAAGCAGGGGTTTGTGTTAGGGACTAACCTCACTTTTTCAGTTTTGGTCACTAGAAAATAACGATTTTGTATGAAGATGCGTACGCGTACGAATAGACGCAGAAAACTGAACATATGCGTACACATCTCCATACAAAATAGACAAAAGCTGAACAGAGCTGAGTAAGTGTGGTTAATCCCTTACACTCACATTACGTCATTTATATTTAGCATATACAGCAAACAATGTTCTCACTGCTGGGACACCGGAGCCATTTCTGTAAGTTGAAGTGGGATTTAGTCTGCATGGGCCTGATGCAGGTTGGTGGGATGTCACATGTGATCGAATATTTGTTCTTGGACATACCGGTTTCGACCGAATGTAGACGTAGGTAGCCCTGATAATACATTCTCGCCACTCCTGATTTGATCGCATTCAAAATACTAAGTAGTTTCACACAATTGTGTATTTAATGAGTTTTAAAATTTAACTTTTACTAGGTGATACTAATGTCTGTCGCAAAAGAATAAACCAAAATGCTGTGTAATTGTTATATTTTTATTTAAAAATAGTTCGAATTTACGTAACGCTTAGGCTCCTCGTGTTCGTGCTATTCTCCTGGCATTAAAAAGTAACAACATAAAACGTTATATTAATTCAAACATCACTAAATCCCTAAAATATAAACTATAAACCGTTTACAAAGCCGTAACCGAGCTTAATTCATTTAACGCTAGTTTAAACGCAGTATAACTTATAACTGCTATTCAAAAGTTTAGGTTTACAGTAAGGGCCCAGTGTTTACGACTGTCGAGTTTAGTATATAATCCGCTAGTATACGATGTTGTTATGTACTTGGTACTCAATATGTGATCGTAGATTTGTATGTGCTAGATGAGACAAGGACTTGCTAGGAAAATTCCGTTCTATGCTAGGGACAATTATGAGCGCATAAATACTGCGGAATTTCGATTCTCTAACCCTGGGTCCTAACCAAAGCGATCGGTGGTGCCATTTTGCGACTGTCGCGTTATTGTATCACTCTTTTGTGCGGAAAACCGGAAGGCAACCTATGTCGCCGAGATGACACATTCTGGTTCGCTATACAAAATTAATGTAAAAAAAATAAACAATTGCTTTAAGCAAGACGCGCATTTTTCCACGATGGATTTCAATATATTTTACAAAGGCGGAGCGGAATCAGTCGCAGTACCAATCAAGCGTTGAGTAATGAGATAAATTAAAATCTTCTGATCCTGACGAGACACCCGTGGGTCAGCGATAACACTGGATATAAAGTTTATCCCAGCCCATCTTGGGATGTCAAACAAAGATATTGTCTGTGTTTACTTGATGACTCGTCATCAAATCTAATGTCTTTAATATTACTCACCCAAATAGATCTCCAAGTCGTTCCTAGCGAAGGCGTAAGCAAAGGCTGCGATGATCTTGCTGGTGTTAGATATGATGCCGAGCAGAGTGTCGTCCAGCTTCAGATAGTTACTAAACAGGGTTATTGAGAAGAATGTACCTGAAATATAAAAATGTCGTCAAAATAATTCTTACTGGAAGAATGAGATAGGTCGACACCTAAAACGTTAGCCGTTTATTATGCTAGAAACATAATAAACATCTCTATGTCATAGGAGTCAAAGACAGCTCAGCCCACTGTGCCGAGCTTGTATGTAGGAAGACGAAACAGCAGCCCACGTTCTTCTACACTGCCAAGAGGTTACGTCATACAGGGCAAAGTACTTCGGTAACCCAGGAACTCTCCGTGAATTCGTCAGCAACATCAAGGAGTTGCTAGGCTTTCAAAGAAACTTCCCACCCGTACGCAAAACACGGGCTTGGAATGTAGAATTGCAGACACCAGCCGTAATCACTACATAGTATAAAACAAAGTCGCTTCCCGCTGTCTGTCCCTATGTATGCGTTGCTCTTTAAAAATACGCAACAGATTTTGATTGAAGAGGAAGATTTATATATATATATATTGCACCCGTGCGAAGCCGGGGCGGGTCGCTAGTATAATACAATACATTGCTAGAAATATGCTATAAAACAAGTAAAAGTCTGTGTCCTCCCTTACATATTGTTAATATACATTACTGTAAGAAGTTGGTACCTAATTTTAGGAACTTATCCACTTTACCATCTTTCCGTGTTTAAATGACTAATGAAGGAAAACATCCGTCGTCTGAACACCACATTACACGCTGACCATTGGTCCTAACTACCGGAATCTGATGATTACCTGACGTAATGCTAATAGGGAAGTAATTTACAGTAAGAATTGGCACATTTACTGGCCTCCAGAGAATTCGTTTGCTAAATTATTTCTATGTCTGGTACCTTTATACAGAGACAATGTGCAGGAACGTTCGCCTGTTGGACCACCAGCTTGTTAATCATTCTCCAGTCATTACGTCAATTTATTTGGGGTCGGCGCATTCTTTGTTAATATTATCTTACACACTATTGTATAGAATCTGGGTCTTCTAACCTATCAGATAGGTATTGCTGGGGCTGTTCCGCCACTTTTTCATCCCGGTTAAAACACTAGGATGTGTGGAAGGGTGGGCGTTTTGGGAGACTATGTTTTGTAAACTACGTTCAAAAAGTGCTGATTATCTGCCTACTTTGAATAAATGACTTTTGATTTTGTAAGTATTCTTAAATACTTTTTTTTTCATGACTCACCCCCTTTCCAGCCATATAAATAAAAAATAAATAAAATCTCTAATCCAACCCATCCATAATGATCTTTTGTACAGTCCTTTTATCGTTTCTTTCGTCTTCCTCTCCTCTTATAGGTATCCACATTTATACTCAAAACATTCCTCATGTAATTTTCCTGAATTCCACGCATCACGTGTAATCTTATCTTTCTCAAGGATCTTATCATAATTGAAGGTGTCTATGAGAGATGAGACGTCAACTTATGAAGGAGTTAGCTATCGCTCAATGTGAAGACAACCTTACCGCGTAACCTACGCTCAATTCCAACGCTCCTCGAAAGAACGATGTGCGTAACCGTCAAAAGCGCTCTTTAGATAGACAAACAAAAGATATATATGTATAAACAAGTTCTGCCTCAAACGTCAAACTTTGATCGTTGGAACGTCAGGGAAAAAATATGTTAAGCAAGTTGACACTCTACGTCAATTTAACATTGTATACAACTATTAAACAAAGACAATTGTGTTTGGTACTTATGGACTTTAAACATAACATAATATCACGCCTGTAATCCCAGAAGGGTTAGGCAGACGTGTACCTAATAGTACACCCACATTTCGCCAGATAAAGTCTCCAAAGCTGCTACTGAGAAATTCCTGATGGAAAAACCCAATAACACTTTACCCGACCTGGGAATCGATCCCAGGATCTTATGCTGAGCAGTTGCGCTTGCGACCACTAGACCAACGAGGCAGTCTTTAAAAGTGAGCCGATAGACTTTAAAGTAGGGAGACAAATTCTTTAACAATTAATTTTCATGGAATATAACTTACCCATTAAATTGGTGACGATGGAGTAGGTAGACCACATACTGTATTGAACCTCATCCCAGTTGAACCTGTACCTTGTAAACAGGTACATTACTGAGAATTCACCTGGAATTTTACAAATAATTAGTATGATAGATTATTTTATCTAGCTTGGTTTCTTATATCAATCTAGGTTAAACATTTTCCACACAAAAACAAATCGTTGACATAGATAGAACAAACAACAGACAAAGGAAGTTACTATCGCATAATTTTGTAATGTTTTCGTCAAACGTGATTGTTAATGATTCATCTGAATGATCCGTATTCACTTACCATGCATGGGTCCGAACACCACGCACACTACAATGAGTAGTAAACAAACTCGCAGTCTTCTGTTTCCCGGACCTTTCTTGAAAGCCACCCTAAAGGTCTCCATCACCAGGGCCACATCAAAGAATTCACGGAGGAAACATTTCTTTTTGTGTTTCTTACTCTCCTGTAAACGTTTTTTTTTTTTTTTTTGTTAAAAAATTAAAAATATTTACACAGGTTAATAAAAACTAAAAAACAGTTTTCATGGAATCATCTGCGGTTTCCTGAGCAGATAAAAATTAACAGAAAATAAATATTGTTTCATAAGTGATGGTCATTTTTTTGTAACATTATGGAAGAACGCATCGTAAAATAAGAAAGATGATTGTAGGGAGAAAGTTTTTATAAAGATTGGTCAATTTTGAGTTCATAACCGGAATGTCATTAGTTCGACCCCAAAGTTAACAATAGAAATATTATCATAAAGATAACATAAAGAAAATATTGGTCTGGGATTAAAATATCTGTCTCTGACCGATTAGATATAGGAAAACATCACTAACTACTACTATTTAAATCACAACAGATTAAACAAAGGACAAACATTTTGTTGCCATGTATGATTTTTTAGACTTTGCATTTAAATATTTGTATTTTATAAAATAAATTAAAAATCATGGGAAATCCAAACAATCAATACTTACAAGTTTCTTCTCAGCTCTTTGTTTCGGATCTTCCAAATAACGGTATCCGTATATTAAACTGAACATATACAAGGACGATGACACTGAAAATACACCATAATACCCCACCCAAGACAACATTACACCGCTCAGTGCACTTCCAATAGGGTAGCCTAAAGACATGAACATATTCACCAAGCCTACTCTGTAGGTCCTGTTCTCCTCAGTAGTAATATCGCCAATATAACTAAAAACACCAATGAAATTCGTGAACCATCCTCCTGTGATAGCCGGAAATATAGCTTCTGTGAACGCACACACTTCTACAGGCAAGTTAAAGAAATAAGTGTTGACGATGAAACCAAGACAAGCTAAAAATTCTCCAACTATAGGCAGCATGATACATGCTTTTCTCTTTCCAGTCTTATCACTCCACGCTCCAACGAAAAGGATAAGTAACACAGGGATCGCTGTTTGGACCACATTCTTCCACACTGCTACACTTGCTGTCAGTTTTTGTACTTCTTGTTCTTCAAATGTATAATTCTCCGTCTGTCTTAAATTCAGTGCATCACAAACTTCTGCGCTATAATTTAAATTGACTCTGCACGCTTTTTCTAAATTTAAGTTCTGTATTGCTAATGATGCTAGAACACTGGGCATAACATAACATGCCATTATCGGTTCCACAGTTGTGTTGTCCTTAATTAATTTCAGTCTTTCTCTGAAAGTTAACTTCTTTTTTTCTTCATTTTTCTGAACTTTTTCTGTTTCTTCTGCGTTTGGTTTAAGAGGAGAAGATTCATCGGTGTCTTCTTTATTTACCTCTTCTTTGTTGTTCTCGGGTACACTCTTAGAAGGATCCATTTCTGCAACTTTGCCTTCACATGTCAATGTTGTATCTCAGGCGTCAGGAGTATGTAATGATTATATTCAACAACAATACCCCTGGATTGCGTCTATTTGTATTCCAACTGTTTGTTGTGGTGCTTATAATATGTATTATTTTATCCGACTCAATATTTATAATGTCTCGACGTGATAGTGATAAGGAATATCACGGGAGCCAATTGCGTACATCTGCTTTTTATCTAGGCTTTCTATTCTAACACCTATCATAAAATGATTGCGGGCTTAGAATTGTAAATCTTAGAATTTCCTTGCCGTGGAAGCTGGTAAACACTTGTAAAATCTATTTTAGTTTTGCAACGTAAATAAATAATTTGCGTTTCCTAATTATTCGTTGTGAAATTATTAGGTAAGAGTCGCAGACATGTTAATGAGAGAGTATTCAGGTCTAGACGAACCGACACACGACTCGACTCTCAGGGAGGTCTGAATGAACGCAGTCATGAACTTAGACGGGCTAGGTAAAGTGCCCGTATGTACCTACGAACATATTTAAGCGCCGGCGACGCGAACTAGACAGACGGTTTTCGTCCTCCTTGCGCTCATTAGTGTATATCGAATTTTGGACTCCTTTTGGTACATTCTAAAGATTATGCATTTTGTTTTGAATAATTTCTAGGAATTAGAATATATTGTTATTATGGTTTAGTTCTGTTATTGTCTTGTAGGTTATTTGTTCTGCTTGCGAATTTTGAGGAAATAAGAGATAAATTTCACAGAATCTTAATTGAAAAACACGATCTGTTACCTTGATTTCTCTAAGCTTTTCTTTGAACATTATAAACAATAACGCTTTTAAAAACAACTGATTATGAACATTGTATTTGAAGAGAATTCCTAGTAATTTATTCGCATGAATCAATTATAATCAATTATATGCCCAGCAGAATCTTAAGACATTTGTTCTGACATGGAGCCGTTTCATGCTTTATTATCATTAAAATGACTGCCTCCTTGTTCGAGTGGTCGCAATCGCGACATTTGAGCATGAGGTCCTGGGTTCGATTCCCTGGTCGGGCAAAGTGTGATAGGGTTTTCCCATCAGGAATTTCTTAGTAGTAGCCACGGAGTCTGGATTTGAGCCTTCTTGATAGCAATAGGCTCTCCCCCTATTACATGGGACTTAAAATATAACTGACTAAATGCGGGTGTATTATTAGGTACACTTCTGCCTGACTTTTCGGCGATTACAAGCGACATGTTATGTTATGTTATCATTGTCAAATATCAGAATCAGTTCCAAGCCAGGAAGTCAGTGGCCCAAAAAGTCTGACAACCAGTCATACCAAGGGGTATCTTATTACCTAGTAATGGGTTGTGGAGGACAGACAGGCAGTCACTTCATGTAAAATAGTGGTATTCGGCTGCATCCGGTTAGACTGGAAGCCGACCTCAACATAGTTGGGAAAAGGCTAGGCAGATGATGATGATGATGTCAGAATCCTTAGCACCTATAAGAATATTCTTACAGTTGCTATTAATACGTTTTCGTCAAAAAACAAGTTTGTACGAACTTAGGCTTTTACCCTATTTGCAAAAAGTCAAACAGATGATGATCATTTTAAGGTTAAGGTCTCCCAGAACAGATGGGCCGCTGTTTTTTAACGATCTGTTAGGAAACACAGTTTAACGACTTCCGTTTTTCTTAGCGAAGTTAATGATGGCTTAAGGTTAAGCTGCTCGTTTGTGTATGTAAGGTTCGCCGCCATTAAATAACTGTCGAAATGCGGGTGTACTGTAAGGAACCCGTCAGAGGCCCTAGCACAAGCGCGCGGTGTTAATGTAACGTAAATACGTGAATTTTTTAACCGAAAATACAAAAAACCCAAAATCATTTTAGTTTTTTTTTGCACCAGCTACGATCAGTATCTTCCCAAGATAGGAATAAATTCTTAAAATTATGAAAATATTTTTTTCTTTTTAGTTTTCTCAAATCCAATATAAAGTTTATTAAGTAGAGTAAACTAACCTGAATTATACATTATTAATTAAAAACTATTAAATAAACTAATAACAAACTATAAAAGGGCATCGAAAAACTCCTCCTCAACGCTGTCAGCTGGTGTCCAAGAGACTTGCGGCGTTGCCACGTTGTATGGCAACACTTAGCCTCTGGCCAAGGTAAAAGCCAGCCCTTGGGTCACGGTAAGCGTCAACTAGGCGTTTCGAAGTTTCCTTAATCAGGCAATGAGCACTCGGACCCCACGCCCCAGAGTTTCAACCCCAAACTGCTCGAAAATATAGTTTAAGAAATTATAAAAAATATTAAATGTGAAACAAGTATTTATTATTTTTTTAATCGACGTATTTACGTTTCGTTTACACCACGTGCTCTTGCTAGCTGCTCAGAGCTATAGTTATTAAGTCACATAAAAACACATCAAATGTATTTTAAAAAAACTTTATTTCAAAAGTAAGGGTCAAATTCAGCTTCAGGACTCTTAAAGTAATAATTATCTACTAATATCTAGAGTTACTAAGTACCTAGACTATTATTATTTGCTAAGTGGATTAAACTAGGCGTGGGCTTGAGTTAACCGGGGTGATCTGAAAGTTTCTTCAGTTTTCTGACTTCTTTTCTGTGGTCGTAGAATAGCCAGCTGGAATATAAGAAAATAATTGAAATTATTGTAGGTATTTTGGTAAAAAAATTGGTGCAGGAAAACTTTGTGAAGAAACCGGCATTATTTTGAACCAAAAATTCTAAGACATGTAGAAATCCGCACTGTTCCCGCGTGATGGATTCCAGGCCCATAAAAATATTGTGTGTCTCACGGCTGCGCCAAAAAAAGTTATTATGTACCAGTAGTTACTGATAGTACCTAACAAATCGTTTAATTTATCAATAAGTTATTTGTTGTGGTAAATGATAAATTACTCGTTTTTTGTTATATAAACGTTGCCCCTCACTAGAAAATTCTCCTGAATCACGGCATACACGTTCAACCAGACCTGGAACAACTTCCTGAGGTCATACAAATATTTGCACGCAGTGCAGCAGCCAATCGCTCAGCCACTGCGCCAACCGTGCCGTCAAACAAAACAAATGATATTGATGATGAATGTAAAAGAGACATGGATCCGGTCGTTCATTTCGTTATTTAATTTTAATGTTAATCATGCTTCTTCTTCTCTTATATCATCACAAAACATGGAAGATTGGCTTTACCACGATCAAAAAATACGTCGGTCAGCAGAATAGTATGCCCAGGGTGCATCTGACCGCCTGTAGTCAGGGAGACTGTTTTACTTGTTTATTCATCATCATCATCCACAGCCCGAATTCACTCACTGCTGGGTATAGGCCTCTCTTTTCTCGTGCCAATCCCCACGGTCCTGTGCCAGCCTCATCCAGGTTTTTCCCCCGATGGCAACTATGTCGTCTGCCCATCTCGCCGCCGGACGACCCACGTTTCTTTTGCCAGTTCTTGGACGCCATTCGGGGACAGCCTTAGTCCACCTGTTATCACAGCGCCTTGCTAAGAGTCCTGCCCAACTCCATTTGAGTTACGTAACGCGATTTCCAATATCGAAAACCTATGTGCGTTTTCGGATTTCGACGTTAGGAACTCGATCTATCAGCTTTATGCCGAGCATGGAACGCTCCATGACTCTCTGTGCAACTCTCAGTCTGTACACAGCCTCCTGCGTGAGCGTCCATGTTTCAGCACCGTACGTCATTGTGGGCAGAACACACTGGTTATAGAGGCGGGACTTTAGACATAACGGAATTTTGGCTGATTTCAAAATGTCGTCCAATTTGCTAAACGCGGCCCACCCGAGCTGTATTCTTCGGGATATCTCTTTTTGTTGATGTTCTTTGCCAAATGAAAGCATATGGCCAAGATAGACATACTGGTCAACCATCTCTAACTCTTCATTTCCAACGTTGACTGGAGGATTCGAATAGCTGTCTATGTTTGTCATAATCTTCGTCTTGGCCATATTCATCCTAAGTCCTACTTTAAGAGAAGCATCGTATGGGTCTTGAAGCATATTCTGAAGATCCTCGAAGTTCACAGCAAAGAGGACGAGGTCGTCTGCAAATTTTAAATGCGACAGGTAAGCACCATTTATGTTAATACCGCAACAGTCCCAATTTAAACATTTCACGATGTCTTCGAGGACTGCTGTGAAAAGTTTTGGTGAAATGGTGTCTCCCTGTCGCACTCCCCGCTTGATCTTTTTTAGACAGGGTATGCATGCGAACCTGCAGAGTGGCCGAGGTGTATAATTCCCGCAGCACATCCACGTAACGCGAGTCGATATGGCAGCGATGGAGAGCGTGGAACACGGCCCAATGCTCGACACTGTCGAAAGCCTTTTCGTAATCAACGAAAGTCATGCATATAGGTCGGTTATACTCTTGGCACTTCTCCATCAACTGCTTTACAGTGTGGATATGGTCAATGATCGAATATCCGCTGCGGAAGCCGGCTTGCTCGATGGGCTGGGATTCGTCAAGTTCTCGGGTAAGACGATTATTCAGGATTTTAGAGAAGAGCTTGTAAATTTGAGAGAGGAGACTAATGGGGCGATAGTTACCTAGTTTCGAAGTATCGCCTTTTTTGTGAATAATGGTGACAATGGCATTTTTCCATAGTTCTGGAGTACGGACATCATACAAGACCTTATTAAAGAGTTCCACCAGGATCTTTTGCACTGGTTCACCACCGGCTTGCAGCAGTTCAACTGTAATTCCATCATCGCCGGGAGTCTTGTCTGTCTTCATGCTGGATAGTGCTTTTATGACTTCGCATGGTAAAATAGGTGGCAAGACTTCCGAACTTTGATGTTCAATAGGGGGTGCTCTAGCATCGTCATCGGGATGTGGTTCTGCAGATTTTGTGCATACAGTTTCTCGTAGAACTCCTCAACAATAGTCACAATCTGAGCCCGGTCCGTCACCAGGTTCTCGTTGTTATCCTTCAGTTTTATGATTTGTTTCGTACCTGAGTGAGTTTTCCTTCGAAACACTTTTGGACCTCTATATGATTTTATTGTATTAATAATTACATTAGTGCTATACTGTCTTATATCTTTTCGTATTAACTTATTTATTTGTTTATTTATCTTATCTGTGTCCTTTTTATCTATGGCAGTATGGAGTGTCATTTCTCTTCTCTTCTGTATTAAGTTTAAAGTTTCTGGCGATAATTTCTTCTGGTCCTTTTTAGTTCCACCTAGGTGTTTTTTCGCTACTCCAGTCAAAGTTTTGCACAACAGATCATTTATGTGGTCTACATCCAGGTTTTTCTCTTCAAGTCCATCAAATTTGTTTTTCAGTTCGGCTTGGAAAGTGTTTTGCAAGAAAATGAATTCCTGCTTTTCATATCGTCTTGTGGATATTATCATCTTAGTCCGTTCTCTTTACAAGTCAAACCTAAATGTAGCTCTAACCAACCTGTGATCACTCCCTGCGTTGAAGCGTGAGAGAACCGAGACATCAGTGACGAGGTACTTATGTGAGCTGATTATATAATCAATCTCACTCTTGGTGTAACTATCTGGACTTACCCAAGTCCACTTCCTCGACGCTCTTTTTTGGAAAAAGGTATTCATTGCGTACAGTTTGTTATGTTCAAGAAAATTAACAAGGGTTTGTCCTCTTTTATTACGCAAACCAAGACCAAAATTTCCAACGGATTTTTCATTAATCAACGATTTTCCGATTCTGGCGTTGAAATCGCCAATTATAGTGGAGTAGTGGCATGGTGTGTCGTTAAGGGCTTTTTCAATATCGTCATAAAACGACTCAACTTCTTGTTTATTACTGCAACCCATTCAGTGACGCATATGTATGCAATTTTTCTCAAGTTTTACTGAGGTCAGATAGGAAGTCTCTCTACAGGGTGTAAACAGACCCTTCACATAGCCGTCAACCAAGCATTCTGTACATCAAACTAAGTAACTTTACACAAAAAATATTGCTGGGAATCGACTTTTTTTTTTGGGGTGAATAATCACGTTTTACGGTAGGACTCGATGGAAAGCACTCAAAGCATTGTGCTGATGGATGGATTGAATAGTACGGGGGTTGTGGAGGTGTGTATAATAAAAATCTTACATTAATACATGTATTAAAAAAAAAACTTGTGAAAAAGTTGGAACTTTGACCCCCAATATCTTCGTAACTAGAAGGTTCCCAGGTATGGTCTAGAACATAAAAAATGATCGCAAAGACGGGGAAAACAATTGCCTTTCGGCTATTTTAAGGGTGTATTTACACCCTTTATTTAAAATACAGATATTCAGCTGCATCCAGATAATCTGTAAGCCGACCTCGACATCCTCGGGGAGAAGGCTAGTTTGATGATATACTTACACAAGCACGAGGACAGCAGGTAGCGTCATACTAGCCCCTAAGAGGAACACAGCGCCCGGCTGCACCTCCATTGTGGCAGTATACACCTTGGTGTACAGCGGCACGTAGATCAGGGGCATCAGGTTCTCCACCAGACCCACCAAGGAATTCACCTTTCCTGAAAAGATGTGCGGTTTAAAAATAACATAACCACAAAGTCGTACGATCTTTAAAAGGTAGCCGGGATAAACTAGACGAGGAAGGTGTCCAGCTTAGTAGACAATCTGAGTTAATTGAACATTACATATCGCCTGTTCTCTATAAAGGGTTTAGGCAAAGGAAAGGAGTGACTATTGTAAGTAGCTCCATTCACATTTCGACAGCTATGGTTGATTCCCATGTAAAGAGGGAGCTAATTGCCAAGGAGAAATCCAGACACCAAGTTATTAAGGGAAATTCTCTATGGAAAAACCATAATGTTTTCTCATTCTATCTGTCTTCATTGTGTTAATTCTCTATGGATATAGAGCATTTCATTTTTCCTACCCTAGGGATCGAACTCAATGCCTAATGCTCAGCAGTAGCGGTTGCGATCACTAGGCCAAAGAGACAGCAACATTACATTAATGATTGGTATCCCATGGTCTTCAAAGCATGTGCATGCAAGATATTTGTCGATCAGGGTAAGACTTTAAAGAATTCTGGCGCAAATATTAAAAAAAAAACCATCGGAATCGAGTCGTAGACTACATGCATCGCAGTTAGTGCCTTCTATTGATACAGTTAGAAACAAATACATATTACGCTCTTAAAATCTAAAATTAATTTAAACAGATAGAAATATCGGGTAAATGGATTGGATGTCATGTTCACCACAGTTTTGCGAGTAAAGTTAACATGACATCTACGTTTACAGACAAATCATTTTAATAATAAATCAACCCAGTTTATTCTACTGCAAACTGGATGTAAGTTTTGTTTGAATTATTATTATTTTATCCCAGGTCGAGGTTCGAATCCCAGGTCGGGCAAAGAGTTATTGGGTTTTTCGAACAGGAATTTCTCAGTAACAGCCACGGAGTCTAGATTTGTGCCCTGTTAATGGTAATATGCTTGCCTCCAGTTAAATGGGACTTAAACATATCTGGCGAAATGTAGGTGAACTATTAGGTACACTTCTGCCAAACCCTTCGGCGATTATAGGCGTGATGTTGTATAATGGTATTCCACAGCTGAGCTAAGACTTATCTCTATTCTTTTCACTTCTAGCAGCTGCTTGCTGCCGAAGACTGTACTACTCTATACGGCTTTCTTTCACCTAATTCATCTAGCTATTTTCACTTGGGCCTTCCACGACGTAGAATTTTCTTGTTCAGCACCCATGGCTATGTTTTAGTTAGAAAAAAATTGTATCGAAACGTTAAACTTACCAGATTCAAAAGTTTCGGATACAAAAGTGCCATAATTCGTTTTTTTTTATATCATATTTTTAAGAAACTCATTAGTTCATAACTTACCTAATTCATTTGGTTCTACAAGTTTCGAGATTATTGACCTCATTGCCAACAGCGAAGTACCATTCAGAATTTCAACCAGAGGAGCTGAAAATATAAAGAAACATGGTTTAGAAATCAGCATCAAAATAAAGGTGAATGAAAAAACTTGAATGGACTGAGGTCCAAATGCCGTACAACTTTGTACCATAAGAGCCTAGACAAATTGACATTAAATCAGCGATAACGGTGGAAACATGGAAATGTCAGAAATATATTGAAAAGACTACTAAGAAGTTTACGTCAAACGAAGTACTTGTAGAAACACGAGAGCTTTGAAAAGCGTGTATCACTTCTACATATAAGCCCTCTTGTCTAATATGTTGCTTTCGACACATTGGTCGATGACGTATGACGATTTTCCATACAAAAAGTTTCGTTCCCAGAAAGATCAATTATTTCAGAATGACAAAGCTATCAGATATCTGCGCTGAGAGCTTGTCAAAACCCTTGTTATCTCAATTATTATATACTCTGTTTAATAAATTCGGAGTAAAACCATAAATATTTAAGGGCGAATGACAACGATTGCGATAGCAAACGAAACTCATATCGAATATTTTCACAATTGAAAACACCTTACATAAGGCAATAAAAAAGCTAATTAGGTCACATAAAACAAATATCCAAGCGTACTTAATACCACGATAAAAAATTCCGTCTATCACGATATTAATTTTTATTTTCGTTCTTGAAACCATTAGAAATAAAAGACACGCATTAAATGTGCTGATATGGTGTGTTATAAACATTTTGTTCTTGTCGTATAAACATTTTATTCGCAGTATTTGTTGAAAACAATGCTGACCCGACACAATTAATGAATAATTATATAATGCCTCTTTCATTCGGCTCATGCCGATCGCCAGACTCCATTCAGCAACTAGGTACATCCTCTAAATTGGTAGGTTGTAGTTGTATTTTTACTACCTGGCCTGATTTATACCCATTTTAGCTTTCACTAAGCAACACCAAAAAGAATTTACAATAAAACCTTAATATTCGGCCCTGATCCGAGTGTAAAAAATGCGGTTTTATCTGGGCATTCATATAGGTTTTACCTAGTTTTAATGAAAACGGATATTAGCACACGCCTACGTAGGTGTAGGCTAAGCTAAACAGTCTTTTTCCCAAAATGTCTACATAGTATATTTGTTAAATTTTGCCGAACGGCTGTGCCGATTGACGTCGACCTGAGCAAGTGTGTACCACGCCTTAGTAACCAGATTAGAATGGAATGGTTAAGTCAATTTATCATAAAAGGGTTATCGAATTATCTACTTATAATCGTACGAGTATAGTGGAGTTTGTATGGCCGTTATCAACAATGATAACGATTGTGTGGCAATTAATCGAAGATCAGACGGGCGAACACGTGCTACAAAATTTTGTCGTTGAAAAGTCGGAATATGTCGCGTCGAATTGAGAAATAAGTTTACGTAAAATATAGACACGACAAAAAATGGCCGCGCTGCGTTTTCCTGCCTGGTGGCTGCTGACGTTCCATGTTAAGTACCTAAGTATGTCGAGATAAAAATGTGACTGTAAACATCCGCTTGGTAATCATTATTTTAATCAGAACATTTCCCAAAATTAAATTAATCATTGAACTATCGCATTTATGATCGTAATCATAGATTGCCACTTTGTCTCCGAAAACCGATGAATTAATCGTTACTAAAATGCCATGTCTCATCAATTTCCGTCTAATTGTATAATATGATTATACCAGTCATATTTATCAGAAAGGAAATCAATGACGATATTTCCTTTTTTCATATATTTTTTTTAAGAAATCTGTTATCTAAACTGATTCCCGGAGGAGCTAATTAAGGTAGGTATGACTTACAAGAATTTGCTAGAAAACCTCACAAAATAGAGGCTTCATTTATTAATAGAACTCCTGACTAAATTACTAGCTTACAAAATTACCAGAATATTGATCAATACTCTGTCTTACGTAATTAAAAATTAGGGTAAACCTTTATATAAAACGAATGCAAATAGGCGGTTGTCAAGGAACAAAAACGCCATGACAGCTTTTGAAGGGATCCTGTGATCCGTCAAAAATTTGACATTCAAGATCGCGCGTAGGGGCCAAAATGAAAGCGACCGCTTGTGGTCATCATCTTTCTATAATTACTTTTCCCTCAAAAAGAGTCGCAGTTGCCTGCTGGTCCACCAATTAGATACTTACTCTACGACTAGAAATGGCAACAGACCACTAAGCTCACGCTTCGGACGCAGTGACTCGTATGACAGGAGGATGAAAATGTCAACGGCGCGACGGCTTATGACTGCAGAAACTTTGCAATGGTCGTTGCATGTAGCGTAGTGTGTGCAGGACCTTATAGTTGGCAGTCATGTTGGGCACCCATTACACATTCGAAGTCAATTAGGATCGTAATTATGTTATCAAATCAATGAACGTTAACCGTATTTGCAGCTCTTTCGATGTGTGTGGTCAATTTCAATCACCTTTTCAACAAGCTTTTTTTTTCAATGGGAAAAAGAAAATTAGGTTTGTCTATCAACATTAAACGCGGGTACAAAGTTTCGTGTCCGTGCTATTAATCGTAAAGGAGGCCTTCCCTGCTGCAGGATCAAGTCATGTTTGTCATAAAAATGTATTGCCACCAGAACCACAGGTGTGTGCAAAATTTCAGCTCTATCGGATATTAAAAGTGGTCAAAAAATGGTTTGCAAATTTTGAAGCGGACAACTTACATACATAAAAACAGTGTAAGTTAAAAGCTTGTAAAAAGCGACTACAACTGCAAACCGCAGCAATAAAGGCACACAGAAACCAGTCGTGTTGCTGCGGTCTTGTCATAGCGATTGGGCTGAACTGTACCTTAAATCTAGGGACAAAAAGTATTAATCTGAAGGTAAATAAATATATCATTGTACTACTTACCAATATAAAATATTCTCTCATTGGGTGCAAAACAATAGACGAAGGAAGCTGCGATCTTGCTCAGCGTCGACACGATGCCTAGCAAAGAGTCGTGCCATTGCAGGTACTTGCTGAGGACCATTATCGAGAATATTGTACCTGGAATGTAATAATTATTGTTTATATAATGTATTCTTGTAGCAAACATACGACAAGCACCAAATCTATTAGTAAAATTGCTCTCTAGGTCTCTTAAATTCCAAGATATAAAAAAACAAGATGGCTGCCATTCGCGTGGTACTCACCACGCGAATGGTTAAGAATATTTATAAACGTGTATTCGTCGATAGAAATGAGTATATGATATGGCCTTAAAGTATTGGTAACCCGTAGACAAACACACTATACAGATAGATAGACAGTGCATGTTTAGTGACTGATCACTGTAACTGTGGTGTGTTCTTCCTTTCTTCACTTCATAGTTAATTGAGAACTTGCTTAACTTTCCGTCAATTAAGTGATTATAATGTCAGATATACTTAGCAGTAACAGTAAGTCTTCGATGCTCTAAATAGATAGATAAGATACCAGTCACGTGCGTCAATAAAATGCATTTAACAAGCCTTGAGAGAATACAACGACCCCCCAAAGAGGATTATGTCATTTCACAACTACATGTTGTTTGGTCACCCATTTCGACACGATTAGTAATCGTTCGTATGATATCATTGGCATACCGTGTTACCTTAATTGCTTTTTCCGAGAATCATAGGAAGTAATTAGTCAGCACTATGTAGCTACGAAAACTGTTAAGGGCTCAATCTAGCAACAATTTTACTTCCTTAACTTTTATCGTATAAGGTACATTATCTACAGTTATTGAACAGCTAAGGAAATGCCTGAACGAAAGCACACAGCTGGATTTTCATTGCGCAGGACCTCAGGCACAACACGGCCACGACCACGACTTTCGGGCGCAGAAGCGACTTTTAGTCGAAACCAGAAAGTTTAGTCGCGCGACCGGGCGTCCGACAAGTTTTGTTCAAGATAGCAGCCAGCGATCGTGGCCGCATAATGCCTGAGGTCCCGTGCATTGAAAAGCAGCCGTTGCGAAGCTGCTTGTAATAATATAATTCAATCATGATGCGAAAGACACGTGGCGCCATCTATTACCATAAGAACGTTATTGTTGTTTTCCTCGGGAACAGTACTTTTTTCGGGACAAAAGGTACTCTATGTCCGTTTCTGTGTACCTGACAACGTATATGCAAAATTGCAGGGTGATCGGCTCAGTGGTTTAGGCGTGAAAAGGTAACAAACAAACTTACTTTCGCATTTATAATATTAAGTATGGAAGTAAGGATATTATTAAACAATAGCGCGACGTCATTTTGCCATTCCTTCAGGTGTGTCCTAGTTTTAATAAAAATTAGCCGAGTTTCCAGAAAAAAAAAATCTGCAAATAGCTGAGAGACAATAGAATAACTTACCAATAGTGTGAGTGATGAAATTATAGGTCTGGAATATGCTGAATTTAACTTCGTCCCAGTTGAACCTATACCTCGTGGACAGGTACATTACTGATATTTCACCTGAAATTATCAACAAATGAACATGAATCGACTTTTTCATTGCTATATGTGTGAATAATAGAAGCGAATTTGAGAGGACTAAAAAAGTGCATTTTTACCCGACTGACGAGGGTAATGTGTTTATCAGCCTATATATGTTTGTTCTTTGTGGCGCTCTAGAGACCAAACGCCTGGGCCGATTTTGATGATTGTTATGTCAATCGATTTGTCTTAATATTTCGAGTGTCACTAAAGACATGACAGTAATCAAACTTCAATATAGCGACAACCATGAAACCATGCATATTGTGAAAAATAAAAAAAAATAAGTCAACGAACTTTGCTAAGTTAAGTTATCATTGAATAGGTATTTGAAAATCATCTTTAAGTTTCTCATTTCATTTTGAATGCGTTTTAAAAGAAATATATTTTAAATGTTTACAGGTATGACATTTTCAAGTAATCACATGGTACTAACCGTACATAGGTCCAAATAGAAAGCTGACAACTCCCAAAAGAATACAAAGCCGTAGTCTTCTGTTCTTAGGAGCCTTCTTCACGAGCAGACTTAAGGTGTCTTTGACGTTATTCAGGTCAAAGAACACGCGGAAGAAGTGGCACTTCCCTTGGCGATCATGCTGAAGATAAAATATTACTTTTTAGAAGTAAAGACAAGGTACAAATGGAAAGAGGCGCTAGTACCTAAGGGGCACAATACATCGAAGCCAATACTTTTACCTCGGCTATTCAATACGTGATTCTAGACACACCAGCTAGTTTTTTTGACAGGTTAAAACAAACATTTTGATCGTGTAGATATGACGAGAAACCCAGAACCCAGAACATGTGAACAATTTCAAATAAGATGAATGTAAGCACGTATTTCCCGGATGGTTCAAAATCACAACGCTCAATTTCTGACATGTTTGAATAAACCTAAGGTGTCCTTAAATGGTGTGAAAAGGAAGTGTTTATGAATTGAAAGAGATACAGAGTTAAGATACAGGTACAGACGCTTTAGTATGAACAAACTAGTTTCTTAATAACAAGGAAAATATATTTTAGTAACTTACCTTCTTCTGCTCTTTATTTCGTTTAGGATCTCTCACCACAAAAAATAGGTACATTATGTTGATAGTCTGTATAATTGTTGTCAATCCATAGCAACCATAGTAACCGAAGTTCTTCAACAAGACTCCACTAACCCCCATGCCAATAGGAAAAGCCACAGTCACACTAAAACTTACAAGACCTAACCTAAAAGTTCTAGTCTTGTCTGTTGTAATGGTGCTTATAAAAGCAAATGCTGTCAAGAAACAAATGCACCATCCACCGGATAAACCCTCAATAATAGCTTCCGTGAAGACCAAGACTTCTAAAGAGAGCTGACGGAAGAAATACACGTTGATCATATTGTTGATGCCGATGAGCATTTGTCCAGAAACGGATATCATCATGAAAAATTTCCGATGCCCTGTTTTGTCAGAGAAAGACCCAACAAAAAGAGCTAAGATGCAGGGTATTGTTGCTGACAAGTAAGTCCTCCAAGAAAGAGCTCTAGCTAGCAGCTTTTGCGTTTCTCTTTCAAATTCGTTCTGGCTGTCTGCATCTTGCATCTTCAACGAATCGCAAATTTCGTCTGTATAGTTGAGGTTCACTCGGCACGCCTTCTCAAGATTGAGGTTCTGTGATGCAGTCATATTTATCATAGCCGATACAACAAACAACAATAAACATGGCTCTAGGGTAATGTTTCTAAACATATCTACCACCTTTTCACGAAATGTCATTTGAACCTCTTTTTCTTCATTTTCCTTGAGAGGATCTCCTTCTGTAAACTCTTCATATTTTCTCTCTTCCTCTTGGGTTTCTGTAGTCATTTTGTAATCACCTTCGTATAATCATTTATTTCGAGTAATAATATTTCGTTTGATAATTCACTTGTAGATATAACTGGCGCTGAATGTGAACTGTTTGTTATATCTCATTTGTAGTCAATAAAGTTATAATCAATAGCGATACATGCATATCAGATGTATCGTAATATAGGGAGCGTACGATATGGAAGTACTTACATTAATAATGCGCCCGCCTACATTGTCTATATCTTTGTAGACTAATCCTAACTTATCTACTACGATGATTGTAAAATCATAATTACCAAAGTAATTGTTCTTACTGGCTTTCTATGTATTAGATATTATATTTTCCGTTATATATTTCACATTCTAATAAAATTATAAGAAATATATTAGCGTGTAATGATAAGTTGTTTGCTAAAAACAGACTGTCTTAATCTTTGTTGATTGATTTGCAGAGTAGATTAATTAAATCTGAAAAAAGTTTGGAATAGGTCGTGTAAAGTACTTCGTAGTTATAACTTTCTCTATTTATTTACAGTGATGGAACTACTGGACTATGACTTCTTGATATGAAACGTTTCTATTATTTTCTCGTCGCAATACTATTCTAATATTTTTATTTATTTAACGTATCTTCATGACGTATATTAACCTTATAGTCGTATTAGTCGGGCGGCAGGATCGAATATATCTGTGTTGTATATACGTTCTGAAAAAAGCAGTTCGGTTAACTTGAATTAAAGATACTTGCTTCGTTCGTCCCGACCGAACATTTGTATAGTACCTTTATGCCCATGTACATCTATTTTGATGTGGGCACTCCTCTCACAAAAACAAGACAATGCAACTATTCATGTAATAAATACTAAATAACTTTCTTAAAATTAGTTCATTCATTCTACTTTCTTCAAAGATATCATCATTATTTACCTTATTTTTACAAACTTATTACTGACGGGTTTTTACGAAATTTTCACACGTATTTCTAGAACAAATAGTAAAGACCATCTCGAGATAAATTCTCTAGTTATCGTAGACAATAAAATTAAGAAAATAGATTTAAACACTGCATAACACGTAGTGTTTTTCTTCAACAATAAGATTACAAATTACTTTATTGATACAATCTAGATTGTATATCAATGAATGAAGAAGTTGCTGATGAAAATTCTGAACGTGTCCAGTCGCGTTGTTCCTTTAGATCATGATACGGTTTTCATTATAATTTAAAGAATGAATTCGGGAAAGTTTATGTTAATAATACATTTATACTTTCTAACAATAATCTCGATGTTTTTTAAAGTCACAAAAATCGTGCAAAGCTGGAGCAGATTACTGGTACATGATAAAATAAGGTCGTACTCAGTTGTCCGGGACCTTCTTTGTTACAAAAATCAATGGAATTATTCCTGAAGGTGAAAAATAAACAGACGTTATAAAAACATAAGTAACATAATCACTGATAAGGTAATAAATAAGGATAAAACGACAGCCGGTCTGTTTTCAATGATGTAACTCTGTATTAGTAGAATTCGTTATGATTTCATCATATGTGTAGATTCCCAGAACCATTCAGCTTTAATATACCAAGTAATTAAGTTAGTGTATGTGTAGTATTGCACAACAAATACTGCCATATCAAAATATGCCGAATCGAATTAGTGAGTAGCACTATTAACAAATGACTGGCCATTTATTATTATTTTTTTACAATTTATTTGTAGTTAGTGTAGAATGAATTCATGTCGAGTTCCCCTACTAAGTGCTATTTGAACCTGAATTACTGTAATTGAAATTCATTTAATATGTAAACAGACTTAATTAAACCATATTTCTTTTGGCACAAGCAATCAGTGTAATTTATAGCGGTATCTCTATCTTGCTTAATGTTGTGCAATCGTGTCACGGGAAAGATTTCCAAAGGTGTATGTAGAACATATCTGATGAATTCACAAATTTTGTGAAAAAATCTGCGGTGTGTTATTTTAATAATTACAAGAAACAGGAAATAATCAATTGGTGTCAAAATGAATCATTGTTTAGATATTACGTTATGGTTATCGATTCAAAGCTTTCTGATGCAAAATAGTTGGGGTCTAAATACTTTTAGGCAATAATAGAATCGGCGAATGGGAGCCTTCGTAGCTCGTAGCGTGCTACGCCGTAGCACGGCTCGTAGCGATCAATTAATGAAAAGTTTTGAATTTAGTAAATGAAAACAAAACGCTATTTTAAACCTATTACGTATCTACGCATGTTTCTTATCATCCCCTCATTTTCTAACGCTGAATTTAGCATAGATACACAATGCGTATCAGAAATGTGTGGTTATCTATGTTCTTTGTTAAGGGTTTTGGTTTCCGCACTTAGTCCATAAAGTGGACCATAGTACGTGAGCCATGGTGGCCGTTACTCCAACTAGCCCACCTTCCTCCAGAAGCAGATCAAACTTCCCGTTCTTGTCAGGACATCCGCAAGGGATCTTGATGTCCCAAGAGTCTCCTCGCGGATCTGGTTGACGCCGGTGCACTAGAGGAGTACGTGCGCCACCGTGTCCGCCACCTCCATGCACGGTCTGCACAGGGGACTGTCAGTGATACCTAGGGTGTGGCAGTGTTAATTCAGTGTCCAGTGATGGTCCCCGCCACCAGTCGCAAGCTATCTCTGTCCAGGCGCAGAAGGCGCTTGGTCAGCTTCCTATCCAAGGATGGCATAGCTTCCTTGGATTGCCTACACCCTGGTGTCGCGGTCCACCATTTCTCCGCTTGTGGTTATATTTAGTAGATTTGTGTACACCTTTCATCTTGCACTGCATGCCCTGTGCGCATTTGACAATCTTATGGCTGCATCAGCGAGCGGAGTTCTCATAGCTGAATTTTGGGGTAAAAATATTTAGTGAAAATTTGTCATCGATACGCTAAGAAGATGAAGGCAAGGCAAAGAACATTAAATTGGACAACTCAACTTCTACAGGGAACCAATTTCGTAATCACGAATATCATATATATATCTGTCTAATCCATAAGGTCGCGAAGTTATTTAATTTTGTATGGTAGTTTGATGGTCTTTAACACACCCACACATGTATGCTACACGCTGTATAAAGAGTAAAGCGCTTATCATTTATTTGCAAAAACAAATTTTGTAAGTAATTTCGTAATCACTTGCTACATGACTTGCTAGAATTTGTTCGCACGATCAATTATACTCCCTGTATGTGCAACTATAATGGCTTTTATTGTACAACTATTTACTGGAACAATTATTTTTGTCTTTTTATAATCCTTACAATCGAACGATTGAGTATGACTTGCTCGATTTTTTTCCCACTATCAATTATACTCCCTGTATGTGCAACTATAGTGGCTTTTATTGTACAAACTTTATATTGGAACTTTTTGTTGTTTTATAATCCTCCTTATCGAACATTTGAGTATGACTTGCTTGAATTTGATGGTTCAAACGATCAATTATACTCCCTGTATGTGCAACTGTAACGACTTTTATTGTACAACTATTTACTGTTTTTTTTTTTTGTTTTGTAATCCTCGTAATCGAAAGATTGAGTATGACTTGCTGGTGAAAAAAGTAAGGATTTATGTTGACAAATATTATTTATCTAATTTCTTATTATTTATCTTAATTCCTCTCGTACTTTATTTTATTATCTTTTTTGAATAGATGACAGTGTACTTTTGACATACTTATACTCAAGAATGTTTGCGAACTGACTGCTTCGTTGGTTAAGTGGTGGCAAGCGCTACTGCTGAGTCTTAGTTCCTAGAATCAATTCCCGGGACGAGGAGTTATTAGGTACTTCCATCTTGTAATGTGGGCTAATTGTAAAGTGCTGTTCCATCAGAGATCCCTAAGCAAGCTGTCTGGTTGGTAAGAATCTTGTAGATATTCTTTTTTCCCCTATATTTTTAAATTGACATCATAACTACAAAATTTTTTATTGTATAAAAATTTGGGCATCCAAATATTTTCAGGGAATCATCTTACGGCTATAACGAAGCCATTTCAAGGTATTATTTTTTTTTATCCGTGAACATTTTTATAAAAAAAAAAATATTTAAAATTACTTGACCCACAAAATAAATACCAGCTACTTATTTTTGAACTACGTCGTATTTACCTACTGTCATTGTTAGAATATGGGAGTAAAGGTTTTATGCAAAAAGTCTGAAAAATTTTTAGAATTATAATAATTTCGTAAAAAAAGAAAACACTTAAATATTTTTTTTTTCGTTGCTATGGCGACTTTACGACTTATAGAAGTTACTTTTAAAATATTTCGTGTATGAAAAGATAGACCTTATATATCAATATCTAGGTAGGTATAATCTTATGGTGATTTAATTTCATCATTTGCCAAGCGTTTTCCCAACTTTTTAATGGACGGCCTTCAGCTTAAAAGGATGCTGCGGACTCTCAGTACTGCCTAACCTCCACATCCCTTGATGTCAGACTTTTGTTCTTCTGACTACCTATAATTACCACCTAGGTACCTATAAGCGTTTGTCGCACTTAAGTCGTGTCGAACTACTGTCGCACAATCATTTGTCGCACTAGCGTGATGACGAGCTTCATTTTGTCGCACGTGCATGCATTCGATCTATGGTGAGTCGCAGTTCAGTTTTGTCGCAGAAGCGTTAATCGCGCATCCGTTTGTTGACCTCACGTAGTGCACTTTGTAACACCTACACACATCCCTTGATGTCAGACTTTTGTTTTTCTGACTACCTATAATTACTCAATACTCAATACTTTATTGCATTCTATAATGTTAAATAAAACAGTTAAATTAATTGGTAATAGGAAACAGGATGAAGGCCCTTTTATTGTTTATAAAAAAAAAGTTAAGAAATATTAAATTAAAATTGTAAAATGGCTTTTGTGGTATTTACATTATATATTTAATTGTATTATTGTGGTATTTATATTTAATTGAGTACTAATAAATTTGTATGAGTCTTAAATGTAATATTTGGTTTTAGTTTATTTTATTGCACCATTATTTACTAAAATTATAAGTTATAATAATAAAAGCTAAACATTCACCTTTTTTTTTTTTTAGAATGTTTATTAAATAAATTGGATTGAATGGTGCGCTATTTAGTATAGTTATTTTAAATGAATAGTATTTTCGCGTTTTAAAATAAATTCATTCATTCATTCAAAGTCAATGAAATGTCGGTATTATGTCAGAAAAATGTCAGAATGGTTTTTATTATTATAGATTATAGCTAGCCCATATTGTCCCACTGCTGGGCAAAGGCCTCCCTCCACTCCTTCCAAAGCTCGCGCTTCTGTGCTACTACTTTTCTGGTTTTTATTATTGTTTAAATATACCAAAGATCTACAGATGATAGCAGGAACAAACGGTTTAACGTACTTTCCGAGACAAGAAGAGTATTCGTTAAAAAGGGAGGTCACCCATTCACGAATCGACCTCGGTTTAATTAATTTTTTTACTCGTTCTCATTTTGTCGTTAGAAAGCGGTCAAATGGTAAACTATTACTCTGTTTTATTCTATACTTAGTTCATTAAATGAACCAAGTCGATCAAGTTACCTTTATCAAACAATAGCTTAGCAATAGCAATAGCAAAGCTTAATGCTGTTCCTGCTCCACAGCCACTTGGCCTCACGAACTATGATTTTAATGTTTGGAAGAGATGCTCCCCCTCTAGTTTTTTAATTATTTTTTTTTCATTTGGAAACTTAGTTACTTTGATTACCATTGTGTTATATAAATTAGAAGCATTATTTCAGTTTTTGTAAATGTGAGTACCACCATGTAGACTTTCTATTATGGTTAGTAGGGCTTAGCCTAATCTTTAAGGTCTTAATTGTGTTTTTTTTTTCTTTCTATCTCTACATTGTGTTCACATATAGAAGCAACAATTTGCTACTCCACAACCATAGGGGCAAACTAATTGATTACCATGTTAAATTATTGTGGAAGCTGCAGAAGATTGTATAGATTCCATTTGTTAGTATTATATAATTGCATATCAAATGTGTGAGTACTATATACTGTAAGGCTACAATTTACATTTTGTTATCTTTCATTGACTTGAATGTGCCTTGGTGGCTGAGAGAATGTCATGCGCAATCAAATGTCTCTCTGATGCTGGCGGGTGTGTCGGGTCATTTAGTTCCCTTCAATATGGTTGAGTTGAATGGCGCTGATCCATGCGTCATGTTCGTGAACATCTATCAACCGATTAACGCTGCCAGTTGGGACTGGTCATCTCTTAGCTGCCACGGTTTATTTTAATTACTTTATTTTCTTTCATTGTTCATTTAATCTTTTACTCTGGACGCTCTTAATGTGCACGTCTTTCTACATCGTTCTCACATATATGTATAATCTCAACATGAATGATGTTACCAAGATTTTGTAACAATATTTTGATTTAAAAGAGTGTCCATGGAGTTTCTTGCCCATTCTTCTCCATAGAGATCTACGCTTTGGAATGTGCAACTACAGTACTTTCTCAAGTTCTTATGCCTTGTGACTGACTGTAGCTTCGCTTCTTTTTGTTTTTTTGACATTCAAAAGTGCCTAGGATGGTCTAATTGAAATAAATACTATGAGTTTGAATAAAAAAATAACAATTTGCTAATAACATGGGTTATTTTTTGTATTTGCCAATAAGGGTATTAGAGGGAGGATTTTTAATACAGAGAAAATAATAAAGACACGCACAAAATAAATATTAACAATTTTAACTTATTCTTTATTTGTTACAATCATTCTATACATCTATCACAGCAATAAATCTGCATCCATATACATAATGATTGTAGGTCGTTTTTTTTCACAAAAAAGATTACGATGGTACAGGACCTACTTTTTAGGTATTAATTACTCGAGACCTATGTATCCGCCATGTAACCAAAGTACTTAATCAGTTGATAGATATACTTGCAACCTAACCCTTCGGAGATAACAGGCGTGAGGTTATGTTATGTTAGCACTTTATTTACTGTTTACATAGTTCTAGATGAAATACTTCCTTAAAAATGAAATATAATATCAAATATGTTTCTTTTTATACAATATATTAAGTACTAGTAATATTATTATAATATACAAGTACACGTACAGCTACATATAATACATAAATTTATTCACTTTATATATACACAGGGCGAACAAGAACGTTATTATATAAAAAGTGTTTATTTTTTTAATCACTCTGGTCTGAATCAGTTTCTCAACCGTTTGAACGGCCTGTGAATCTAATAATGTGCAAAAAATCACGTTTTAAAAACTAGAAATGGAATTCATAGAAATTATAGAGCGTTTTACAAATGCACAAAACTAAGTATACTTTGAGCAAGAATTCTGCCTGCCCTTGTCCCATGTTACTTGGAGTCGGCGCAACACTTTTAGCAAGAGTAGAAATACAGGAAAAACTAAATAAATCTGCATGCTCTCTATTACATTCTGATAACGAGCAGGAACGAGAAACAAACCTCGAACACAGAATAATATAACTCCGAATTTAAGTCAAGCAACAACACTAACAAAGTTCATATTACAACGCCACAATTTAGTCGGGTAAATATGAAGTTAATCATGTCCTTCGGGAATAGTAATTAGCTTTAACAAATAATTATTACAGTTTCTCTGGTCTCAGCCGTCTGTACTAGCTGCAGAATATCGAAATACTTTGTTATTCATGTTTGTTTTGTTTGAATGTTTACAAAGGGATATTATACAATTTTAAAAGCGTTAATATTTGATGTATTATTTATACAACTATACGTATCTATAAATATTACAAATTAAAGTTACTTTTCATGTTTATCTGTGTGACCGCGTTGTTCTTCAAAAGTTTACTATGCATGAGGTTTTTACCATCATTTAGAGAATTAGTTTGTATTATATGTTGGGTCAGGAGCATTATTGGCACCGTCGTCAGACATTATGTGGGCCGTTATTACTGTGATCGAGCAAAGTAGAACAGTAAATGCACAATAATCACTTTTAATAATAATCTAACACAATAATCACAATAACAATTTATAGCTAAGTGAAACGTAGGACAGTTCCTAGAATGGACGTTCTGTTCTATAGAACGGTTGGAAGGCAAGTGCCTCGCCCTGGCGCTCCTCCATTAGCTAGGCTCCGTCGTAGCACAAAGTTAGCCGAGTGTTAGTGCTGCCATCACTCGGGTCACGTGCCGCGCTTCGTTTAGCAACTGTACTAATGACCGTCTCCGACATATACATAAATATTAGACAAATACTTAAAAAATGACATTTAATTATTTAATAAATAAATTTTGAAGTTTTGATAAGTTTTTCAAACCGTGCGAAGCACGCCTTATTTGTTACTCATTACATACATACATAATACACATTCATTTCGTAATAAAAATAATAAGATAATTATTATTCATAATTCCTAGCTATGTTACAAAGTTCGACTAAAATGTATTAAAAAATAAAAACTTTAAAAGACTGCGCAAATTCGCTACAATAATTCGATTTTTTTTTCTTAAATTTATAATAAAACAGGAAATGTACAACAAAATTAATTCTAGGCTTTACAAAAACTCTCGAACCCTTTTGATAGAACTAGGATTATAAAAGGAGACTGGGCAAAGTTGGTCTGTGAACGAATACAGATTTTATACCGTAATATATTTACTAATAATATACGTTATATATTTGTGCGTCAACATGGATAGAAACAAATCCTGCACATAAATATAATATCCCGATCCTACCCTGATAACCCGTAAGTGACAGTATAAGTTTATAAATATAATATTGGCACATATTTTTCACAAAAAAGGCATTTTTCAAAAAAAAAAATCGTTTGTGCAATATATTAATATCTCAAACTCATCTCCTCAATCAACAACTCTCTTCTCGTATTAATGCATTATGTGTAATTTTTCATACAACTTTGCCCAGTGTCCTTAGGGACTCAAAAGTGAAGATTTTTTCACTCTCAACAATAATAAATTATTGAGAGAAGTACTTAGCATGTAAGAGCAGATGTCACCAATAAATAAAATCAACTTAACGGCGTTCAAGAAATGTCAATATTCCATAGCAATTATGACACTAACGGCTCTTGAACCCGGTTTAGATGTGTTGATAGCGATCAATTTCATCGGTGCAATTTGCTCTAACTGTTACGTTTTTCTGTTTACGACTAACTTTTCTTTCCCATTTCATTTTTTTCTTTTTCCGCAGGTGACGGAATGAATTGAAGGGGGTCAGCCTTCTTGGCCTCTGCCTCTTTGGCATCTTTCTTTTCTTCTGCTTCTAGAGCCTTCTTTCTTGTACCCTTCAGGGTGGCTCTGTGCTGGGCGTAGAAGAATCTGGAGAGGAATAGAATATTTTATACTTTAATTGATCGGAAAACTAAAACGCCATTAAGGAAAAGGAGAGTCTGGTAACTATGCTAAGAGACATAAAAAAATAATTCGATTTTAATTTATTTTTCAGTTCTTTAACCTTTTGAACGACAGAGCATAAACGCACGCGCGTGCCCTCTACGCCAAGTCACAATTTCACCTACCATTTTGTCACATATTTGTGTCGTTTGGGGTACAGTCACGAGCACTAATATGTAAACACTTTCCTAAATTTAAAAGCAATTTTCGCGAGAATTTTTTTAATCAGAACAGTAGGAGAAAAACATTTTTAAAAGTTGTTAAGCGTTTATATATTGGTGCTCGTGACTGTACAGAGCGCATGTTTGCTTGTCACGTATATGTGACAATGGCGTTCAAAAGGTTAAAACTTTGTAGTTAAGGTAGCTGATGAGCTAAAGAAAAAAAAGGTGATATTTTTACATTTGCCCATTTCAAACCCCTGTCATAAAAGTATTTCTTATCTTTCTTCTGTATACTTATTAAGTAAGAGAACATTAATCATAACACCGTGTAGGTTTTTGGTCGTGGCGGTAAGGTAGTAGGCTTTTTAATTTATCAAAATAGACTTCCGTAATGGAATCTCGCATCGTTTAAAACATTTACCTCCCAACAGAAACTTCAACAACCCATAATCTCCTATAACGCCAGAGGTATAGATACTGTAGACCCACTTTTTGCCAGTCGTCTTTAACTCCTTTGTAATAGTGACCAGCCTATTACCATCAACCGGGTACATTCCTATACTTTACGCTGCATCTGAGAAAGAAAATGTGCTACTTACATAAGTATAATTGCAGGTGGTATAGCAATAGCCGCGCTGGTCAAGAACACAGCACCAGGCAGTACATGCAGAGTCTTCATATACATCCAGGAGTAGAACGGATGGAAGACCAGCGCAGCCACTGTCTCCGTTAGGGAAAACAAGGAGTTCATTTTAGCTGAAAAGTGAAAATAGTAATAATTAGTAACTAACTAAAGCGCGTATTTTGCGTTGTGCGTTTTGAAGGGAAACCAGAAATATATTATACATATATCAATGATGTCGAAAGTTGTGAAGAAATACAAAACACTTTTGGAAGTGATTGTCTTTTGTCTAGGTGGTTTCAGATAAGCGTATTTTCGGAGCTTATAAGCTCGTTTTCTGGAAGCGCGTATAGGCGTGCCTTCTGCCGCACGCGCTATTCTTACGACCGTCTGCGCGCTTATAAGCTTTATAAGGTCCCATAAAAATAGATGGATAAACTTTTAGAAATCATTCAGACCACCAAAATAAGGACAATGGTAAAAAGGAATAAGAAAAACGCATTAAATACTTACAAGAAAAAAAAATCATCTAACGAAAATACACTAAAAATGTTGGTTCAATGAATCGCTGTGTTAAAATTTGTCCATCTATTTTAATGGGACCTTATATACGCCCATTAAACGCGTACACGGGCGTTCGTTTTTTCGCGCACGTAAGCGCAAAAACCGGTACGAGCTTATATGCGCAAAAGAAAGCGATAGTCTGAAACCGCTTGAAAGATTAAAAATATTGTTCAACTAACCAGTTTCCTGTTTGTCCACCAATTTCGATATGATGGAGCGCAGTGACGTAAACGTAGTAGCGTTGAGTAGCTCGGCCACCGGCACTGTAATAATACATACAAAATGAGCCCATAATGTTCCCACTGGCCACCACGCAGGTCCAATGCGGGTTGGTAGATGGCACATGTCTTCGAATGTTTGTTTCTAGGACAGGCTATTTTCCTCACGATTTTTTCGTCCACCGTTTTAAGAGCAGTCATGCAATAAATTGTACAAAGTAAAATGCGTGCCTGGGTTCGCATCTCCGAATTTTAAGTCGAGGCTATTGCTACTCGGCATCTGGCACTGCAATTGTGCACGCAATCAAATTAATAACCGCCATTGAACCGAGCGTTATTCAAATGCATATTATCATAATAAAACTGGAATATGAAGTGGAGATGGCGCGATGACGGTTTTGTGTTCGAATGGTAATTCAGTATTCATTTCATAGAACGTAATTGCGATGTTAATGGTGGGTGTGTTTTTGAAATAATGGGTAAATGTTTTGTTAGATACAGATGGTGATTTTAAGGAGAATGATCTAGTATTTATTTTGGAACATTAAGAAATTCAAATAATCATACTTCAATACAAACTGGAAGGGCTATGTTAAGTCGAAACATGACTTAACGATGCACGTTATTAAAAATTAATAGTTCAAACCGTTTATTAACGGCAAAAGTCCTCGAAAACGTGTCTAAAAATTATTCAAAATACAGTTCAAACTCCATAATGTGTATTGTATTATCACAGAATAAATATAAACAGAACACCACCTGCTACGATCCTTACAAAGTCCTTACGCCTCATCAACGTTCATTCATATGATCATACACGAAAAATAATAAGATCTCAAACTTTTTACCTAGGTACATTTCGATGTCTGTTGTGACGAATGCAGTCCATATGGAGCCGACAAACTTGCTGACGACGGAAACGAAACACAGCAAGGAGTCATCGACCTGCATCCGTTTGCTTAGCACAGTTATTGAAAACATTGCACCTGGAACAGAGAAATACACAATTTTATTGATAACTAGCTGTTGCCTGCGACCTCTGTCCGCGTGAAATTATTATCAAAAGATGACTTCCGTATTTGAATCGAATTTTGTTAACAATTTCAAGGGTTTTAACTTTTCTTGCACGAAACTGAGCTTATTTAAACCATAATTAAGTGCAATGATGGTACTGACAGGCTCTTGAACATAGTTTAGATTAGAGAAACACAATTTTCTTTCATATTTGGACGTTTTTCTAACATCGATTTTATTTCAGAAATCAACGAGCAGATATTATATTGATATTTTAAAAACCTTTAATTCAATCAAATGTAACTGTAATTAATTTTTTTTTTCATCTGCCTAGACTTTTTCCAACTATATTGGGGTCGACTTCCAGTCTAACCGGATGCAGCAGAATACCAGTATTTTACATGGAGCGACTGCCTATCTGACCCCCACAACCCAGTTAGTACTAGGTAATACGATATCCCTTGGTAAGACTGGTTGCAGACTTTTTGGGCCACTGACTACCTACACCTACCGACTGTCAAAGATCTACAAATGACAGCCGGGACCAACGGCTTAACGTGCTTTCCGAGGCACGGTGGAAATTCCGTATGTAATGGGCGTTCACCCATCCACAAACCAACCTAGGAAAGCACGGCTTAACCTAAAGGTCGGCCCGAGCGGCTGATATTATTTAGCCACGAGCTCCTCAATATTTTTTTTTTGTTACCCCGAAAGTCTAACATTACCTCTTAATGTTACAAATTTAAGAGGCTCCGTTCAAATCTTTCGACGTTGCACGAAGTTTATGAGATTAACGTTTTAAAGTCCCTTTGAAAAATCAAGGGAGGCAGACGGCACTCCTGGCCCCTCGTTAAAGGGAAAATGGTATATCATCATCCTCATATACATTTGGAAGGTGGGCAGTATTCATTTTCATGGCTTAAGCCCTGTCAAAGGTGTTAAAGAAAAGCGCCTTTTATATTTCAGAATAATTCCGACCAGTACGATTTCTTTTGTGATCAAAGAATTTGAACGGCATGAGACGCTGTTATACATAATATGGAATTGCACTTTTTTGCACAACTCACCATGCTGTGTTTAGCAATATATTAATACACCCTGTAAGGGACAGCCCTCCAGAAACTGACAGGGTGCATTCAGTTCCTTATTTTGATTCATATTCCACCGGAATTTTTTTCCGTATTTTTTTTATATTTTTTTTTCAGTTTCTATTCCTTTATTTCAATGTAAAATTACATTCCCTGTACGCAGCAGTTCATTTATGCAAATAATACGGATAAAATCAAAAATCCAATAATGGATGTTGAAATAATCTAACGAACTTCACGTGAAATCAGCTGTTCACTTCCCGCCTAGCTACAGAAACCGAACTCGTCGTCGCGCTTGCCGTTCCTTCGCTTGTCTAACTTTTATTCTGATGGCCTAGATAAGTGGAAATCCCTTTGAAAACGTTTCGTATTTCTACGCTTTTCGATAGAATAAGTCAATTCAATATGTTAAACAGTTTTTTTCTGTAGGTAGCCCGGTTAGGGTTTAAGGATCATAGGATGTGCTTGTAGCTGCGGGCATGATCCACGGGAGGCAATAAGCTTATTTCGCTTTTACCGGATATAGTGACGAGGATTAACAATAAATATAATTTAGGTAAAAGTTTGAACATGTAGCGGCATATAATTTTACAAAAATTGCAACAGCGCCATCTATGACGCACATGAAGAAGTAACATCAATATCCCTCTTTTAATTCTATTTCTACTCACCAAATGAATGTAGTACTATGGAGTAACTGAGGTAGACGCTGAACTTAACCATGTCCCAGTTCAGACGATTCCGCACGAACAAGTAGAAGACCGTGTGTTCCGCTGTAATAATACAAGGATAGATCATTTAATATAAATAAGTCACTATTAAAATAGGTCGATCGTCAGATTTTCCACATCACTATCCAAAGTTCGACTTTACCCACTGCTTGGCACAGCAAAGAGAGAGGCCTCTTTGCTTGTCCACGTTCCTGTGCTGGTTTCGTTCAGGTATTTGTTGCGATAGTGCCGATGTAGGGTAGGATTTGCCCTTTTGTGGGAACTGCCGCCATTGGAAAAAGACGTGAGTTCATGTATATTTGTATACTTACAAGATGTAGGTCCAAAGAGAAGGAACACCATTAGCAAAGTGAGGATGATCTTGACCTTCCGGTTCAGCGGTCGCGGTCTGAACGCGACCGCCACCGTGTCCACCACATGGGAAATGTCGAAGAACGATACCTTGGAGTTGGACGTCCTCTCGATCTGGAAACCAAAGAAAAGATGTTTAGATTTCATATTATAGGGTTTTACGCTAATGGATATTAGTAGTACCTACGTCGGTAAAAGGTGTCGGTAAATGAGACATTGTGAGGGAATCGATTGCAATGTAATGGGCAGTGTTAATGTGTAGGGAACCAATCTGCATCACATGCGCGAACATTTCAGCAGGATTGTGGATTGTGGATATGGCCTGTAAGAGTAGAGAAAGACCGAGGAAACTTTGCTGAATAAGAATAAGACGATGACCGTTGGGGTAGACGTGTTCTTGAATGGACACCGCGAAAAGGCAAGCGTAAGATTGAGCGCCTGCAGGTGGAGCGAAGAGTTTGCCAAGGTGGCTGGTAGCAACTGAATAAGAGTTGCTGAGAATCGAGTTGAGTGGCGTGGCCTTTGTCCAGCAATGGACTTCTGTAGGCTGATGATGATGAAACTTTGGGTGGATTGGATTATGAGAAAAGGTATGACGATGGACCTACAAGATAATGGTTAATAGAGAAGTATCGAAGAAACCAAATAAACTGTATGAAGGGCTGGAGGATGATGATGATGACACAGTTTGCTAAAATCTGCCTTTCAACAGATATTTTAGATTAAAGCAGAACTGAATACAGTCTCATAAACTAGCTTGACGGATCTGTGAGAGGTAATAAACTTCCTGTAACACTATCGGGGCCATAATGTTTTACAGCTAGCACTTAACTAAACCTAAATGTAGTCGTTATCGATTCAGGAGCCTTTGTTCACGATAGTGTGAAGACAAAGCTGTCAGCACTATATTGTAGTGCATGAGCTACCATGGATTCAAGTCATTTGTCATGTTCCTATTTTATTAAGGTATCAGGGAAAGGAGTATAAAAGTTGTGTTATGATAACAAACTAGAACCTGACCGTGAACTTCAATTTTACGTTATAATGTCCGCCATATTAAAAGAAATTTGACTAATCTGCCCCATCTCCAACAGCGTTAAGATTTATAGCAACGTGTGGATTTCTTAAAGGGGAATATTTCTTGTAATATCGACTTCTATTAATTGTTTGTCTGTTTGGAGCTATCGAGCCGGGTCCAGAGATTTATTACACACTAGCTTAAGCCCGCGGCTTCGCCCGCGTAGAGTTCGATAATTGTCCCACGAGATCATCCATCATCCAGGTTATAAACTATGTGTGTCCTAAATTTCATCTAAATCCGTTCAGTAGTTTTTGCGTGAAAGAGTAACAAACATCCATCTATCCTCACAAACTGTCGCATTTATTGTATCAGCAAGATAAGATTCTAGACTAGGACGATATTCGAAAGAGTATATTAGTGTTCTCAAGTGGTGATATTACTTCATTTGGAAAATTAGTCGAAACAAATACAAAATTAAATTAAATAAATATGACACATGGCCGAAACTCGTACGTTCCCCGCTATCTAGAAATATTCCAGCTTTCCTTGTATCTGTTCTGGCTAACATGTGTTGTGCAAAAGTGCCCACGATGGATCAGAGTGGGCCACCGTGTGACCTGTTTAACCCGGATAGTCCTCCTCCCACGAAAGTTTAAGAGAGTCGTCGGCGAGTTATAAGTAGTAAACAATGGTCTGTATCCTGTCATTTACTACGCATGCGCGATGGGCTAACATTTGACCTTGGTCGGTACTTCTTTATCTTATTCTATGTCCTTCATTTTTCTCTTATATTACGTAGGTAGATATTTACGAAAATTAATTTCAAAATCGCCAAAAAGAAATCTAATGCCTTATAGCGTCAAAACTTGACATGAGATTCCCGTACCGTAATAATTTTCGTTTTCTAGTGCCAAAAAAAACCTCCAATTTCCCTTCATAATTTTGACGAGTTTTGTATTTCCATGTGGAATAAATAGTCTATTCCATCGCTTCCGTATAAGTTACAGTTAACTTATCAGGTCGATAATATATACAAATTCACATTTATTCATCTGATTCATGCGACCCAGAACAGACCCAGAAAATTATAAACTTTTGGATAATCTTTCAGATAGGATACTTATAAAAACATGCATAATTTATTACGCTTACTACGCGCAGAATTAGCTTGCATTTTGATACACTTATACGTTTTAATTTCTAAAGCCGACTTATGAAACACCTTCGCAAAAGACATTGGATATGATATCGGGCATCTACCTATTTAATTTATTATCGGCGTCAAAATGTCGAAATGGGTAAGATAATTAATATCAATTAAATTAAAAGAGCACGTGTATTTTTTGGGTCAAATCTAAAAAGATCTTGGGGACATTCATATCATCACCCATTATGAAACAAACGTCGCTTCACATCTCTGCCTAAATTACCATGGATTTGTATGCGATTTACAACAACATTTAGAAAACCCAATTCGGTAGAACTGTGTGTTTAAAACTTCTGAATTACATTGCTAGTCATACAATATTTTGACATGTCGCCATTGCACACCTGCAAACCAGAAGCGGGTCGCTAGTTTTCTAACTAAGTTTGTTTGTTTGTTGCCTTTCACGCCTAAACCACTGAACCGATCATCCTGAAATTTGGATATACGTTATCAGGTGAACAGAAACGGACATAGAGTACCTTTCATCCCGAAAAAAAAGTACTGTTTTCGAGGAAAACAACAATAACGTTCTCATGATAACAGATGGCGCCACGTGTCTTTCGAATTATGAGTGAATTATGTTATTACAAGCAGAGTACATGTCGAATTGATTGTCAAATTCTAAATTAACGCGAGCGAAACCGCGTGCAAAAGATAATATCATAAATTATTATGACACTTGCATAAGCAACACTGCTACACATAGTAACCTATCTTAGCTACCATCACAATTATACCTAATTGTGTAAAAATACAAACACAGACAGTTACAATAGTAATTTCAATATTTACTGCAATATGAAAACTATGGATTTATCATAGTATTGTGATGAACACATAATAGGGTGAGTAAATAGAATACTATCAAGTAAATAACATCGTAAAATGATATGGAGTGTATTGTATTTATAACGGATGGTATAAATTACTAGCAGACTAAATCCCTGTAATGCTAGTGACATTTACGTGACGATATTGTTATTGTTCCGTCTATGGCTATTAATAGATTATTATTATTATTTACTCATCAAACAATTTGCATTGTGTTCGTATTACATCACTCACATCACTGTTCTAAAACAAAAAAGTGTCCATAGTCGGAACTAATGCAACCATATTGTTTTTACACACATTTTAGAAAAAAAGACAAAAGCACCAGCACCGCCCTTTTGACTATGTCACTAATTCTCAAGATTAAACCGTGCTGCACTGCATCTATGAACCTAATTTCGAAGTGATAGATTAGTGGTTCTTTTAAAGTTACTACTTTCAAAGAACTAAATTATTAATCCCAGATACTACGATTACTGACAAAAAAACATGGGTCCTGCGTGAATTCAGATAATTTTGATACGAAAATACTACAATCCTATAGCAACTTAGTTAAAAGGAGAAAGGGAAAGAAACGTTTGAGACTTGAGCCTACACTTCAATAGAAACCTTCGATATACCAGAGCATTAGTTTCTATCATAGATGAAGTCGAGATATGACGTCACTAAAGTCAAATTTCGAATAAATGGGACCTAGGTCCAGCCTGCCAGTGATATACAATCGGATCGAATTTCAAAAAAGTAGAACACCAGTGTCTTTTAAGATAAAGTTTTTGACAGTATAGTCTACAGTATAACGACGAACATACTGAAATTCGACCTATCCGTGCGTAAGCAAATTATTTCTTTTGACAGGTCGACCCAAAATTTCTGTCTCTTTTTGGAACGAGTTCAATAAGTATATCACCTGTAGATTCCTATGACTGAGGCCTTTTAAAACCATGTGAAAGATAGGTTTTTTCAATTTTTAAAGTCGTTAGAGATTGCGATACATTTGTTTTGCTAGTTCGTAGTCGCATGACCCAAAAGATCATACCTACATTTTCCGATTTCCTAACCTACGATGCTCGGTATTAGTGCAGGTTAATCCTTTAACTACTTGATTAAATTACGCAAATATGCACAGTATTATTACAGAAAAATTATCTACTTTATATGGAAAGAATTGGGAAAGGCCTACATTAGAGTGTTATCTTATCACAGATTAATAATTATCTGTTTGATTTGGATATAGGACACCTTAATTAAGATTATGAAACGTAGTATTTTAATATTTTTCCATTTAGTAACGTTTTTGAAGGGCGCTTTGGCGTGGTCTATTGTAACTGAGTTTCTACTGACTCTGCCTGCACCTTGCTACGACTGACGCTATCGAAGTGGCAGAGCTGTGTTCGTAGTAAACATCAACACGATGCAGAAGAACAATTTTTGAACTTCGAAGTTTTTTATTATTTTTTATTAGAAAATAAAAAATCTCATTCTGTCTTTCATTAAAGATGAGGTTTTTTAGATTTATCTATGAGGAATCCCATGTTTATCAGTACCTACCAAAACCATTTGTCTGAAAATTTAATTAGTTTATTTGGATCTCCAAAAAAGTTCGACACGAGGCATTAATAATTATTAATTTTCGACCATCAAGTTGTTTTTTTGGACAAAATACTAGTTTTTATAAACATCGTGGAGGCACAAGAAATCGGATTGTTTTCCGCCATCTTTAAAATTCCATAGTAACGGATTTTCTGCTGATTCAGTATGACGTTTAGTTTTAATCGTTCGACAAAGAACATAGTATTGTAAATATATCGGATTATCATATAAAATACTGATAAAAGCATAAAGAAAATAGCACAATGGTTGATTATCGTCTTGCGCAAAAGTCAATGAAGGAGAATACTATGTACCTACTATATAGGCGCCTACGCAGGTTTGTAAAGATTAGATGTAGTTACTATGTACTTATTACGGTAGCTAGTTTTTTTTTATATTTGTAGAAATTATGTTAAAATTCTAGACATTTTAAAAATGATTGTTCTTAGAAAACAAGCGGTTGTAACTGCATAAATATCACGTTTAATAAAAAACAACATAATTTTCATCTGCGTGCTTATCAAACAACAAAAAAGACAGACATCTTCACAATGAAGTTTCCCACAATTTCTGCTAAACGTTCCATCATTTAGTTTGTTAAGCACAATTGACATCAAAAAGTCCCGAATTTAATCCCACGGCTACATTTTTATTTTGCTGATTAAAATGTATCGTTAATTAATTACTTGAATTGTGCATTTGATTGTTTCATTATGAACAAATTCACATTTACTACATGGAAATTGCCCATTTTGTGATTTAATTGGATACATTTTGTTCGTATCCTGAATTTTGTAAAACATCTAGGTTCAAATTGGTCACTGCTACTTATTTTCAGTCAACCCGCAGTTTAAGCTCACCACATCCACAGTCTTAAAAATCGTAAATATTATAAGTTAAAGTCGTTTTTCGAGTGTGACTACGTTATTCTTGTAAACTACGAAACGATTTTTGGTGTAGGTAGTTGTCATCACCATTTAGTTAGAGAACTTATAACCTTACTTATGTAGCAACACTACAAAAAGTGCTACATCAACACAATACAAAAAGTACTACAGCGCCATCTATGATGCAAATGAAGAACTGACATCAAAATTCTAAATCACGCCATTTAAGTTATCCGCGATTAAAGACCATAAAAAAATCCGATAACTGTCGTATGCCACCAGATACAACACACGACTGATCGGAGGATCCTCCCGTTTCTATGAAGAATGAAGAACTTAAGACCCCGTTCCCCATTACCTGTAATGGCGTACTTAATGGAAACGTTTCTTTCACTCAATCTATTCCTAAAACAAAGACATCCTTGTAGAAACAGTTCCCTACACATGTATGCAGCGTCTCCAGCCCCCGATTGCCATAACAGACGAATGTTCAGTGACAAATGTGCATTGTTATATCTCCCGGTAGCCGCCATCACAATACTGTCCAATTTATCAGGCAATTTGCTGTTACCGGCCATTGAACTTCAGTAGTTCTCGACTTGGGTAACAATACGGAGCTGTAAGGTCGGATAGGTGGCTTGGCTGTAATGTATCATTCTTATCAGATTTTATAAAACTAGCACTTCGTCTGCGACTTTGTCTGCGAAAATTCTGATAGCTCGACTAATATACATGATATAAATATAATTTATAGCTTATGGCACCCACGAATAATGTAGTTTTCTGCCAGTGAAAGAATTTTTAGAATTAGATCATCAGTCCCGGAGATTACCCCCTACATACAAACTTACAAATTTTAAATTAGTATAATTATAGACATAACTGTTAGTGAGTTAGTAAAGGATTAGGAAACATATCCCATTTTTCAAGTAGGTACACAGGTTGATTTTGAAATCATTCAAATTCGTGGGGCGAAAATGAGTTTTCTTGAAAAATCAACTTCGTTTTCCAGTTATTTCTAAGAAGCTTGCGTAGAATTGAAACCATAGCACTTAATAAAAAAATCAGGTGCGACGTATTCTCAACCGCCTGATGGAGTAAAAGAAGTATGTCAGGATCGTGGCATGTGGAGTTCTGTAGTTTTTGCCGAGGTACGAAAAACCGCGAGTTTACGTATTGCAGAGTTACCTCTGCATTTTAGCCTCTTTGCTAAAACCTCAAGCCATATTCTTCTTTTAAATTGTCAACTTTAAATTCAAAAATTAAAAATATTTTAGACTTGTTTTTTCTCATTTTTTTTTTGTGTACAGTATTTTCAAGGGATATCTACTAATTATTTTTAGAGGAAAGTTTTCGGCCCCATCGGCCATCCATTCTGCGAGCAATGTGCCCTGGCAACTTTTTTTCATTGAGGCTAATGGCTGTTATTTATTGAAGAGCGTGTCATATTCTACATTTTTCCTGGTACGTAGTGTTAATTTTTGATTTTTTTATCTATCCGAATTTTTCATTTGGCTTAGGTTTGAAACCAGTGGACCGGAAAGGTCTAAAAATTTCGACCTTAACCTTAGTTAAGGTCGAAATTTTTAGACCTTTCCGGTTACCCTATACTGTCCAATATTTGAAGAAATTTACATTTGGAAACAATTCTAATACATTCATTCGGCGAAACAACCCTACGTGACTCGTTCTGCTCAACAGACACAAACATTCGAAGAATCTTAATATATCACGTAGACCACCCTACGTGATATATTACTGAATATATTTTAATTACCTTTTACTAATTCAGAATCGTCAAAAAAATTGAAGATATAGATTTTTTTATATTTAAATTGTCCATGACGAAATATGTGTAGTTAATATCAGCAGAGTTATAAAATTGGATACCGAAGAGTTAACATAATTTTAGGAACAGTATACATTTAAAATTATGAATTAGATAATTTTAATACCGACCATTTATTTCGAGAAGCTTCTCTTGTAAAACTTCTTAATTGTGTGTGTGTTAAGTACACAAATAAAAACAGATTTCTACATTTTTTTTTTATTTACTCATTTCAATCTTGTTTATTAAATTTTAATTTTAAATAACTTATTTGATTTGTTTTTTTATAAAAGTGGTGTGCTACTTTTTTAATTTAACTCCACAGTATGCATGTTGTTTTCTTTACCCTTTTTGGTTGTGGTATACCACACAAATTCTTGTCATGTAAAATAGAAGTTATTAAGGACCATCATGTTTAACTTTAACCATTATTTAATTTAATTTTCAATGTATGTAGTTAACAACCTCATTAATGTTTGCATGCCTAGTATAAGGTAGATTGTACAAGGCTCACCCATCTTATTGTGACATCTTATTTTATGTACCTGCAATCTATGCAAATAAATTTTACTCTACTTTACTTTACTTTATCATGACAACATAGGCCAAGAAGGAAAAAAAACAAACTACTAAACCAATTTTGTTAAATTTAACAAAATTGGTTTAGTAGTTTGTTTTTTTTTGGAACAGGAATCGTAAAGAAGACTTTCAAATCGGTTCATAAATGACGGAGTTATGAGGCAAACATAAAAACAACAACCAAATCGAGAAACTCCTCCTTTTTTTGGAGTCGGTTAAAAAGAAACGCTCTGTGTCCCGTAAAGAATGCTAATCAGTTCAAGTTCAAGGTTAACCAGGATCCATAGTTTACCTATCAACTTGTGTAGTAATTACAATTTCGTGTTACCTATCGTTTTAACTTTCTTTATTGATTGTGATTGACAAACAATATAAGCATAGTGAGATGACTAATTGCAGGGCGAGGCACCAGTATATTTATTATTATTTATTATCTGTATTATACTTTTATTCCTTTATACAACATTAGTTTCAGTATATGCGAAACCTGATACACGTGTCTAGTATTTTTATGTAAAGAATCTATGTACAAAATTTCAAAACTGTATCATGAAAAATCACAAAGTTATAAGCTTGTTCTGTTACCTAGTTGTCCGCACAAAAACGCGGTCACCACGCAGCGCGCGCCTCCAGCGTCGTCTTGAGCTCATTGATAATAATTATTTAGCAGTAGGTACCTAAATTATTGCGATAGGTACTCAAAGTCGCTCGGTATCCAACTTTTAACTTTTTTTAATATTTTTGGGATAAAATATAACAAGGTTTAAAAATTATTGGAATCGATTCAGTTACTTATTCTGAACAAACTATATTCAGGTTTCGCATATACTAAAAATAATGTTGTATATTATCTTTTATAATTGACTTTTTTAAATATTTCTATACAAAGTAATATAAAAAAACATTTAAAAATATAAAAAATAGTAGTCCATCAGCATCGGGAACAGGGTGCGGGCTACCGGTGGTCAGGGCTCTTGAGAGAGGAACCTCCTAACGATACGCGCCGTGTCCAGAAGTACTGCTTTCTGAATCAACCCCTTGATCCAGCTGCAAAGCGAGAGCCTCCTCAGATTTTGCTCGAGGTTATTGGCTATTCAAATATTGGCCGACACGACTAATATTTACTATATTATATTTCCTTTATTCATTTACAAACTTATTTTAAATATTTTTAAATATTTCTTAAAAAAACATTTAAAAATATAAAAAATAGTGGTCCGCCGGTAGCGGGAGCAGGGTCCAAGCTACCGGTGGTTAGGGCTCCAGAGACAGGAACCTCCTCACAATATGAGCCGTATCGAGGAGTACTGCCTTCTGAATCAGGCCCTTGAACCAACCGCCTAAGGAGAGCCTCGAAAGATGGTCGTCGAGGCTCTTGGCTATAAGGCCATTGGCCGTCACGACGATCGGCACAATGATAGCCGAGTTCACATTCCACATGTCGACAACCTCGTGTGCCAAGTCGAGATATTTTATTTGTTTCTCTTTCTCAGCTTTCACGAGGTTCTCGTCATGCGGGATGGTAACATCGACTATCATTACGCGGCGCGCTGATTGGTCTATCACTACTATGTCAGGCTTATTGGCGACAATAGTCCTGTCAGTAATGATTGACTGATCCCAGTACAACGTGACATGGTCTTTCTCGAGAACTGGGTCGGGCACATACTTGTAGTACGGTACCTCAGATTCCACAAGTTTATATTTGATAGGCTGCGCTCAGAGGTACTGAGCAACCGTGTCATCTTAACTCCGGCACAAACCGCGGTGCAAGCGTCAGTTATTGACGCAACCCCGCCGCGGTTCAACCCAGCTGTTGTAGAGGAAGATGATAGGGTTGCTGTGGTAAGTAGCCAGTGCAACAACCGATTGAGGAGCGCTCTGGAAGACGCTTCGTGAATATCGATCTACTCCTACCGAACTTAGGCCCCGATTACCACGGTTACCCATGAATAATAAAAATAGGGCGCTGGTGTGTGCCTTGGACTCGCAACTCAAGAATATATTCGAGAGTAGCGAGAACCTCGTTGATACACACTCGATCCTGTACTGTGGGGCTGTTGCGGCATGTCGTTTAGCTAACGTCAAGTTCCCAAATTGTGACGTAGCTACTCGACCAAAACCAGCCGTACCAGCCTGGCAGCGCAGGATCGAGCGCCGCATCGACGGGGCCAGGGTACTCATCGGCAAACTACACTGTTTCAGGGAGGGCAATACACGACCACGTGTAATGCGCTTTGTGAGGCGGGCATTCTCGGGGACTGGAATCAGTCCTCAAGAATACATGTCCCGTGTCACAGAGCGCATCGACTTCCTGAAGCAGAAAGTTTATGCATGGGCGAACCGTATTCGGAGGTATAAGCGGCGGGTTGATCGGTTCTCACAGAATCGCATGCTCCAGAGCGATGAGAGGTGGGTATACAGAGCTTGGGAGCGACCCGAGCTAAATATGACAGAGGTGTGCCGCCCGGATGATGCTGCCACGAGTTCTTTCTGGCGCAGCATCTGGTCGGTGCCCGTCTGTCATACTGAGGCTGACTGGATGCGTGATGTCGAACGAGTGTGTGAACCTATCCCAGAAATGGAGCCAATCTTGATAACATCTTTAGATATAGCCAGAGCAGTTCGTCCGTTACCGAACTGGAAGTCACCGGGACCGAACGGACTGCACAACTTCTGGCTCAAATGGTTTAGTAGCTCACACACTTGCCTGGCATCCCAATTCCAGTCATCCTTAGAGTCTGGGTCCTTACCGCAGTTTTTAACAACAGGCGTTACCCACCTGCTCCATAAGTCAGGTAGTCCCGCGGAACCCAAAAATTATAGACCGATCACGTGTTTGTCTACGGTCTATAAACTTCTTACATCCATTTTGAGAGCTAAAATTAATACACACATTGACAAAAACTCCATTATGTCTGCCTCTCAAAATGGATGTAGGAATGGATCCCGCGGCACTAAGGAGCTACTCCTCATCGACATGGCCATTAGCCAACAGGTTCGTCGATCCCGCAAGGATCTGTCTACATGCTGGATAGATTATAAGAAGGCCTACGACTCGGTGCCACATACATGGCTCATGAGGGTGCTGGAGTTATACAAGATAGATGCAACTCTACGCGCCATCCTTGAGTCGTGTATGGGGCAATGGAGGACGGTCCTTCGATATCCAGGATGTCCAGATCCAGGGGAACGATGAGCCTGCATGGATTAAACGGGGAATATTCCAGGGCGACAGTCTGAGCCCACTTTGGTTCTGTCTAGCCCTGAATCCTCTGAGCACATTGCTGGAGGATTCAGGTCTAGGCTACCGGTTGAGGAGAGGTGGTCAGGTCATATCTCACCTTCTTTACACGGATGATCTGAAACTCTTTGCCCCCAACAAATTGCGACTGATGGAGCTACTGAAAGTAACTGAAACTTTCAGTAGCGCCATCAGGATGGAATTTGGTGTAGACAAATGTGCAGTCATGTATGTAAAGCGAGGGGAGATTATGGAATCCGAGGGAATTCAGCTCGGATTCCATACACCTGAGATCCCTCTCCTCAACCGAAAGCTATAAGTATTTGGGTATGTCGGAAGCGTTAGGCATTAACGTAACTGACATGAAGCAATCGTTGAAGGAGCGCTTCTTTGGACGCCTGAACAAGGTATTACATAGCCTTCTTTCAAGCGGAAACAAGGTGCGCGCCTTCAACGGTTGGGTCATGCCGGTTTTAATGTACTCTTTCGGCGTACTCAAATGGACCCAGACCGAACTCGATGCCCTGGATAGGAGAGTTCGTACACTGCTTACCGCAAACCGGATGCATCACCCACGATCATCGGTGATGAGGCTGTACATGCCGCGGAAGTTCGGGGGTCGAGGGTTTTTAAACGCGAAGTCCCTTCACAACCGCGAGATGTGCAGTCTCAGAGAATATTTTTTAAAAGCCGAGGTGGGTATGCACCGAGATGTGGTCGCAGTAGACAAGGGACTCACCCCGCTGTCCATGGCTAAAGAGAACTGGCGCAAACCTGTAGTAGTTACTACTATTTATTATTATATTAATAATATTAGAACTATCAAATATTAATGATAATGAGATTAATATCTAGCAAGTGTGTGATTAGTTCACACGATGGGCTAATTACTGTTATATGATAATTAACTCGGTCATTCTCGTACATTTTTAATGACCTACCTATTCATTTTTGTAGGTACCTTTTTAGTAATGAATGAATGATGTTTATTTATATAAATACTTATAACAAACGTTGTGGTACCTTAAATTACATGTGAGGCCGTGGGGAGTGCTCACAGCCTTTTTAAGGAAATTTCGAAACGGCTAGTTGCTGTTTCCCGTGACCCAAGAGCTGGTTTTTAACATTGCACCAGAGGCTAAGTGTTGCCATACAACGTGGCAACGCAGCTAAACTCTTGGCCATATTACCAGCTGACAGCGTTGAGGAGGAGTTTTTTGATGCCCTTTTATTGTTTGTTGTTAGTTTGTTTTATTAAACACACACATTAAACCTATTGTTTATAATTGTAATGATGTATACAGGGTGGAAAGGACGCCGACGCGAAAACGGTTACCACGTATTCAGTACATTATTCTGATTTTTTTTATTAGTAATTTTAAAAAAAAATCGACTGCTCCACACATTTTGACCGTGTAGGTATTGCACTTTTGTAGGAAACAGCTGTTTTGTTTTTTAATAACCGACGAAAAATTTACTTTTAATTTATTTAATTTTTTTTTTAATTTTCCGGTCCCTTTCACGCTGTATAATAATTTAATCGTTTATAATAATCGTTTATTTATAAAAAAGGGCACATTTACAATAAAATATCTTAACAATTAAAATAGATTAAATAGTTGGTATATTAAATTAATAAATGAAACTTTGCTTCAAATACTACCATAGATATACTACTTATTTTATAACGTGTGTCTTATTTGTAAAAAATAAACAGATTTTCTCTTAACACTTTAAAATTTCAACACCTTAGAGATGTACAACTGGCGAATTAACCCTAGACTCGTTATCTTCACCTAAATTATACACAAAGATAGCAGCTCTATCCATAAAAATAGAGTTTTATGTTATCTCGTTCAGATTAAGGTAACATTCACACTCTGTACGAGCTCTAATCACTATAATACCTTGTGATAACGTTAATGGCTACCTACCTATGGTAATGACTTAATAAAACAAAGAATTAACTCATTTTCGGTTTTATTTTAAATCTGCTAATTAGAGATTGAAGCTCTTTTGTATAAACTGCTAATGATTGACAAAATGAAAACAATTAATTTTGTATACAGGGTGTAAACAGACCCTTCACGAAACCTTCAAAAAGCATTCTGTACATCAAACTAAGTAACTTTAAGCAAAATTATTGCTGGGAAACGACTTTTTTTTTGGGGTGAAAAATCATGTTTTACGGTAGGACTTAATGGAACGCACTCAAAGCATTGTGGTGATGGATGAATCTTACATTATAAACTTGTATTTAAAAAAAACCCTTGTAAAAAAGTTGGAACTTTGACCTCAATATCTCCGTAACTAGAAGGTTCCCAGGTATGGTCTATAACAAAAAAAAATACCGCAAAGACGGGGAGAACAAGTGCCTTTTGGCTTCGATAAAACTCTATTTACACCCTTTATAATTTTAAATTTATGGGAATTTGGCAAATGCTCACAATAAAAGAAATAAAATTTTTAATAATGATCTACGAGTACCTATTAGTGTTGAAAAAGTTAATTACACTTAAATAAAGATTTGATTTTATACACCCTAGGAAATATACGTATAATGCGAGTATGAATGATTAATTGAGATTGAAATTCAGTAGATTAAATCAAATTAAGTATGTATATCTATTTGACACAGCTATAATCATCAGCGTTAGATCTATTTATTCGGCTCCGCAATTTTTTTTCATTACTTCAGGAATATATAACCTAAGTGGTTTTTTAAACGTGCTGTTTAGTTCTTTAATGAAAGAAATTACATCCATAATCACCTTAAATCGAACCAATGTACAGATTCTGTAAACTTAAATTATTCTACTTCTTATACAACATTGTTTTTAGTATATGCGAAACCTAAACATAGTTTTTTTACAATAAGTAACTGAATCGATTCCAATAATTTTTAAACCATGTTATATTTTTTCCCAAAAATATTTAAGAAAGTTAAAAGTTGGACACCGAGCGACTTTGAGTACCTATCGCAATAATTTAGGTACCTACTGCCAAATTATTATTATCAATAAGCTCAAGACGACGTTGGAGGCGCGCGCTGCGTGGTGACCACATTTTTGTGCGGAAAACTAGGTAACAGAACAAGCTTATAACTTTATGATTTTTCATGATACAGTTTACATAAAAATACTTGACACGTGTATCAGGTTTCGCATATACTAAAACTAATGTTGTATATAAAAATCTCGTGTCGCAGTGTTTGTAGTTGCACTCCGAAACGGCTTGACCGATTTTTATGATTTTTTTATGTATATTTGGTAGGTATAAGAATAGGTAGTAAAGTATATTTCACACCGTTAATTTCACGCGGACGAAGGTCGTGGGGCTCAGCTAGTTATTGTATAGAACCTGGTTCTTCTAACCTATGAGACAGATGTGTTGCTGGGGCTGTTCCGCCACTTCTTCATCCCGGCTAAAACACTAGGAAGTGGCGAAGGGAGGACCGTCTTGTGTAATTGACGTTCAAAAAGTGCTGTCCTAATTTGTATAAATGACTTTTGATTTTGATTTGTTTCGCGTCCAAAATTGCTCAAAGACTAATCAACAAAATCGTTGCCTTTTTTTTAATAACTTCACCTCTTCCTGAAATCGCCTTATGATGAAATCCTGTGATCATGCAAAAAAACAAAAGAAAAACAATAAGTGAAGCAATAGTTACACAAAGGGTGTAACAAGAGTCTTGCGCTTGTTCTGCCTGTCATTGCGATCATTTTAGACCATACCTAGGAACCTTCTAGTTACAGAGATATTAAGGGTCAAGGTTCCAACTTTCTCAAATGTATTTTTTTTTAATACGTGTTTTAATATAAGATTTTTACTTGAAACACCTCCACGATCCCCGTACTATTCAATCCATCCATCAGCCCAATGTTTTGAGTGTGTTACATTGAGTCCTGCCGTAAAACGTGATTTTTCACCCCAAAAAAAAGGTGTTTCTCAGCAATAATTTCTGCGTAAAGTTACTTAGTTTGATGTACATAATGCTTGGTTGATGGCTTCGTGAAGAGTCCGTTTACACCCTGTATACCACTCCAAGTCAATCTAGATAGTAATCCAACAATGAGTAAGTACTTTAACAAAAAACAGTAATTAATTTATCAATAGGTAGCAACATCATGTCTGTTCGATCTAGAGATAATTGCAAATGATTGCGTCGTCTGGCCTATAAACGATTGCAAACATTGCATACAATCAGAGTTAACTTAAACAATCGCATATTTTTATATGCAACAAACGCGTTATGTAAGTAATAAATCACATAGTTATCGCCACCGTTTTTTCACGGAGATCCAGTACGATTAACACTTGTGCTGCCTACAGCTGGTGTTTCTAAATAATGGGTGTAAAATTACCCTTAAAGAAGCCGAAAGGCACTTGATCTCGCCGTCATTGCCATCGTTTTTTGTTCTACATCATACCTGGGAACCTTCTAGTTACGGAGATATTGTGGGTCAAAGTTCCAACTTATTCACAAGGGATTTTTTAAGTACAAGGTTTTAATGTTATACTCTACTTTAAATACCTCCACGACTCCCGTAATATGCATCTATCAGCACAATGTCTTGATTGCGTAAATTGAGTCCTGCCATAAAACGTGATATTTCACCTCAAAATAAAAAAAGAGAAAAAAATATTATTTTTGCGCTTAGTTTAATCTACAAAATGCTTGGTTGACGGCATCGTGAACGGACCGTTTACACCTTGTATAATACCCGTTTTCATTTACACGAAGCACCACCTAAATTAATACTTTTAGGTACACTGTTGTAATTTTAACTGTCGGAGCTCCGATAGTTAACATCAAGTGATAAGCTGATCCGAGCGTTAAAAAATCGCATCAGTCAACTGAGGGCTTTACTGGTTACTGGTTTCTCTGTTGTATTTGTGGAGGTTATTCAAGTACTTACGTGCCCAAATCACACAGATATTTCTAGCCTCAACAACGATTGACTACGAACAGTTACAGTACTTTCACAATAACTTAAGCAACTATAACAAAAGTACAGATTTATTTTGAGAATATATAAGTCATAATAGAACGTTTCTTAGACTTGGACTTGCCTTATAGGCTGTACCTACAATATCTTCAGCCATTCGACATTAGGTTACAACATAATGTATGTCAAAACACACAACCAATGAGTAATTTCTATCAATCTCTTAATCCTATTACTCTAATACCATAATCTAGTGAATTACACGAAGATACTATTATCTAAATATAACGAAATTAAAACGATGACATTAATAAATGGACATGATACGATAGACCTATAATACAATACCTGTGGACATTACATCAGAAACGAATTTTGATAATAAAAAGCAGACAGCAGCGACTGCGCTTACACGCTGTTTGATATTTGTTTTTTTAGATATGGTCACTCGCAGTTCAACTCTAGAGGGTGGTGTGTACAACCCTCTAGAGTTGAGCTCTCTACTTAACTGGACTATTATGGTGACCTCAAATCAATGTAAGGCCCCCAGCCAGGGCTTCCAAACTAAATTATAAAACTAAATGACCGTTCGCTAAGGGCACCCCTGTGGGGTTCGGACCTCGGCTTAGGGCGTCATTGAGGGGAGGGCAGCTAGGGACAGGCTTGGTCGTATTATTATCTAATGGGGAACACGCTGTTTGGCTTGTCGTATTTTGTGTCATACAGGGAGGTTAGGTTAGTACTCTTGAAAACTAGCACCTTTTACTGTGGGACCAACTCTGAAAAATGAATAAGGAGTTATGCGTTATTTTTTCACAATTTCATGCACGGTCTTATAGAAAAAAAAAATATTTTCATGAATACTACACTCCCTTACAATATGTCCTTGATTTGGTATAGCTTTAAGTGCAGGATTGATGTATCTTTCATTAACATCAACTCATCGTGTCACCCTATGTAAAATGTCATCTTTTGTAAATAATATTTGTATGGTGTACATAATAAAGAATAATTTATTATATCTACAAACTTCTAAATCAGGCTATTGGGGCACAAAAGAGACGAATAAAAGGCAATAATGTACAAAATGTATTGTTTTAAGAAGAGTTGTGATGTAAAGAAGCCGGGACGCAGAGGAATAAGAGACATGTCGTAAGAAAACTTTTAGTACCTTTGTAAAACGATGAATTCTGAGATGACTGAAAGAGATTTATGGATAAGGATGAAAAAGAAATTCTGTTTAAATAGATAGAATCAGGTGTCTTTTAGGGGAGTTTTGTCACCTACAGAAAGTGATGATAATAGTGAAAAATAAGGGCTCTATTGTTATTGTAGTTATTTTTTACAGAACTTGAATTCTCAGATTTTCTACCGTAAACACATTCTTCTTCATAATTCTAATCTTAATCCCATACTGCAATCAATTACCTACGACTACGTTTTGTATTATCTACATCTTCAGGAAAAACAACAATAAATATAGAAAAATAATGTTTTTGAAGTTACTCATCTTAAACTTTTGAAAAGTGAATTAAGATCAACTTACCGGAGGGATACCTTTGTCCTGGAGCCACTGGTCAGGTTCCTTCAAGCAGAATGTGCCATACAAAAGCACTAGTATGAACATCCCAGTGGTCATCGAGAATATTCCATAGTATCCCATCTTCTGCAGCAAAAACCCACTCATGCCAATTCCAATAGGCAAGCCGGCTGTCATACAGAAGTTAACCAATCCCACTCTGAATGTCCGCGATTCTTCCGAAGTAATATCACTTATATAACTGAATACACCTAAGAACATAGTCACCCAGCCTCCAGTTATGGCTGGAAACACCGTCTCTAAAAACACAGTGATTTCCACAGGAATCTCGTAGAAGAAATACACGTTGACCAAGTTATTCAGCGACGTTAACACTTCTCCGTATATTGGCAGCATTATACATATCTTTCTCTTCCCAGTTCTGTCACTCCATGCTCCTAGGAACATTATTATAATACATGGTAACGCGGTTTGGATGACACCTTTCCAAATGTCTATTGAAGAAATCAGCTGCTGTACTTGTTTTTCGTACTCTGTGTAGTTTTTACTCGTTTTCTTTATTAGCGCTTCGCAAATTTCATCTCCAAAACCCAAATTAACACGGCAAGCCTTGTCCAGATTGAGATTACCCATAGCAAACCTTGAAATAACACTTGGTATAATGAGACCGGCTAACAAAGGTTCCACTGTGATGTTATCTCTGATGTATCCCAACTTCTCGCGAAAAGTTTTGTCCTTATATCTTCGGATAACATCTTTAGTCAGAGGTTTTTCCTCCACGTCCACGGGTTTAGATTTTTCTTCAGCCATTTTGAAGTATTTTCCACTGCAGCACTGGTTAGTTGAACTATAGCACGTTCATTGTTTATAAACAGCACTCGAGCACGACCGTCTGTCACTGTCGCAATGTTTGATTTCACATTATGTCTGATACATTGATAGACAGAACGGTTGCCTTATTATTTGTCTTACCGATATACTGTTTGGTATCAATTACTCGTTTTAATGATAACGTAGAATTCCAATTAGATAAAGCGCTTTGTTGTGGATGATTAAGGTACGCACTAAATGTGTTCGTATTGTTTCAGGATGAAGCGTGTTATTGTGCGCTAGTCTTGAAGCATTGTTCTGTTATGCCCGATTTGGTCAACGGCGGTGTCGCAACTGGCATCTGCATGAAAAATCAGTGTTAATATAAAGGAGAATGTTTTGAGATTACGCCGGTCAGTGTACACACATTGGTGAGTTTATTTTAACCGCGACGTTTTAGTAAACGGAAGGTTTGTTTTTATTTTGGATTTTGATAGTTTAGTGATTCTATTTTGCGATGGTTGGTAGGTACATCGTATAATAAAACGGTGAGTTAATCGGTTTCAGTAGATATTTTGCTAACGGACTATTGACTACCTAATTTACTCAAATGGTCAGTTTTATATAATCGTTTTAATGTAAATGCTGCTAGCCACAGTTAACAAAGAATTCTTTTATAAAATGCGCATTCTGGAACCTGAACATTATTGTCTACTATCAAAACTTTGTTTTGTCGAAACAAACACTTGTGCTGCGAGTGTGCGCGCCTACATGTTATGTATCGCCTATGTTTTTCATAGAGCGTTCGTCTGTCTTATTACAGTAATCTAGACTCGTGTTTAACACAGCCTAAGATTCTCGAATAGTCTCAAAAAACTTTATTAAAAAACAATATTGTAAATATTGGATTAGCTTCTTTCCCGTAGAAGTCTATCAACAAAATCAATGCCCATATCCTAATATACAACATTAGTTTTAGTATATACGAAACCTGATACCCGTGTCTAGTATTTTTATGTAAAGAATCTAAGTACAAAATTTCAAAACTGTATCATGAAAAATCACAAAGTTATAAGCTTGTTCTGTTACCTAGTTGTCCGCTCAAAAACGTGATCACCACGCAGCGCGCGCCTCCAGCGTCGTCTTGAGCTCATTGATAATAATAATTTGGCAGTAGGTACCTAAATTATTGCGATAGGTACTCAAAGTCGGTCGGTGTCCAACTTTTAACTTTTTTAAATATTTTTGGGAAAAAATATAACATGGTTTAAAAATTATTGGAATCGATTCAGTTACTTATTCTGAACAAACTATATTCAGGTTTCGCATATACTAAAAATAATGTTGTATATCGATGAGAATTTATACTCGTTTCTACAACAATAAAATGTTTTTACAGCCCAAGAACGACAATACTGGCTCTTTTCGTCGTTTATGTATTTACATAACAGAAAATACATAATTGTAATTGTGAAATAATGCCGCGTTGGTCTAGTGGTCGTGAGAGCGACTGCTGAGCATGAGGCCCTGGATTCGATTCCCAAGTCGGGCAAAGTGTTATTGAGTTTTTCAATAGCAGTAATCGCCCCCCGCACGTCGGACTTACACATAACTGGCGAAATCTGTGTGAACTATTAGGTACACCTCTGCCTAACCCTTTGGGGATTCATTACAGGCGTGATGTTATGTTATGGTGTATTGTTATAACTATATGTGATATGTCATCACCAAAACAATAAAAGATCGAAACAAAGACGCTTCCTTTTCGCGTCGAGTCCCGTTAGATCGACTGATAAGTTTTCTCTACATGAGTACGTTAATACAGCTTTCGCTGTGTACGTATTTTTAAACCATGATCTCTGTAAAGATTTGAAAACCTATATTTAGATGATACAATCATCAAATCTATCTTACAAGTTACAACACAAAACAAATCCTTTACACGCGTATTATTTGTTTCTATCTGCACAAGTGTGTAAATAATAGACATTATCAACTAATATGTTGAATATAACACGTGCCTGTTTACAAAGGGTTTCATTATGTTTGAGCTGTCTCCGAGACAGTCCTTGTAGTATAATTGGAGTGCTAAGAGGAATTAGGATTAGGAACTATTATATTGCTGAACTGTGTGTATGCAAATAGGTTTTTGAAAGGTACCTTAGTATTAAACCGAGTGTGTTGAGGTACGGAAATTAGGGCAATTTACAATAGACTAGATAATTGCCTGCGGTTGGAAATTATTCCTCGAAAACGTGTTTAATAATATTCACACTTATGCAGGCAGATACGCTCTGGGATAAAGTAGATTCTTATTATTTATTTATTCTTATTCTTTCCTTTATTCATCTATAAACTTATTTTAAATATTTTTAAACATTTCTTAAAAAAAAACATATAAAAAAACATTTAAAAATATAAAAAATAGTAGTCCGCCGGTAGCGGGAGCAGGGTCCAAGCTACCGGTTGTTAGGGCTCCAGAGACAGGAACCTCCTCACAATACGAGCCGTATCGAGGAGTACTGCCTTCTGAATCAGGCCCTTGATCCAACCGCCTAAGGAGAGCCTCGAAAGATGGTCGTCGAGGGTCTGGGCTATAAGGCCATTGGCCGTCACGACGATCGGCACAATGATAGCCGAGTTCACATTCCACATGTCGACAACCTCGTGTGCCAAGTCGAGATATTTTATTTGTTTCTCTTTCTCAGCGTTCACGAGGTTCTCGTCATGCGGGATGGTAACATCGACTGTAACATTCTATTCTTATTATTAATCGGATCAGTTCTCCGATTACGGATTAATTTCGGATTAGGTAATTAGTAGTAAGATTGTTGATGTTTCCCCCATAAGAAGTTTAATTCAAAAATATTTTATTGGTCAGTGATTGAGTTTGACAGTGTCACTTACTTAAAAAGAGTTTCGATTCAAGGCTTTCGATGAATGTAATGAAACTAAACAAATAAAATGACACGAGTGTTGGTTCTAAATCTTAGTGAATGTAAATTGCAATAGTTGGTTAGACAATTAGAACAGAGCTATTATAATTTCAGAGTTTGTCAAATTCTAGCTGTCAGTCTGCCAGTGTTTATAGTCCTACCACGAAACTATCAAACATTGTATCTGTTACCGGCCGAACCCGATTTCAGGCCAAACTAGTTTGTCCTAGGCCAAACCGGTTTACTGGTTTATAGTGACAGGATACACTAACCCAAATAAAGCAATTACAATGCGCCCAACTTGGATGTGGCTCCCGCCGGCCGCCGCCGCGGTACCGCTCGCTACGCTCGCTCGGCTCGCGCGTGGTTGGTCACAGTTCCAACCTAACCTAACCCATTGAGACGGGGTGCTCTATGATTGTCCTTTTGTGATGAGCCCTACTTTATAAAAGAGATTAAGAAATATTACTCGACGACATGTAGAGCCAAGTCAGAGGCCCATGGGCGGCATAAAAACTCTGACTAATCTCACGATAAAGAAAGCTCTAGTTTGGCCTATTTTAGCTGGAAATTTGTTTTGGCCGGTAAAATGTCTAAATTGACATTTCAACTCATAGCAACTTCAACATCAACTATAGGATTTATTTTTTTACTTTTACCACCCAATTGCCTGTTCATCGATCTCTCCAATTCATTGATTATTATCAGCCCCCATTTGTCCACATAGTCTGAAGTCATGTTACAAGTTAGTAAACATGTGAAATTCACAATAACAATTGAGTCCACGTGAGTGGTGGTGCTAAACATATGATTATCAGACATTTATCTCCACGCGACGGTCACAGATCTGTGAACCGGAAAAATACAGGAAGAGCAATGCAAGAAAATTGTTTAATAGATATGTTTGGGTAAGTACTTTTTATGGCCCGTACGTCAAATCTATAGAATGATTACTTGACAAGTTTATATAAACTTGTCAAGTAATATAATAATAATAATGACAGTGATTTTTTTGGTCTATTCTGTCAATTTGCACAAAAATTGACACAGAATAATCACCGGTTTCTAAAATCAAAATGTAATCTGATGTTAAAACCCAAGCCAAGTGATTTCATTTGATTTTAAGTAGTTATAGGTCAATATCAACAAAGTTCATTTTTTGTCAATTTTGGTGGCAAAATTTTTTCTTTGGTTTTCGTGAAAAATAAGCATCTGGTATAAAAAAAGAAAGTCCAAGCTTGAAGGATCTTTAAGAGGTCTCAGAATATCTCCATAACTTATTGAGATATTTTAGTTTAAAGTCTAGTGTGGCCACCAAAATCGAAAGTGCCCACCAAAATTGAAAATCAGTGTCAAAAAAATTGGATTTGTCTGTCAGAAACCTCAATCTCACTAAGAAAGCTGACTAATCTCACAAATTCTCGGGAAGTATCAATAACTTTAATCGGTTAATAAAACTCTCTTTTGTTAAAAAATAGGATAGATTCCGAGGTCTGGTCCTAAAGTCGGACTGACATGGTAGCGTTTTTGTACAAACACTTCAACACCTCGATGTACCAGTAGTCGATTTGGCACCGTTGGGGAGGAAGCAATTCAACCCAAGTCTCGATCGAATCGAAGGCTTTCTCGTAGTCCACAAACGCTAAACAGAGAAGCAGCTCTTCGGTCTTCTGTATAACCTGCCGCAGCGTATGTATGTGGTCTACGGTGCTAAAGCCATTATGGAATCCGGCTGGTTCGGGATGATTCTTGAAAACAACTTGAAGACATGGCTTAGAAGTGAGATGGTCCTATAATTCTTCAGACGGGACATTGTCGCCTTTTTCGAAGAAGAGTACCACCTGCACCATGCCTGTGGCGTTTTCCCCTCGAGTATGACGGAATCAAACAGTTTTTGAAGGGTCTTAAGTACCGGTTTTCCATCCGCCTTTAGGAGTTCGGCCGTAATTGCGTCATCACCCGGTGCTTTGTTGTTTTTAAGATGTTTCAGAGCCATCCTAATCTCGTACAAGCTGACGTCCGGGATGTCTTCCACGAACCTATCGTTGTATGCGTCCAATGAGCTTCTTAGACATTCGAAATTAGTCTGGAGTTCAAGCTTTTCAGCTTGCAGCAGCTCTCGGGGTTTTGGAAACTGGATCTATGCTGGGCGGAGCGTAGACTTCATCAGTCGAGACCTTTCAAGCTTGATATTAATGTTCAATGTGCCTCTTACTATGCGGTGATCGCTCCCGGTTTTCAACGAATTGATCATAGAGACAACATTGAACATTTGCTTTTTGGTTAACATGATGAAGTCAATCTCATTTTAGATTGCACAATCGGGGCTCTGGCAGGTCCACTTCCTGTGCTCACACTTTCTGAAGAGTTCATCATATAGAGGCCCTCCTTCCCCATAAAACTAGCCAATTGGTGACACCGGTGGTTCCGACGTCCAACCCGAAATTGCCCAGTTTCACGTTAAAGTCCCCCATGAGAACGGAGGGTTTTGGAGGGTTATCACAGCACTAATCACATACCTGACACTAATCGCACTAATCGCACGACTGACAGATGCGAAATAAATAACGCGATTGATCGCACACGCACGAAACTTCATGTTATAGTAAGTTGAAAAAGTGCCATCAAAATTTTATTTTTCTTGGACAAACTTTGATCGAGTGTCCTGTGCTTTTAAGATTCTATAATATGGTTTAATTGTTTTTAGATAATGTGTCTTATACATATACTAACAAAATTGTTTATTTTTTATTGTATCTCAAATTGTTACTTTGGTGAACACAATTACATCAAAAAATGGAGCTGGGACAAGCCACCAAACTTGAATTTGAAGAGATTTTTTCCCTGATGATTTATATACATTTATAAAAATAAATGCGGCCCTAATTGAACCAAGTTACGTAGTTCACTACAAAAAAAAATAAGAAACATCCTATCATTTTACACCTCGATTCTCAACGTGGACACATAAAATTTGCTGATATTAATAGAATATTCACCCTTATTTTGATACGTTAATCATAGCATTAAGAATGAATTTTACGCTAATCTTCAGCGTGTTTTGTTTACAAAGAAACTGCAGTTCTTAATCAATTGAAATGGTGCCTACCTTGAGGTGATATTGCCTCGGTCTAACAGGTCAACCATGAACAAGATCGTTCATTACTAGTTAATTGTCTATGTATGTATATGTGGTTACTATGAAGGAAAATCATCGTGGATGTTTAAAAAAAATGCATTTTATTATTCATCTCAATTAATCGATCACTATATTTGCTTACTTGTATGCAGATTCAAAATCTGGGTAAAACCGATGAATATCACTTACACTAGTTTACAGCGTTTTTGCTCACGCAGCGTTTTAGCTCACGAGATGAAAACTATGGAACTATGTCCTTCCATATGAGATTCTGAAGTCAGAAAAAAACGTCAAGTTTTCAAAATATTGAATTTACATTTTTTTTATTTTAACGTTACGATACATCGAAAGTATTACGAATTGAAAAGTTCACGCTGTTTTTTATTCTGCTTTCTATCAGTGTCTCTTAACTCGTGGACTAACAGTAATCTGCAGCAATAACAATTATCATGCCTTGCACCCAAACCTATACTCAATATACAGGAGAATTGTTCATCGGTTATTAAAAAAACAGCTGTTTCCTACAAAAGTTTAATACGGTCAAAATGTATGGAACAGCTGATTTTTTTTAAAATTCCCGATGAAATATTTCTATGTTGGGGGGCTCAGAATGATGTACTGAATACGTGGTAACCGTTTTCGCGTCGGTGTCCCTTCCACCCTGGATAATATAGGTTTGGAGGCATGGCATACTAATGATTTATTGCTTTTCCTACATGTGCATATTTTTGCACAAAAAAAAAAACAAAACAAAAAAAAAATAGAAACTAAATAAAAATACAGGCAACAGGCAGGCAGGTTTACTTTAATTAAATATAGACAATATTGTATGTATATGGGAGCTACATCTGCCAACGCTTTACAATTTGGCAGAAGTAACATTTATTGTAATTGGAGGTTACCACGAATAAATGCTTTTTTTTTCTGCTTTCTGCATCCAGGCCTGGAAATATGTTCCATAGCATTTAAGCAAAGAAAAATTAAATATTTGTAAACTAGTGTTAACGTTTTTCACACTAACTACCAAAGAACTTTACAACTGTAAGACTTAAAATCGTATAAACTTTCTAACACAATGGAAGGTTACTTATTCCGTTATTTTAGTTTTCAGTACTCAATTAGCTCGCTAACACAATAAACTTAAGTGGCAGTGGGCAGGGCGCATTGCTGGCAGAACCGATGACCGAAGGAGCCAAAATATTCTGGATTAGTGATCACGTACTGGATGGTGCAGCTTTGGAAGTGCCTTCCAAAAATGCTCCTACTGCGCCAAGTGGACCGATGACATGGTACCTACAGGCCACGAGAATTCGCTAGCTGCAAGAAGCACAGAACCGGTCGATGTGGCCATCAATGCATATCTTTTGGCTGATGTGATGATAATGAGATTTTCTTATCAAACTAAGGGCCTATCTCGCTATTTATGACATTCTCAGCCCATCCGGTAATCAAACCGTTAGTAATCATTCTAGTGATGTTCTTAACAGGACTCGTATTACGTAGGAGGTAATGATAACTGCTTGTTAACAATTAAGTTATTGCAAGATCTATTTTTAACAAAGGGACAAAACACTATCAGTCATAAAATGTATAGTCTAAACAATATAGCTTCAATAAAATGACAGCTGTCAAAATAATGTAGCTCGTGCTAAGAAGGTAATTAAAGATTTTTTTTTATGCAGTTGATGACTGTCATAAGAAGAACTTTTCGTTCATCCTCCAAAAGTACCCTTTCTTTTTTTTTTTTGGCGGGAACTGTATCAAAAATCTGACCAAAGAGATTTATGAACTCTTTGGTCACATCAAGTTCTATCAATATGTTACGTTTATTTTTAATAAATCATTACAACAGATCTTATATATATTTTAAAATCTTGACATAATAAATTTTTACTTTTTTGTGATTTAGATAGAATGATAATATGATTTTGTAAATATAAATCATTCTTTAAACGTCAGTACAAAGTAACGTCGTCACATAACACTTATCCTGTCACTTATGCTGACAGCTGTCATTCTATTGAAGCTATATTTTACGGACTTTAAAATGCTGTAGGAAAAAACTGACAGCAACCTGCCTTAGAACAAAAATATCGAAAACAAGGTACATCTACCAGCCAGCAGAGAGAAGGCTTGTGTCGCATCTGTGGGAACATGTCAGGCTGATTCGCTTAAACAACCTGCTTACCACGTATTCAGTACAACATTCTGACCCCCCCCCCCCCACATGAAAAATTTTCGTGTCATGCTCCGCCACCATTTTAGAAACCGATCTATTATGTCTTAAAATGATGTAGGTCAAACGTATCACAACAGGAAAAATGCTTTTTGAGTCTTATTTTATTTATATTTTGTAAGTAAAACTAGCTATTAATTTAGTTTTATGTAATAAATTTCATCCTAATTTTCCTACTTCATAATATTTATAGTTATGTGCCTAATCACAAATGCTACAAAACATTTTGCTGACACGAAATAACCAGTTGATTTCTTTGAAAAATTTAGTAATTTAAAATAAATAAAACCACTGTCTAATAATTATATTTTTCAACACGTACGCAGTAGACACTATTCGTACAACAGTTTTCATCAAAAAAGTGGCGTTTATCTTTCCTGAGTACATGTTCTGTATGACTCTGCTAGAGAGTATGCTCTCCAGCAGAGCCACAATCAATGTCTATTTTATCATTACCTAAAGCACGTACAGCGATAAAGGGCATACGTACATTATGTACGTTTGACGCACATCATTTTAAAATATAATTGACCGGTTTCTAAAATGGTGGCTCTGCGGCAGAGCATGACACAAATTTTCACCATTTTTGGTAATGTAAAAAACAAATACACAATACCATACTTCTTTACAAAAACAAACAAAAAAACAACTGAAATTACCGATGAGTAATTTCTAGTGTGGTATTCAGAATGATGTACAGAACAGCCTGTATATATCTCATTTCATTACATTTAGGAAATGTAAACTTTAGAAAATGATTATTTATTGTTTTATTCGGTAAACGAATATGCTGAATTAAAAGTTTTAATTTTAAGAAAATTAATAAGTTTAAATGGTCAATGCGAAGCAGTTTTTACGAATTAAAAGATTGTGAGTGAGCGATTAATACAAATGTGATTTCTGTTCCGTGTTTATTTACAAATTACACCTACATAAAGGATGAAATAGAATAAAAACATTCAATTAGTGTCTATTTTTATTTTTTTCGATTCTACTGAAACAAAATGTTCATCACTCATGACATCATGGTCATGGGAAGATGAACGTGTTGTTTTCTATGATAATGTTTTTTTATGTGACCATAGACAAATAGTGGCCAGTAATGATAGTAGGTGGAATAAGGTCGAAGGGTTAATATAATTTGTTTATTTAGCTAACCAGGGCCTCTTGTGGGACATAAACAAAGTAATATTCAACATATCAGAGATAACTATTGTGGAAAAGTCAACGTAACGTGACGTGGGTTCTATAGAAAAGTTATTATAAGAATCACTATGAAGTGACTGCCACTTAACTACGGACGTAATCAAGTTAATACAAAATAAATTTATGATTAAACTGATAACGTTACAATTAGTGCTGGCCTCAGCAATTTTTGGGGCCCCGTTTTTTTTTTTTGTTGTGTAGAACCAAACCTTTGTATCCTTAAAAAGGTTGCACGCGGTTCTTTTTAAAAATAACTAAGCTTAGACTAACCTTTTCTCACACCGCCTCTTTTCTCCATCCAAGCAGGTCACCCACGTGCAACTAACTATAGAACTAAACGGGAAACATGTACACAATGGTACTGTACTCCACTGAATGGCCATTCGATCTTATTCACCAATTACCTACTTGTGCCGTTTGTGGAGACGGCTGGACATTTGGGGTCATACTTCGGAACTATTCGGGCAACCTCGTGCGACACGTGATGTTTTTTGACAACGTGATTTAGTGGGTAGGTTTAGTTTAGTTTATTTTTTAGTTTATTTTTTATTTCCAAAAAACTTAGTACTAGTTTACAATGTATGTAATAATGTGTAATAATGTAATAATAAAGGTACACAGTTAGTACTTTATAATTCCATGGTAGACGGTAAGTAGTAATTTAGTTGAATGATTCGCGCTTGACAGACCATGCCAGGGTTCCGTTTGTAACAATGAAACTTATTAACAACGTTTTCAAGACTGTATTCCTGAAGTCTACCGAAGCTGAGGCACACAGGCAGGTCAACTACTTATAGTTAGAGGCGGGTCTATTGGTACCTATTCAGACATCTACTAAATGAAAGACCCAATAATACTGAGCCTGGGATCGAGCTATTGAGCAGCTCGATTCAGTATTAACACAACAAACACCGCACTGCATTAAGCATGAACTTAGAAGATCTACTAGAATTATGAATAATAAAACGTCGATCAGTTGAGGTCTTGGTAATCCACTGGATACGGGCCGCAGATACCAGGTCCGAGCGCCACGGTGGTGCTTGTGAGATGCCTATGGTGAATGGCTTATCTCTAAATGTTTTACTGAGTAAACACATTCCCATCGCAAGTTTTAAAAAGAGAACGCTGACTTTCTTCTGCACGCGTAGCATGACCACCGAAGAAACGGGTTTTGTCGACGGATTTCTTTTGTTGATCTGTCATTTTGACGATTTTTCCGTCCACAAATCCTGTTTCTACGGTGGTCGTGCTACGCGTGCTGGTTAATACAGTTTAGTAGAGACGCTATCGACACGTTTTCCAAATAAGCTGATGAACTTTATTGAATAAAACAAATGTATTCATATGCATATAAGATTTGATTCTAGGTCCTGTGTCGTGGTATATGTCGAAGGAGCAATGTACAGAAAAGGAGATGCAAATATGATATAACGAGATTTCGGCGCATACGCATAATTCCTTATAAAATATTAGTAAACACAAACAAACTGCTTCTATGAAGTCGCTAAACCTTACCAACGCTTCGATTAGTTATCATATTATACAAGATGGAATTTTGCAACGTCACCTGGAGGGTAAGTAGGTACTCTAAATACTGGAGATAGCAAATTTTACTCAAAGGAAACATTCCTTTATTTATAAAAAGAAACAAATCTTTATTCAAACATTTTCGAGAATACGCTTGCCACACTCGGGAATCAAACCCCCTAAAATCCGAAAAAATAACACCCTGTACTTTTATAGCATCAATCGATAGGGCCAATCATTTAGTATTTAAAGTACTTTCCCTCCAGGTGAGGTTGAAAAATTGCACCCAGTATTTAAAGAAGATTTTTTCTATTTAAAGAAGAACTTCCGAGTATTAAAATTCATAACTGCCGGTAGGTCATAGGAAACCATTACCGATTCGAGTATCTATTACTGTAAATAGGTTTCCACTTTACTTACACTTTCACAACAGCAAACACGTTCCACTCGGTCCAATATAATGCACACACTGCCGATGTTGAGTATTCGGTGAATAGAGGTGCACCTGTGTTAGCTGAATGCCGAATATTGGATGACGAATCACAATATTAGTTAAAAGGCAAATTAAATAAAGTAGGGACAGCATCTAATGGGTAATTTCAACGCGATGCGAAACGGTGGACAGGGTGTTGTGGTACAGCTTGGGATAGGCTTATGTCCAGGGGTCTTAAAATGGTTGGTAGCAGAATCATAATATGATAATTATATGTATCACTAGCTGTGCCCCACGACCTTCATCCGCGTGAAATGATTATATACAAAATCCGATTGAAATAGGGAAATCATATGTATTACTTTCGTATTTAAATCGGATTTTGTTAACAATTTCAAGGGTTTTATTTTTTTTGCACGGAATCCTTCTTTTTTTAATAAAAGTAGCCTAAGTTCCTTATAACATCAGCTATATGCTAGTAAAAGTCCCGTCAAAATCGGTCCAGCCGTTTCGATGATTAGCTAGAACAAACAGACAGACAGACAGAGAAATTATAAAAAAATGTTTTTGTTATAAGTACATATACTATATATACTTTCATATGCATTCAGTAAAAAGCTGTTATTTTGAAATTACAAACAGACACCTCGATTTTATTTATTTGTATAGATGTTAAAATTCTTAAAATGGACACAAACGCAGTTAACATTATGAATTGTCATTTAGTGACCATTTTACGAATTGTATGATATGGCAAGAAAGGAGGTGTCGGATGAGATGACGAGTAAGGGTCAATTCACACCGAAAGACTCGGGCCGCGTGACGTATCGCGGCGCCGCGAGCGGCCGCGCGTCTTTCAAACGATACTATGCCTTTCCTAATGGAGATAAAGCATAAAATGGCCTGAAAGTGACATTGCGCTGCCGACCGCTGCCACTTCGGTGTGAATTGACCCTAATAGAGAAGTATGGAAGAAGAAGACATGCTGCGCCGACCCCAAATGAATTGGGATAAGGGCAGGAGAATGATGATGATGATGATTTACGAATTGTATCGTAATTCATTTATTATTATCCCATTATGATACTGCTAAAGTGGCCTTTTAGGCCCCCAGCTGTGGACCGCGATAGCCTGAGTTGATTGACTGATAATTTATCCGACTCAACAACACAATTGCTGTTTTAAGAACATCCAATCGTTCGTCCACAACAAATGTGACTTCAAATCCGACATCGCCTTTATTTCGTCTCAACAAGGGTGGTTTTCGACGTTTAATTGTTACTGTTATGTGCATCAGAGCGTAACTTATTTACTAATATTACTTGTCTCGCTTGTATTGTCGTTTTGTAAACCAAATTGGCTCTAGCAGGTTATAATTTTTGCGCTGTATGGCTTCCATTATTTCTTAAGTATCAACAGTTGCTGTACATTGCCGTGAAACTAAAGAAAACACTTAAATACACGATTAAAGTTGCTTAATGGGGAATGAGAGTTTCTGCCGTCTTAGCCTAAAGTGTGCCCACTAGTGGGACTCGGGGCATTTGACAGGCCCAACAGGTTTTTGAAGGATTCATTCGTTTGTAAGCTTTCAGTCAAGTTTCGGTTTAACGTCCTGAATGGCGTAGAGTTCTCTCAATCAGCGGTTTATGGTGGAGACGTGGAACATTTATAAAAAATGATTTTAAGTTCGACTTCTGCAAAACAACCCAGTGAAAGTAGCAACTTGTTAGCAATTATTGATACAACAAACTTTGAAAACATTCTACGTCTTCCATGTTGAACACGGCGGCCATTATGCTTCCTGACGTCAGAATGGCTGCTCAGAAAAATATTCATGTCTCTGAATCTTACTAATTCTATAAATGCGAAAGTTTTTGAGGATGGATGGATGTATGGATGGATGGATGTTTGTTACTATTTCACGCGAAAACTAATCAACGGATTTGGATGAAATTTGGCACAGATAGTTTATAACCTGGATTAACATATAGGATACTTTTATCCCGGGGGTATGATCCCGGGGGACAGTTACCGAACATCACGCGGGCGAAGCCGCAGGCATAAGCTAGTGTATCATATGTAGCAGTTGTTGAAGAAATGTAGCAAATATAAGTATAAGCAAAAGACATCGGATCAAAATTGTTGCAAGTTTGGTCTAATATCGCCGATTTGAAGAAATGCCCCCCCAAATTACCACTCATACCCTGAATATTATGTGAATGTGATGTTTCTATGCAGTCTATCTTTTTGTGCTGAATTACCACCATAATGCAAAGGACAACCACAGTGAATGATGATTTATCTATTGCTCTCTACAATAATAATAAGCAGTCTATTTTTTCTAAGAAATATTTAAAAAATGTAAATAATTTGTAAAAATATAAATAAAGGAAATAATAGCAGTCTATTAAAATTCCAAACCTGTTGTTTTATTTTTATCTATTGTTTAATTCATTGACACATTCTATGACCGAACTGTTTACCAAATTCCTATTTACTAACAGCAGACCACAGCCGTCAGCGCCAGCGGTAGCGTCTCCCAGCCGCAGTGACAGATTTCACATACAATTGCTGTATTTATACTTCAACTAGTTTTTTCGCGCGTCCTCCCTCGCGTTCTATTCGTAAATTTTCTCAACGATTGTTTTAAATCAGTGGTTCCGAAGATTCCCTACATATAAACTTTACCTTTTTATAATACTGGTTTCACCTGCGATTGCGGTCTACAATAATAGGCGTAAATTGGACCTTAGTTTTATAGCCTATCACCGTCCACTGCTCGATGTCTGTCACTCACAAGCAGTGGCTCAACACCCTGTTCTTCGGCTTCCGTTTCCAGTCCAGCCGCCTTTTAAGGTCATCAGCCCTTGATGGACAGCGTCGCCACAACAACTCCAACAGTTTTCGTCTGGTCCATCGGCATTTCAGCTAGCTCTCTGCTATTCGTCCATAACAATATTTGTGGCCGAAGCAAGGAAAATCTGATCAGGCGGATATTCATAGATGACTCTGCCCTGAAGTGTTAATGTAGTGTGGTTCCTCAAACAATGGTATAATGGGCTTAATATCATCCTGCTTGTCCTGTTGTTTGCACATTACAGGAGCTGGTGGACGATACTGAAAGTACCAAACCAGTCGCCAAATTTTAGGCCGAATTTTCACCAAATGCTCGAAAGATCGAATTTTTATTGCCGAATATTTTTATTTCTTTACAAAGGTAAATATAATAGCAACTAATAAATGCCCATACAAGTGGTTTGTAGCCAATATCTGGAAAAGATGTCGTGAATAACAAGGTTTTGCATCAAAAACGAAATAATATATTCAGTGTTGTTGACTCTGCTGCTGTTCTAAACAGGTGACGATAAGACTAATCGACCTTGTGCGCAATGCCGTGGCCAATGGAACCATGACACATAACATAATATCACGCTTGGAATTCCCCAAAGACTGAGGCAGAGGTGTACCATTTAGTACACCCACATTTCGCCAGTTATATTTTATTCCCGTGTAATAAGGGTCGAGCCTATTGCCACCAACCGGGCAGAAAATCCAGGCTCCGTGGCTGCTACTGAGAGACAAATGTCTGGTGGAAAAACCCATTTGCCTGACCAATCGAATCAAGAACCTCATACTAATTAGTAGCGTTGCGACTACTAAACCAGGGAGGCAATCAATAAAATTATACGTGCATATATTAATATGGTCAACAGCAATAATTAATATAATTCATAACTTGAAACATCATTAAATAGGTAAAAATAACGTATTCAACGGCCAAGACTATGTTGCGACTAACTGTAAAAAAACATTGACACACACTCAAAAGCAATATATTACTCGAAACTACTTTTTTTTTATCGTTGTTTTATTTACATAAATAAAATATTGATTCAGAATATTTCAAACGTGTTATGGATTTTTCCATTGTGAAATTTTCAGTTACAGTCTAAAGTCTAGATGTCTTGCGACTGCTTCGAAGTATTTAAATTTTGCACTGAGGTTCTCTTATATTCACATAATTCCCACGGGATACAGAAAATAGGGGCAAAGTACTACTCTTTGTAAAATAATTGCTGAAATGTGGGCCTATTAAAACGGCTGCCTAATCCCTTCGGGGAATTCAAGCGTGATGTTATATTATTTTAGGCAAACAAAAGCTTTATTTTCATATCGTCTACCTAAACCATAAACGGCCAAAGATCTTCTTTCCCTTTTACCAATTGTCTCTGAACTAGATTTCTAGATTTTTGTTCTAGAAATCGACGTAGTAATCCTTACCGTGATTTTGTCGATATTTAGTTTCTCAGTATGTCGTTACTCATAATTCCTCTATCATTACAACATGTGAAGTGAACAAGCACGTTTCCAATATCTCTGTAGAAGTTATTTATGTAAATAAATGCAGGAAAATTCCATATATAAGAAACATTTTTTATTAATAATTCGAAAAATATAAAAAATACATACTAAGAAATAGGTAGGTAAGTATAAATTATGTAATTATTGCAAACTTCTCTATAGGGCTGGCTATCATGATTTATGATATTACAATTACGATTTTTGTTTTAATTATAAATATGCGTAACAATAAATCAACGAGTTCTTAACTAAATATTAACAATATGCTATGGTATAAAAATATTTAAACAAATAAACAAGCTAATTAACCTAACATTTAGCTATTTATACAAGTCTTATTCAATATTTGAAAAAATTAAAAAATATAATATCACCAAATTAAAAAAAAAAATCTCATCCCTGATTGTCAGCGATCCAACTGACAGTAATGTTGTTATTCAACTGACATTAAACAGTGATTATCCTGCCTAGACTGCAGAATAATCACTGTTAATAATCTCTGTAATTATGAGGCGCCATATTATTAAGGCGCAATTAGACTGCGGTAAATCGATTTACTGATTTTCAAACATATTCGACATTTCAGGTCGATTCACATAGTCAATCGTAACGTTGATTAACGTTGAATGAAGTCAGTTGACGTCGATCGACCCTAATCCGACTGCACTCATGGATTATCCTGAACGATTGTCATCACCAATCGATGCCACACAATTATTTTATCACCTACAGCAAGGTTTTGAGGCAGTTCAACAATGATATAAAAAAATATAGTAATTAACAAGTTTATAAGTCTCCTTTTTCTTTTTCGTCTTTTGTGGGAACAATTTCATAATCAGTCTCAATATCTTTGGATCGTGTACGTTTCGCTGCCAATTCTTTTCGGTGCTGTACAAAGAACCATCTGTAAAAAAAAAAACAAATGAATTAGCAACCTTATTGCTTGTAAGCTCTAGGGTCATTTAATTTTGGAGTAAATGGAAAAGAAAAACTCATTCTTGATCCATCAGCCAAGCTCTATCAGTACCCTAATTGCGAACACACACATTTTTTATCACAATTCAAAGATTTTGAAAGAAATTCCTAATCTTTTGCTGTAAATGTTTGAACAATTGGTCTACTCAATAACGCAAATTCTCTGAATGTTGTTGAATTGACAAAATGATGGGCATAGGATCTTGCCATTGTAAACGTGTTACGTAATTACACGGCTAGTACACTTCCTTTTAAAAACTTATTTATAACTGGCCTTTGGGAATCTAGTCAGTAGTAGACTCAAGTGTAAAAAAGCTAAGTTCAGTTAAACAAAAATACATCAGAAGATTCTTATTACCAACTTGAAGAGCTGTTTTGTGCCAGTTGTTGGAGAACCGCTGGCCTTTTAGAATACAGGCAGAATATAAAATCTATACCAATATTTTAAAGAGGTAAAATTTGTTCCATGCTCGGCATAAAGCTGATAGATCGAGTTCCTAACGTCGAAATCCGAAAACGCACAAAGGTTTTCGATATTGGAAATCGCGTTACGGAACTCAAATGGAGTTGGGCAGGACACCTAGCAAGGCGCAGTGATAACAGGTGGACTAAGGCTGTCACCGAATGGCGTCCAAGAACTGGCAAAAGAAACGTGGGTCGTCCGGCGGGGAGATGAGCAGACGCCATAGTTGCCATCGGGAGAAAAACCTGGATGAGGCTGGCACAGGCAGGGACCGAATTACCGTTACTTTTTTCTTAACGTTACCGATTACCGTTATGTTAACGTTAAAAAAGTAACGATATTTATAACGTTACCCGTAAGTCCGTTAACGTTATCTAATAACTAATATTAGTATCGGTAAAAGTAACAATACTTATACCGGTAATTTATTCGCCTATCTCTTTCTAACGATGTCGATGGGGAGTCTAGCGTCTTACGATGTTAGTACACACGGCCGCTCATCAAGGTCGACTGTTTGGACTTTGAACTATTAAAAGTTGAAGGGTCCGATATGTTGTTTTTATTTCGTCTCTCTCACGCGCAGACCGTATGGTATGGAAGCGCCGCGCCGCATTCTAACCGTACCTATACGTAGATATCATGTAGGCATTTTAAAAATATTATTTTGTAAGCGAGTTAAGTTCGTCGCATAATGATTGTTATGGGTAGATTATTTTTTCTATTTGCGCTACACCTGTGCACTAATAGGTCTATTATTAAAAGTTATTATTTTATTACCGTTTTTAACAACGATAACTTTTGAAGAAAATGTTTGTTTAAGAGTATAAAAGTATTTATGTCTTAGATTTTATTCATAAAATAAAATAAAAAGTTGAAGATAGGTAATTATGAAAAAAAAAATTAAACCATAAATGTTTTTTTTTTCCATTCGCACTGGCATATAAGTGTCTACTATGAAATTTAATCATATTACTATTAGGTATGGTTTTTGACAAAATAGCAAAAGGCATTTCAGTTTTACAATTTCGTGAGGCACATTGATTGGTGCCAAGCAGCTTAGACGAAATAGATAGCTAGAGCTACCTATAAACTGGATAGCTACCTATTAACTGGATGAAAAGACGGCAAGGTTGATGGCGCAGTGGCTAAGCGATAGGTTGCTGCGCTATGTGTCGCGGGTTCGTTCCTGTAGAGAACAAATATTTGACCAACTCCGGGTCTTGGCCTACAATCGCACTAGACCGTGAAATGTGGAATAATATATGATATAATGTTCCGGGTCTGGCTGCTTGTGTATGTAAGATTTAAGTTAGTAAACGCACGCATCATCCAGGAGAATTCCTAATTGTCCTTTTCGTCACAACAATCGACGTGATTATTCGTAATGACCGTGAATCCCGTGTGCGTCAGAATGGCTGACTGGCTGTCTGTATCAGTTCACGTCTGGCTGGTGACCAAAAATTGCTACTATTTGCTATTTTTTAGTAACTACATCAATTAATTGCTACATAACTTGGAAAATAAAGGGACTTCAAAATGACCAGCCATTCTGATATTAGGATGACTGGTCAACTCTCCGTTTGTGTAGACTATTTAAATTCGTGTTATTATTTTTACTTGAGTGATTGCTACTCTTACATCCTTCAATGCCCACCTTGTAGCTTTAACAAGTAAAAAGTTATGAACATTTGAAATTTTTACAGGGAATGGATTAAGGTTATTGAATAAAGCAGTTTAAAACGATTACAACAATGTTTCTTTTTATTCGTCATTTTGAAGTCCCTTCATTTTGTTTCCAAATTAGATAGCAATTAATTGACTATAGGTAGCAGTGGCGAAGGTTCCATACAACCCGATTCCTGCCGGGAGACGGGAAGCCCTTTGAAAAAAGGCACATTCAGTATTCTCCAGCCAATCATATTCTATACAGTCAAGATATGTACTCCGGCTTACGTTTTACAAAAATTGGCCCTTCGCTACTGATAGGTAGTAAAAAGTAGCAAATAGATAGCAATTTTTGGTCTCAACAACCAGCCATTCTGACGCACACTGAATTTCAGTCGCGCGATATTTGGGAAGTGTTGACTTGAAATGGTTGACGGACGACACGACACGATGCAAAAAAGTGCAACTGTGTGTCTAAGTGCAAAGCATTAAACGCTACCGCACTGTGATTGGCCGATGCCTCGATGCTTAGTTCCTTTCCGACGATTCTCTATATTGAATGTAGCGTAGTTATAGTTGAGTTCCTGAGAACCGTGGGTCTTGACTTTCGGAATTTTGACCTTGACCTCAAGGTCAATGCCCAAGAGGTGTCCCATGGTGTTCCCCCACCCTACTACTCCCACATCCCACCGGGTCCCGAAGGTTCTAATTTTCATAGTGCCCCGTTTCGTATTATCCACAATATTTTTTCTTTAAAATGTTTAAAATACTGATATAATGTATCAGTATTTTAAACAAACAAAACAAACAAATTTTAAACATTATATACTTTGTTGCACTTCTTTCGGCCCATAATTATATTTTTTACAAAAAAAAAACTAATAATTAGAACAACAAAACAAATAGTTGTATCTTGTCCTATAAAATGAAAAACGTGTGAGTCGTCGCGTTTTCGTAGGTATCTGTCCGATCGTCGTAAAATGCTATGTGTCGTAGTTGCCGCTCCGATTTGAAGAGCCGAACGCGGCGCGCGTTCGGTTTGGCAACGTCGCGCCAGATATTGTTAGTTTTTAGCGAAGTAACGCTACTGGTAACGCTATTTAAATACCGGTAAATCCTATGATTTAACGATATTTTTAACGTTACTAGTTAACGTAGCATAACGTTAAGGTTTTGGTAATTTTACCGGTATTTTTGTGGTAACGGTAACCGTCCCTGGGCACAGGACTGTGGGGATTGGCACAAGAAAAGAGAGGCCTATACCCAGCAGTGGGTGAGTTTGGGCTGTGGATGATGATGATGATGATGATGATGATGATGAAAATTTGTTTGTATGTAGGGGGTAATCTCCGGAACTGCTCATCAGATTCCGAAAATTCTTTCACTAACGGGAATCTACATTATCCCCACGTGCATACATTTAAAACGTTTCCGTGGGTTAATTAACGTACATAACGAGAGCGAAGCCGCGTGCAAAAGCTAGTATCACATAAATAACAAACATAATAACCTACCAACGTTTTAGCAAACTATTCTTCATCATTGAACATTTGTCGACTCGTAATTGCATTTCCTGCACTTAAAATCATTCTGTGAACATTTTGTTCCCAGAAAAAAAACAAAATATTTTGATAACTTTGTCACGGCTCTCAATTGTTGAAATTTTCCGAGGGGAATTGTCGGGCATTGTTGCAATTAACATGACTGTAACAACTACAACGATGCGCAAGACTTGATTTTCGCACTTGAAAAGAAATGCCATAATATCCGTTAACTTTGTGTATGCACCTTGGATTATTATAAGCCTGTTGTATCCCACTACAGGGCACAGGTATCCCTCTGGGTTTACATTTTTCTCCTTGACGTTGTAAAGTCTAGAAACGTAAAACTGTCAACAATGTCACTCATGATTGAGAATGTTGACAGATTCAGATCCACGTGAGATAAATATGAAAGTAGATATTTTTTGGAGACCCCTTTGACACTTCTAGTGAGATTTGCTGCAGTGTTCTTTACTGATTAGCTATTTGATTTGTCAAATGGAATGATTTATTATTTATTACGAAGAGTCTCATTGTGGTAAGTAATGCATAATAGACCACAAAATTTTCAAAAAACCGCTGCCCCACAGGGAGCACTCGCCTGTATTGTAACAATCCTAGATTCGATTTTGCAGCGAAATAAGTGATTGTATTGTAATTGTGTCGGCCATTTTAGACCCCCAGTTTGCACTCCTGTAATGCTTGAATCTGAACTGATACATTACAGGCGAGGCGGCGAAGGCCTTCATATAAATACCGTGCTAGGCTAATATAACTTACATAAGTATACCGATCGCCGGCAGAGTCATGAAAGAGCTGAACACGAAGACAGCCCCACTGAACGTTGTGATGGTGTTGGAGTACAGCTTGGAGTAGGTAGGGTCGAACATCAGAGCTGCCAAGGTTTCCACCAGGCTGAACAGCGAGTTCATTTTACCTGAAAGTTATCAAGAACAAGGGGTTTATTCACGGATAGCTTCGTTGACCTCCTGGTCGAAAGCGTTAATTCTTCTTGTTTTTCTAAAACAACATTGAACAGGATGGATCAGGGTCGGACTGGCCATATAGTCAGGGTGGCGTTTGCCAGCCGGGCCCCAGCCTGCGTGGGCCCCCCACAGGCCTATCTTGCGGGGTTTGCCGGAAGCCAGGCGGTAGGTAGGGGGTTAAGGGGCCCGTGGCTCAGGACTTTTTTAAAGTTTTTAAAACGTATTCTGCCTGATACCACAGAATTATTAAGTACGTAATTAATTGTATCGTATAGTAGAATCACTCTCAAACTAAAATATATTTAAGGCTAAAAATGAGCCTCTGAGTACTCGTACTACCGCTACAAAGTTAAAAAATTTAAAAGTAATTCCTGAATGAAGGGTTCAAACAATTATAACCTGTCAAAAATAGGGTGGTAAAATTTTCGAGCTCGCTTCGCTCGCTCTTGGAGGCTTTGTTAAGAACAAAGCTTCCAAGATACAACATGATTTCCCTAAGTCGATTAAACAACATCTATTTTTCAATAAAAGAACTAAAGAAAAGCTAACTTGTCTGGAGTGGAGGGCTTAATTATTTTAGTTCCTAGTCTATAATACATTTGACATTCTTTCATAGATATTAAAAAAAGGTTAGATCTTTAAAAAAAAAATTCATTTGCTAGCTTCATATTTGTTATATTATTGAAATATAATTGGAACTCCAATTATGTACCTAATAATATTTGTCGTTTATAATTATTAATTTGTATGTTTCATTATTTTCTGATTTTATCCCATCTACCATTATCCAGTCTCGGGCCCCAGGCTTGGGGGAGCCACCCGGGCCCTTCCAGTCCAGTCCGACCCTGGGGTGGATATAAGGTTTTCTTTAGCTTAAGTCAATTCAATTCGTTTTTTTTTTGACTTATCGCTGATAGAATGTCACTAAATGTAAGCCCTCTGGGGTCAGTTCCCAGCTCGGGCAATGTCTTGTTGGGTTTTTTCATTAGAAGTTTCTTAGTAGCAAGCTAGAGTTAGGATACGCGCCCAATTGATGGCAATAGGGTCGCCTAAACTGAAACATAACTAGCAAATCTGGTTATACTATAGGTACACTTCAGTTTAACCATTCAAGGACAACAGACAGGATGTTATATACGTTTAAAAATAAAATTCTAAGAAGAATTAACAAAAAATTACAAGTTTTATTAGTGAAGTTTTTATGCGGATCGCCTTGTTTTTCGTTGAGTTTCTGACGAGTGGCAATTTAGGCTTTTTTATCTATGTTTACTTCAGGGTTTATCCAACATAATAAAGTAAAAAGTACGACTTACCCATTTCTTCGCTAGGTACCAGCTTAGATGCCATCGACCTCAGAGATGTGAATGTAGTCGCGTTCAAGATCTCAATTAGTGGTACTGTAAATAAAACATAGATAACAATAACCTATAAGTACATAATGTAGACTCACGCAGCGCACTTATGCTCTTTTACATTATTTTCTCTCATCTATACACTTATATAAAATAGAAGTGTCTGTTTGTAATTTCAAAATAACAACTTTTTACTGAATGCATATGAATACACGGTACATAATAACACAAAAAAACATTACTTTTGATTTTTGTTGTCTGTCTGGTTGTACCAGCTAATCTCCAATACGGCTGGTCCGATTTTGTCAGGACTTTTACAAGGATGATGTTATAAGGAGTAACTTAGGCTAAGTCCGTTCCGTAAAGTTAGGGATCCGTAACCTTTAAACTGTTAACAAAATCCGATACAAATAGGGAAATAATATTTTAATAATAATTTAACTAGGACGAAGATCACGGTCAACAGCTAGTGAAAGAATATGCGTAGTCGGAGAAAAATCTTACACCGGTATTCATAACGCTCTATCCTATTTGCGCTATGTCCAAGCCATTTAAAATCACCATTTAGTAATGGTTTCCTGTTCACCATGGACTTCTTACTATTTCGAATATGAAAAAACCTTTTTTCCAACCAAAAACGGTTTTGTTGCCGCTAGAATGAAATTCTTACCCATGAACATATGAAAGTCAGTCTGCACGAAGGTTATGAGAATGGAGCCGGCGAGCTTGCTGATGATGGAAATGAGGCATAGCATCGAGTCGTGGAAGCCCCAGCGTTTGCTGAACACGCTGATGGAGAATAATGCCCCTGAAAAATGAAAATACATAACATAACATCACGCTTGTAATTCTGGTTGTTCTTCCGACTCTGGCTATTATTGTACCTACAGTTACCTGGCTTCATATTATCTTATCTATTCAAAGGTTGTCTGGAAGACATCGCCACTACCAATAAGACTACCCATAATACGACGTATACATAATTATATTCTCCTGGTGTTAATGGTAAAACTTTTGATATATTATAAAAAAATATTCATGATAATTAATTTTAACGAAATTTAGTTTTAACAAACTGTGGGCCCGTAAAGCTCAGGATTGGTGCCCTGATAGAGTGACACGGGGTCGCGGCTGATCACGAAAGAGATGGTGGGACTAACTGGAAGTCTTCCTCGAGAATTGGAAAGAACATAGAATCGTGAACTTTGGAAGTAATGGAGGGAGGCCTTTTGCCCAGCAGTCGGACAATATGGGCTAGCTATAATCTTCTATATATATAAATTGGTAAACTGACTGACTGGGTGATATATCAACACATAGCCCAAACCGCTGGTCCTAGAGACATGAAACTTGGAGGGTGTGAAAGAAATTTGATGAAATTGTTCTTTGCTAAGAGTAATTATCCACTAAGAAAGAATTTTTGGGAATTCCACCCCTAAAGGGGTAAAATAGGGGATGGAAGTTTGTATTAAAGTCCGTTAGTTTTGAAGTTAGGATCTTCAAATTTTGTGTTTAGGCTGACGATTGAAAATTAATTTATACGTGTCTCAGGATTAAAAAGGGGGATGAAGGTAAGTAACTTTGTTTGTTCGGTACGTCCTTTTTTTTCGACATCCACGCGGGCGAAGCCGCAGGCAAAAGTTAGTAATATAATAATAATAATTTTATTGTGTAAACAGAGTGACCGTCTACAGGTCATCAGCTTTGCAAAGTCAGTAGTTAGACAGTTTAAACAAAGAAAATAATCTGATAAATGATAAGGCAGGTTTAGTCATTTATAAGGATCATTTTGAAGTTTTCTTTTCCTTTTATTATTTCGATTTATTGCGTTCAGCACATATGCTTTGTTTTTTTACTTTGCCTACTTCTCAGAATTTCGTGTAATATCGAGACGGAAATATCGTTTTGTGTACAAAAATGTAAGGATATACCATCATTTACCTACTACAAGAGAATATTTGGTTTTGTAATCAAACTGTACTACGTTTAGGTACCTAATCAACTTGCTAGATTAACTTAACAACTGTAACTAAATTGTAATCATTAACACTAGAAACGGGATATTTACCATGTTTACTGATTGATTTGAGTTCCCAATATTTCGGTGTTTATCCGTGATCATGATGCTTGCAACAGCGCCGAAATATCGACCACATCTCTGTCCTCAGGACTAGATTGAGGTCAAGAGTAAGCCCCATACAGAATAAAAAAAAAAAAAAAAAAACTCAAATCAATCAGTAAACTAAATATCCCGTTTTTATTGTTAATGATATTGTTAGTGACTATGATAGTTAAAAATCTTATATTGTAACCAAATTGTAAACAATTTGTGCCTCTTTTTAACCCAAATTTAATTTGGTATTCTGAGGCAAGCTGCAAAACTCACAGGCAATCTAACAGGCTCTCATAAAATAAATCTAGACTCCGATAGGAAGTATTACTAAGAGTTCACTTTGATCTCTGAGTTGACGTCTATATAATATGAAAAGACGCGCTTCACATCTATTATTGGATACAGAACGCGCGACTTCACTTGCGATGTTATTGCTGCTTGTCACTGGCAGTATCGGGATTGAATTGTGACGGAAACTGCCATACAGATACACATGGCTGCCCCGCTTCTGTAATGCGTCGGGGATGTTTGCAGATGCGCATGCGCATTTGTTTTTACGCAGCAATGCGTAAAAGGTGCGCTTCCCTGGTGCGCAGGGTATGGGGCAGCACCAACAGTATCTTAAACATGATTGCCAGTCGCCTGGACTGTGTTTTTGTGGTTCGCTGTTGTGCTATCACTCATGGGTTGTCGCAGCATTGATCCACCGTTATTTGTTGTGTTGTTTTGTTTTTATCAGTGCTTACTAACATAGTCGTAAGTTTTTACTAACAGTTATTGAGTCATGGATACTCGAAAAAAGAGAAATTCTATTCTATTCTATATGACGGCATTCACACCGAAGGTACTTTTTATAGAGCAACATTTCGCAAACTGATAATATTACGTATCCTTCTATAACTGTTCCGGGTTTCACTGCTGTTGCTCCACAAACAGTAACTCCTCCCGTGGAAAAATGTAATATTTCAATGCACTTATAGGTTGAAATAGTGCAAGCTTTAAGCATACGAAGAAATCCTAGATTACATTTCTCTTTGTAGCTTCAACATCAATGTCATCTGGAAACTTGAACTAAAGACCGGGAGTTTTACCTCGTTGGATGTCAATGCTATTTCTTTGGCCCACAAAACAATTCACATAGCCAGATCACCATTTTATGTTTGACTTTTCATTATTTTGTCATAAACTGACATCATAGAGATGACGGTAGGTATGGACGAAGAAGACATGCTGTGCCGACCCCCAATAAATGGGGATAAGGACAGGAGAATGATGATGATACTCAGCTCAGTTCCGCCGAGTGCAGGTGTCGGAGATTAGAATAAGATAAAGATGAACTGTGGTAGATTGGTATAGGTTACGTAACAGTAGATCACAGCTTACTGTTTCCGAAAAAAGGGTAATAATCTATTGTTGAATAGACAACTAGGTACTTACCAATTGAATGTGTTATAATGCTGTAAGTCGAATACAAGCTGTATTTAAGCGCGTCCCATTTCAATTTGTACCTCACGTACATGTATGTGATAATGTGTTCACCTGGAAGAAATATCAAGATTTGAAAAACGGATAAATATATTAGTACTAAATAGTTGGGGTCATAAAACATCCCGATCCATAGCGAACCCGTTACTGTGCTAATAAAATATGTTCTGGTTTGGAGTTTCATAGATATAATCCTGAGTGGCTCGAGCTGGGCAGACGACATTGTTGCCAGCGCGGGAATATCCTGGATGAGGCTGGCACAAGAACCTGGAGCTTGGCACAAGGAAAGAGAAGCCTTTATCCAGCAGTGGGTGGAGTTGGGCTGTGAATGATGATGGCTCGAGCTGAGGCGGTGCTGATCAGCATGCCGTACAGCACTTATCAGTGCGTTTACTTTTAAGCAACTTATGATTTTGGATGCATAATGAGGACTGGCACATTATTGGGAAGAAGCTGTGCAATAATCAGCAAAGTCACACCAAAACTTTCTGCAAGAAACGCCCGCCATTTTTGTGTTGCGATGTCGCGCTGTTTTAATGTCCATCAGCTCTAACAGCTGAGCAAAACTGTGCAGATAATGTAGGAATAAACCGATAACAAACACGTTTTTACTAAAAAGCACTTTTCATATCTGAACATAGGCTCTCCCATTGTTTGACATATCGGTCAAATTGACATAATAAGTGGGCTTGTCGAAAATATTTAATTAGTGATATCAGTATATTGTATTTAGTGATAAAAGGTCAGTCAACAGAAAAAATGTGCTAATGTAGTTCTAACCAAATAAAAACAGAAGACATCATAGATATAATTATGGCCGACCGTTTTCAGTCATGGCGACCGATACTAAGATCGGTCGGAGACTAGCTGGTAGCTATGGTCGCGGGATGTTATTATAGTTCACAAGTGTTTGCACATACATGACCAGAACAAGATCAGCCGCAGGACCTACGACCTAATAACAAAGGCTACATTTTACTGCACTAGTTTTTCCAACTACTGATATAACATAGATATTCTAGAATTGCGTTTTGCCATCAGGAATTTCTCAATAGCAGTTCGATTCAAGAAGGTGGTGTGGTACCTCCGAACCTTCTTCGGTAAGACGGCAATCCAGAGAGACATCAGGTGCAGGACTATCCTGCACCTGATGTCTGTCTGAATTGCCGTCCCGTCGGACTATGAGAGTAATGGAAGAGGTGTTGTACTCTTCACCTGTGACTGCACAAACACTTGCACACTAAAACATCTCCCGCGTGAATAGATAGTCCCCGCTAAGATTGGGCTCCGCCATGGGCGAAAAACGGTAAAAAATCTATTTACCATGGTTGGGTCCATAAACAATCGCCACGACAAGAAGCGTCAAGATGATCTTCTTCCTGTAGTTGGTATCTCTCTTCTTAAATGCTACTTCTCCAGTTTCTTTCACCAATGTTACCATGTCAGAGCAAGTTACTGGTTCTATCTGGAAAGCAATAATACGATTCGTCATGTATAAAATAAACGGTGTATGGGACATTGTTTGAAAAGTTTTACCATGGATTCAGTACATGATTCCACCAGAATTTATTTTTCGTCATTTCCTAAATAAAATATATTTAACATATGTAGTTTATTACCGTGTAGTAGTTATTGCAAGGTAAGTCATTTTTGTAACAGAAGTATTGTTTTTTTTGCTGCTGGTTTTTATCATTGTAGCTGGCTTTAGATTATAAAATACGACAGCACAAACATCAAATACATATTAAAGGAGTTGAGTAATAAAGTGACCATAAAAAAATGTTTACCTTCTCATCCTTATCAGTCCGTGGCTTAGTGTTACTCTCCAAGTAGAAGAATCCGTAAGAGAACGTCATCATGTAAATAACTCCAGAAATTATAAAGATTCCGTAATATCCCAACACTTTCAACAGAATTCCACTCAAAGCCGTTCCAATGGGTATTCCGGCAGTCATGCAAAGATTTACAAGTCCCACTCTGAAGGTCCTAGATTCTTCATCAGTAATATCACTAATGTAGCTGAAGACTCCGAGGTAAACCATGACCCAGCCGCCTGTGACAGCCGGGAACAGAGCTTCGAAGAACATTGTCACTTCAACAGCAATTTCTTTGAAGAAGAAGGTACTGAGCAAGTTGCTAATGGACACCATAAACTCTCCGAAGATTGGCAGCAATATGCACACTTTTCTGTTCCCAGTTCTGTCGCTCCAAGCGCCCATGAATATCACAAGAAGCGTTGGTATTGAAGTCTGTATCACACTCTTCCATGATTCTATGTTTGAGATGATCTTTTGGACTTCACCCTCAAACTCTGTCAAGTTACCTTTCCTATCAATCAGCGCATCACAAATTGAATCGTTGTAGTTCAGCTTCACGCGGCAAGTTTTGTCCAAGTTCAGATTTTGTATCGCCAGTCTGGCTAACATGGAAGGTATTATGAGACCTGCTAGTATAGGCTCCACCGTTATATTTGATCTTATTCGACATAGTTTTCTTACAAAACTTTCCTTCTCAGCTGTACAATATTTGATATTTTTCTCTTTTAGAGTTTCGTCGTCAATAGGTTCATGTTTTTTTTCTGGATCTGACATGTTGTGTTCACTCAATGAAAGTGTTTGTCAAACTAACAGTAGATGTTATTATATTAAAAGTTTATTTCTCCCATATTATCTCAAATGCTTATTATTTGTAGATCTTAAGATGTATATTAGGTACGGCTTGATCCAAAAAATGTTACAGATATTTTGTGTAATTTATAATAGGTGTTGTTTAAAAATCGTACAGAAATTAAGAATACAGGTTTTATTATTTTGGAATGTTGACATATGTATATTTTCTCAAACTTTTTAAATGTGGAAACACTCATACATTTTTTATGTATGGTTTGCAATATGCAACACAGTACATGAGACTTGTAGATGGTCGTCAACATCCAAAGATCTTTATACTTTACAGTCGAAAATCCTTCCGAAAAAATTTATGTCCTATTATTTATCTAAGACCTCATTGACGATAATGCAGAAAATCGTCGTGAGGAAAGATGATTATGTCGACACAATGACAAATTTCTTTGCACTATCTGTCATTTTGTCGATTCTTCCGTCAAAGAAATCGTTGTCTACGGCGGTCATGCTACGGGGGCTGGACTTATAATAATATTGATCAAGCGTAGTGATCAGTGCTCTTTTTTCTCTGTATAAGAAGAGGCCTTTGATCTGCCGGAACAGTTAGAGGCTGTTAATATTATGATTTTTTTCCCATTTGTTTAAATCTAACCATCCTGTAGACAAAAAGCCTTATCAAAGTTAAATAATTGTACATAAGTTAACGAGTATTTAACCTGCCACTGCGGCCTGATGGTCTGATAAAATTAAATACACAATGTAATCAATTGTCTTGTATTTGCTCTTAGATAGGTAACTTGCGCAAGTGACTTATTCGAAGCATTAGGTATATAATAAGTATATCTTCAAAATCATTATCATCATGACTGAAATGATTAGATGTTTTTTAAATGTCATCTTGTAATTCGAGTTTAACCAAGTAAACTGTTTGCACTCAACCTCGGATTTTCGTGTTGTTTTAAAAATAAGTTTATGACTAGTGTTTTAGAGTCTTAAATGTATTTTCAAGATTTTTACTTATTTTGTCAAATTGTTGGATTTTTGTGTAAAATGTTTTGGAATTGCACAATGTGATGCAATTCGAAGACATCTTACATAATGTGCCCACCATCAAGCCGCATAAGCCCGCCCGGTTGATAGAATCAAAAATCATTGAATCTTAGAATCAGTTTATTCCAATCAGAACATCGCTCATACTTGTCTTCGTTATTTACATTTTACCTAAGATAGTAGCTGGTGTGATTACGAAAATAACATAGCATCACATCACGCCTTGTAATCCTCGAAGGGTTAGGCAGAGGTGTACCTAATAGTACACCGACATTTCGCCAATTATGTTTAGGCCAGTAATAGGGGCGAGTCTATTGCCATCAACCGGGCACAAATCCAGACTCCGTGGAAGCTACTGAGAAAGTCCTGATGGAAAAACCCTATAACACTTTGCCCGACCCGACCGACGAAGGCGTTATTACTTTTAATTCATAGTTATATCTTGTCTGGCCAGATGTCTGTACATATTTTGTAACGTTTGGTTACTACCTCAGTCGATATGAGAGAATTAGGAATAAATTATAGCGTGACGATTGATAAGGGAGAATGGCAGGAAAAGCCGGGATAGATCAGTCTATCCCGGCTTTTCCTGCCATTCACCCTGAGGTCATTTTCCATGACCTCAGGGTCATGGGTGCGACGCCTAGATCGGCCCAAATGTTATTGGGTTTTTCCACCAACAATAAAGGGTGTAAATAGAACCTTAACATAACCGAAAGGCACTTGTTTTCCCCGTCTTTGTGATCCTTTTTTTGTTCTAGACCATACCTGGTAACCTTCTAGTTACGGAGATATAGGGGGTCAAAATTTCAACGTTTTCACAAGTTTTTTTAAAAATACATTCTTTTAATGTAAGATTTTTACGGACCTCCACGACCCCCGTACTATTCAATTCATCCATCAGCACAATGCTTTGAGTGCTTTCCATCGAGTCCTACCGTAAAACGTGATTTTTCACCCCAAAAAAAAAAGTCGATTCCCAGCAATAATTTTTGCATAAAGTTACTTCGTTGGTTGTACAGAATGCTTGGTTGACGGCTATGTGAAGGGTCTGTTTACACCCTGTATCTCAGTGGCAACCACGGAGTCTGGATGTGTGCCCATTTGAAGACAATAGGCTCGCCTCCTATTACATGGGACTTAAACTACCTGGCGAAATGTGGGTATCTCTATTATACGTCCACCTCTGCCCAACCCATCGTGAAATCAGGACTGATGTTATGTTATAATATAACATTTACTTCTCACTATTATTACTAAACTAAAAAAGAAACAATTAATTATGCTAATCGTTTGAAGTTTTAAACATAAATATTGAATTAGAACAATCTTCGTGTCGTTATTTTTAATATTTATTTTGCTGTTGATTAACGAATAAATTTTAATATAAATTGATAACCATGAGTGAAAGTACCAAAGTAGGAATTTATATTCGTAGATTTTTTTTCATTATTTGCTTGCAAAGGAAAAGCAAGGGAACCCTTATAATATAATTTATTATAATAACAATAACATAACGCCTCAGCCAGCGTCAGGCTCAGAGACCCAAGCACGAACGCACGACGTGAACATTTCGATTTTTCAATCCATAATACTAATAACATGTGCGACATAAGTATTTTCGATCGAATCGGTTATCGTGGTATGGACATGTGATGCGGACTAATGAGGAAAATGTAGTGAAGAAAATGTTGAGTATGTATGTAGATGGCTATAAGAATAGAGGAAGATCAAAGAAACGACGAATGGACTGTGTGAAGGATGATATGGCTAGAAAGGAGGTGACTGCTGAGATGACATGCTGCGCCGACCACAAATAAGCTGGGATAAGAGCAGGATAATGATGCAATAAGTATTTACGATTCCAAAATATATCTTTTTACATTTACTCTGCGCGTTCGTGCTAGGCTCACTCAACTACACTGACAGTGTAAAGCACCTCTCATTCATTAGAAACAAATAATACAAAAAAAAAAACAAAACAACAATTTTCCGTTCATTCGTCATAACAATTCAATCTCCTAGTATCACTTCATGTTCGAGATCAATGCTGTTGATAAGGGAGTCTTTCTTCTTCGCTTGTAATTCAGTAGCACTTATCGCTTCGCCATTTCTAGGTTTAGTTCTGACACTGTCTTTCCTGTTCTGTAAGAGGAACCAGCTGTAAAAATAAATAATTCATAATTAACAACATATTATTTATTGTTGTATTAATAAAAGTAGCCTAAGTTAGGTTACTCCTTATGAAATCAGCTGTCTGCCAGTAAAATCGGTTCAACCGTTTCGGAGACTAGCCGGGACAAGAAGACAGAAAAAAATTAAAAAAAGAAAAATTGTTTTAAGCACCGTACATAAATACGGTGCGTATAACAAAAAACATTAAACAACACAAAAAAATTTCATATGCATTCAGTAAAAGGCAGTTATTTTGAAATTACAAACAGACACTACACACTTCAATTTTATTTATTTGTGTAGATGTATAGATGCAAGACTGAACCGTTAAGCCTTACAAAAACCACTGAAATGGGTAATAATAACTGTAATTATTCCTATGGCTTCAGAAACCCAAGTGAATGGCTACCGCTAGATACTAATGACCCGGGCCTTGTCTCACCACAGAATGCAGGAAACTTAGTCCGATATATTAATAGTTTTACTGTGAAAATATTGATCACTTATTGATAAGCAGACCACAGCAAGAGCAGCTTTACAGTGTACGCGAATAGATAGGCTATGACCTCATTAATTAAATTAAATTTTTGACATTAAAGTCTGTCAAACTAAAGGACGATTTCCACCAAACGGCTCGTATTCCATCGGATCGGAACGGATTTTACAATCTTTAAACGATATTTAATCGTGTACACAGTATTTAAAGTCTATATTACTAAGCCCCGCACAGCAGCTTGACCGCGGGCGTCTTCTGCTACACGCGATCGTAGCCGAAAGTGTGCTGCGACGCACGATCGGCTCCGTTCGCCTGTCGTCGTATCCGATCGGATTATTTCGTCTGCCAACACGGTAGGAATGAAACTATTTAACTAGGCGCATTAACGGATTTGTTCGCGAGCGACGGTACGGAGCCGATCTTATGCATCGACATGCTGCCGGACGCGATCGGTTGTCGCCGCACCCGTCCATGGCGGACCGTTCGTATCCTTTCCGATCCGATGTGTTGCTCGCCGATTGGTGGAAATTATCCATAAGTTTGTGCTCCTTTTAGGAATACCAAGCCATTTTTTAGTGTAGACCAATATATTTCAGCTAGTAACAAATAGCTCTTAATCTAACTTAGGCGCAGTTTAAAGTTTTTCGAAAAAACTATGAACATAAATTGTAAAAGTCTTAAGTTGGATAATTTATTTTTGTAATTGGCTAAGTTAGGAGTAAGAACAATATTTAGTAAAACAATGTTTAGTAAGAATAATCTCATCTGATTTAACTTTTAGTCTTTTGGTAGAACACGTCGTATGCCTAATTAGTGGTGAAGATATGTTTTTATTGTACTTTAATGCCTACTTCTGTTATTCATGTAACTTAAGAGAACACTCGAAGTCTTTGGCGCTTATAACAAAGACATTCTTATTAAGCGTAGTGACTTGTGAATGTCGTGGAAGGTAAGTTAAGTTAGTTTGGTAAGGGGATGAGTTGTTCCGTCTAACATCAACCAATCAGAGATCATTCAACATTATTGTCTAGGTGTCTAGCATAGTTTTCAGGTTAGCCTAACTGGTGGGTCCATGGCGGACCAAGTAACCCTAACTATACAGGGTGGATGGGACACCGATGGTGGGGTTCAGACTGAATACTTGGTAACCGTGTGTGCGCCGGTGTCCGGGATTCCACCCTGTATGCAATGTAAAAATCATGTAGTGATACAATTAAAAAAATATACATATTCTGAACCGCGTAGTCTACTGCATTATACTTTTACTGGATAAGGCCTAGAAGTGTAAAAAAGGTAAGTTTTTACTTCTTCTCTTCTTCCTGTATTTAGCTAATATAAACGACCTCATAAACATTATTGCAAATGCGTGTTTAGGTACTTGTGTTACGGTCATCATTCACTTGAATTTAATCCCATAACGCACAGTTTTGTTACAATGCTCTGTCTGTCCATATTTTGACCTTCCGCCAGACATGTCCAATGCTATAAAACAAACATCATAGGTAATACTCACGCAAAGAACATCAACGGTGGAATAGTAAGCACAGTGCTAACATAATACACGATGCCGGCATCTATCTCCAAGGTGGTCATATATATCCAGGAGTAGGTCGGGCCGAATATCATCGCCGTCACCACCTCCATCAGATTGAAGAATGACGTCATTTTGCCTGAAATCACGTACGAATTGCTTGGATAACACTCAATTTTGCTGTTTGGTTTCGTGGAGGCGGTTTTTTGTGAGGTGGAACGAATGTAGAGGTCAATTGAGTTATTTTATTTATTTGAATGTGTTGTTTTTGTACAGTTGTTAGGACTTGCGTTATTGTTTTTTATTTCCTTGGTCAAAAATGGGCTTGAAAAACGCCAGTGCCATGTAATAGGAGGCGAGCCTATTGCCATCAACCGGGCACAAACCCAGACTCTGTGGCTGCTACTGAGAAATTCCTGCTGGGAAAACTCAATAACACGTTGCCCGACCTGGGAATCGAACCCAGGACCTCAAGCTCAACATTCATGCTTGCGACCACTAGAGCAACGTGACAACCTAGTCTGTATTTTTTTCTAGTAATCCGGAGAAATATTAAAGTGCTCATTTAAATCAATAAGTTAAAAAATTCTCAATAATTGACTTGTCTGTTTCAGTGTGTAGTTAGTCAAAAATAAGTGTCAAATCATGTCAAAGCAAACAACGTTTTTTAAAAAAATCATCGTCGTCGTCGTCATCGTCTTTTAAATTAGTTCTTCTCAACTTACCAAGTTCATCACTCGTCACTAATTTGGATGAAATCGACCTCAGTGCAGTGAATGAGGTAGCGTTAAACATCTCTACGGCAACCGCTAAAAAAATAAACAATGGCTCATGTAATCAATCTCGTGTTTATCCTTGGAGGAGGCGAACACTAAACACTAACACACGTATCTATAAAGGGTGTAACTAGACCCTTAAAATATCCGAAAGGCACTTGTTCTCACCGTCTTTGCGATATTTTTTTTGTTTTAGACCATACCTGGGAACCTTCTAGTTACGGAGATATTGGGGGTCAAAGTTACAACTTTTTCACAAGTTCTTTTTTAAATACATGTTTTTAATGTAAGATGTTTACTTTACACACCTTCACGACCCCCGTACTATTCAATCCATCCATCAGCACAATGCTTTGAGTGCTTTCCTTCGAGTCCTACCGTATTATAATTTTTGCATAAAGTTACTTAGTTTTATGTACAGAATGCTTGGTTGACGGATATGTGAAGGGTCTGTTTATTCATATTCATATTCATATTCATTTATTTTGCGTACCATAATGTGCATAAAAGATGTTATAAAAAGCTTACAGCTAAGGTACAATTATGGACCCTGTTAGGGCACAGCAACATGGTGTTAACCTAAAAATTAAAATGTATAAAATTAAAATTAAAAATTAAAAATAACACAATTCTTATAAAATTTTGTAAACTTATGTACCTATTAAAATGTATTGTTAGTAGTTACTTATAATTCTATTGAGATCATTTATTTGTATTAATATAAATAAAGATATTAAACTTAATCAAAAATAAAATAACAATTCTTATAAAAATATATGTGAGCTTATGTATTTATCTAAGTATTCAAATGTATAGTATAGTTCGAAATTATCATTATTATTAATATTGTTATTTAATTATGGTATATTATTTATGTATTAATATTATAATTATATATTTTTAATGTTTGGTGTTTAAGAGAGGGAATAATTTTATTTTGGAATTGATTTGTCATCTAAAAACTCTTTTACTGAATAATATACTTTGGATTCCAGAAGTTGTTTACATTTATTAATAAATATATGTGTTTTGTTTAGTTCTCTAATGTTATTCGGTAATTTATTATAAATTTTTATGGACATAATTAAAGGGCTGGTTGAGTGCATTTTTAGTCTGGATTGAGGTTTGTTTATTTTGTTTTTGTTATGTCGCAAGGTGTATCTTGTTTGTGTTTCTTCGCAATTAGTGTAAAAATCTGGGTGTTTTCTGACAAATTTACATATTTCCAAGATATATAAGCAAGGGAGTGTGAGTATTTTGTGTTTTAGGAAGTGTGGTTTGCAGCTGTCTGTTTGTTCTATGTTTGTTATAATTCGGATTAGCTTCTTTTGTAAAATAAATATGGTTTGTGAATCTGTACTATTACCCCACAGCATGACCCCATAGCTGAGCCATGCCTGAGCATATGCATAGTATGCGACTAGTGCTGTTTGCAGGTTGGTAGTTTACACCCTGTAGATACGGTGTTAGTGTTTAGTGTTGTACAAGGCAAAGTGATCACTTGAATTAAAGTCATAATTTGTGATACGATATTTATTCTGTAGTTTATTAATTGCTTGAAGTTAGAACTGTCAAAAATTAGAATTCTTAGCTTTGCTTTCTTTAACATTTCTTAAAAAAAAATGCGTAAGTTATTATTTTAACTCATTTTTGATGTACAGAATGCTTGGTTGACGGCTACGTGAAGGTTCATGAAGCACTGCAAAGGAATTACCTTTATCAAGGAGCATACGGGGTTACGCTAAAATTGATTAAAGTGATGTGTTTTCTGTTTTTGTGCTCACACCATAATTTTTTTATTCTTAGTCTAAACGTGAGGATTTGTAATTTACTTTCTGGTGACTATGGTTTCCTTTTTTGTTTGTTTTTATTAGCTGTAAGACCTCCATGTATAAATAAAATATAATAGCCTTAACGAGAAATTCACTATCTCATCCGAAGCCACTTGTGACAATTGCTTGCGTCAAGACACTTGTTTCCTTCGCGTGCGTACCGTCGAGTAGCATGGCACTGCGCTGGAGTTTGGACTTCCGGGTATTTTCTTTCATTTGTTTTCGCCACAGTTGTTGTCGCATGGGTGTGTAGTTTGTATCGAAGCGCTTTTTTACTATAGCATAACCATTACGAGAGAAGAATAAAAATAGACTAGTCATGAACCATAGAACTTACCTATGTACATATCCATAGTGTTTCTGGCCAGACCAGTGTAGAGGCCGCCTATGATTTTGCTGCCGTTGGAGATCAGGCCAAGCGTTGAGTCGTGCCATTTCAATCGGTGACTGAACAGACTTATTGAGATCACCGCTCCTGGATAACACATGAGAAGAGGAATTAATAAACAACTAATCTTCCCACTGCTGGGACACCGGCCTATAACCTACCACGCGGGCCCAGTGACAGATCTTCGAATTGTTTGTTTTTTTATTGTCTTTTTTTTAATTTGTCATGATGCTCTTCTACACCGTTTTGAGAGCAGTGAAATCTACAATTTACAAACATTCAGATCATCAAGATCCAGCTGAATGGCGTTTACTGCTGGACATAGACCTCCCCCCAAAGCAACGCTACAATCACCACTCCTGCGCTACTAACATCACGCCAGTTATCTTTGAAGAGTTAAGCAGAGGTGTACCTAATAGTACACCTACCCTTCGCCAGCAATGTTGCAAATTCCATGTAATAGGGGGCGAGCACAACACCGTGACTGTTACCGAGAAAATCCTAATGGAAAAACCCAATAACACTTTTTCCGATCTGGGAATCGAACCTAGGACCTCATGCTTAGTAGTAGCGCGTCTACTAGACAACAAGGCAATCACGCTGCCCACATACGGCTCATTCCTGCAACATTCACCAGGTGATCGGTCCAACTTGTGGGAGGCGTGCTGTTACCCACACCACGCCGCTAGTTATGACATGTAGATATTAAGATTATAATCATTTTGGTGGGCTCATTTACACAGCTTATGTTGTAAAAGTAAAATAAACAAGTTCAGGCAAATGTAGGAAATGTTTATAGTGCGAAGTAGGTATTTAGTGTACCTAGGTATTAGCAATCTCATTTTAATCAGTTCTGTAATACTGTGCTCGTGTAGCGTCTCGTGACGATAGAGATGTGTCTACTAGGCATTTAGGACTGCTTTGGAGGTCCTCGGTTCGATTCTCAGATAGATTTTTCCACCAGTATTAATTTGAAATATCTCAGTAGTATCCCAGAGTTGGCGCCAAGTTGGTGGCCAAAGAATCGCCCCTATTACTTGGGAGTTTAACACAACTTGCGAAATGTGGGTTACAACATCAACGTAGACCATAAGCGATGGCAATAGGGTTTCCCCTATTAAAAGGGATTGATAACTAGCGAATCGCCTTCCTCCTCATTAGTCGAGATGTTATGTTTGTTCTTTTTTTAGGTCCTAAACACTTCTTCATACAAAATCCAACTACAATACTTACCTAGTAAGTGGGCGCAAATAAAGAAAGTGCTGTAGAAACTGTACATCAGGGCATCCCAGTTGAAACGGTATCGAGTGTACAAGTAGCGTACTGTGTTTTCTCCTGAAAGTTGAAATATCGAGTTAAAAGTCTTAACCCCATTACAACAGCTGAATGAAGCTCATTGCCACGGACACAGCACACACAAATCAATCAATCTTACATTGTCAAAATTATAATCCTCCTGAACATCTTCAACTACACTGAGCATGGGCCTCTACAACAGTAACCCACAAACGGTGTTAGTGACAGTGGTGTATACCTACATATTTTCCCAAAATTTTCTTAAAATATTTATGTCCCACGACACGAAGACATTTTTTTTTCAGTGATCATTCTCTATTTATTGTTGAAAGGAAAATATTGTAAGCCGTCGTCCAAATATATAGAAGTAGTTCTAGTTACTTTACAAACTAAACAATGACATAAATAATTCCATAGATCCCCAATGATAATTTGGATTTATGTCCGGAATTCAGTACTACCGTTGAATAAAATATAAGAATAGAAACAAGTACGTACCGTGAGACGGGCCGTATATAAACGCAATCGATGCCAACACCAAAATAGACTTTGTTCTCCGCTGATTAGGCCCCTTTTTGAACGCAACAGTACAAGTGTCTTTTACGTGTTTTATGTGGAAAAAGGATTTTAGGAAGCCCCGTACGTCGGACGATTCGTTCTGCAATTATAAATCCCATTATTAGACCTGTTCCACATGGATGGCTTCTGCCGGTGTGTTGAAAGATGGAAACATTACGGCATTACCGAGTATCGTCAAGAAGTGGACCGAGGAAAACCTTTAAAGCCATTTCTTCAAGAAGAGTTTCAATTTTATCGTGATTGACTGTAGCTTCAAAAAAACAGACTGGAAGGCAAAGTACGGAGTTGGTTTTTCAAACATATTCTAGGTAAAACCGTACTTGTTTTGTCGAATGGAGATACGTATATAAATAAGGGTAAACCAATATTACAATCTCTACTTTAAATATGCATCCGAACTGTAGACTACACAAGTAGGTAGGTAAATATTGTTTTTCAGTAATAGGTAGCATTTTGAGGAGTTATAGGATTTATGGTCGTTGCTCTTTTTTACGGAAGAGGCCTCAATATTGGGTAATCCTCAACGACTCAATGACATCTTATAAGGTTGACGTCTGCTTCTACTGGGCCAAGAACTGGGCCATGCAATATTACCCAGGACAGGCATATTTATAACGTCACGATTGACGTTTGTGTTGCTCTACCCGCTATAAAGCATGCATTTGCTGTGACTTCATCATCACTTCATCATTCACTATTGATACGTTTAGTTCTTATCAATAAGAAAATAAGGTGACAAATATTATGCATGAAATCTACAAGCACACAATTACGAACAATAAGATTTTATCGCCCAATCAAAATGTAACCTAATGTTATATACTTTTACAATATGTACATGCCACTAATTAACTTATATTTGAATCAAGTACCTATGTGCATTATTTACAAACTACAATTTATACAACCTAGATAATTAATTATGTTTACAATTAATGAGTTAACAAACTTATTGTATTAGGCACATGCATAAGGGCCTCGCTTTTAGGTGGATATATTTTAGTGAAACCTAACCGCATAAAATGAAAAAAAGAACCAACAAACAGGTTTCCTTATTGTTACGCCAAAAAATAGCAATAGATTTTCTGATAGAGTGAATTTAAATCCAAACATTAACCTGGCCATACGGAGTTAAAATCTATCAATTGGATATTACCAACAAAATCAAAACACAGAATCAGTACCATCAAGTATTCTAAGTTAACTAACCTTTTTTGGTTTCTCCGTGATAGGTCTCTCCGGATCTTTAATGTAGACAAATCCATAAACAATACTGAAAAGGTTCAGCAAAGCGCTGACGGCGAAAACACCATAGTATCCTGTAAGTTTCAAAAGAATCCCGCTAAAAACAGATCCGATCGGACCTCCGGCGGTCAGACACAGATTCGCTATCCCCACTCTAAACGTCCTGGACTCCGCACTGGAAACATCACTGATGTACGCAAACACACCCATGTATGTGGTGATCCAACCACCCGTGATTGCGGGGAAGAAACCATCAAAAAACATGGTCACTTCCACCGGCAGCTCATAGAAGAAATACGCGTTGAGGATGTTGCTCAAACACATGAGCAGATCTCCTATGATTGGGAGGAGAATGCATATCTTTCGTTTTCCAGTCCTATCGCTCCAAGCACCCAAGAAGATTATCAAGAAACTTGGCAGTGCTGTTAGAAGAACGCTCTTCCACATCTCCATCCCCGCTATAAGTTCTTGGACGGCCAATTCTTCTTTTAGGTACTGGGTTCCTTCTTTGGCAATGAGTGCATCGCAAACCTCATCGCCAAACTCCATGTTCACGCGACATGCTTTCTCCAGATTCAGGTTCTGGTTCGCCAGCCTACACAGCACTCCCGGGATCACATAACACGCCAGAACAGGTTCCACTGTAATATTTTCCGTTATCACTGCAATCTTCTCCTTAAAAGTTTTCTTCTTCGGTTTTTCTTTCACTTTCAAGGGCTGTTCTTCAGGGGTGCCCATCTTTTCCGACGATGCCATTACTACTAAATCTTACAGGTTGGGAAAAGTTCCCTGTGGCATGTTGATTGCCAATCAAATATTAACTCTTTGTGATAGACTTAACTATTGTTGTATTTATAGATATTTTATCAGTTTTTCAAAGACGCAACTGAGGAGACAAACATTGTTTTGTTTGTTTGGTATATTTATGAAAGAGCACGCTATTTATTCTGACTTAATTAGAATAATCAGGTGTGTGTGATGATGAAATCTCTATAATAATAAACGGCAACTTTCAAACACACCTTCAAAGTATTTTCATTGATCACAACACATTTGAGCGTTTGCACTTATTTTCCCAATACTAGAGCTATGAACGAAGGAAATCTCCTTCTCTCTTGTAGCTAATCTAATAGCATCCCTAATCAATTGCCCCACTTCACTAGCAATCTAAAAAGCGTTAGAAACATACTCCTATTCTGTACCGCATCCAATTTGTCCACAAAATAAAAAATAAAGCAAGCAATCTAGATCGCGGCCATCTTAATTTGCGGTTTAACAAAGCCAGATGGGGATTTTCATTAAAAAGTTGTTTGTGGATCCTGTATCTGATGTTAGTAAGAATGTGTGGGGAATAATGTTAGTGCTTTTGAAGCATCGGGCTTTTACGTAGGGATATTTTATCTAGATACTTCTGAGGCTTTGTGTAGAGGTTTTCCACTTTTGTATCTTTAAAGAATCTTTTTATTACAAGATTTTATTTAGTTTCACTTGTCCCGTGGTCTGTCTATAATCAAACCTTGTTTTGAATATCAGTTGATATTTAATGAACCAGAGTAAAAAAAAAGTAGATTAAAAAAAAACTAAAAAACCCGACTGAAAAAACTGAAAAGTATATTAACACAAAAGTTGGAAGCAGGCGGGGCCCATTTGAATATAAAATTATCAAAATGAAATAGGCCCCGCCTGCTTCCAACTTTAGTTTAATTTAAAATGCTTGTTTTATACTTTTCAATTTTTCAGACGACTTTAACTTTTTTTTATTATACGATTTGTCACTTTGAATTACTTTTAAACTTCTAAGCTTTACATATTTTTGTAATCACCATTTAAAACCCTTTATTTTGATATCCCACTCGATGGTATTGGAAGAAAACAAAATTTCGAACGCGATGGCACCCTAAATCCGCCATTTTTCTTTGTTTTTCATTTCAATGTAACCAGTGACACTCGCGCTACCAAGACGAATCTAACGACGTATATTTTATCCAAATCCGTTCATCCGTTTAGGTGTTACGAGGGAACATAGAAACAGACATAAATACATACAGGTCAAACACATAACCCTCCTTTGGGCTTCGCCGCAGTCGGGTAAAAAGAGAACTCTGTTTTTATTTCGTTGAAAAACTGGTAGTAACTCATATACATCGTTCTGCGAAAGTCTGTGAATCTACAGACTCCTATTAGGCTTATAAATACTAATCAGAAAAGATCCCACCATGAAGGAGATATAATAATACCACAACTGATAAATTAATAAGAAATCATCTACATAATGTAAATTGGCTTAGACCTGAAAGGAAACACACGGAATGCTGCCAGAGCTAGCCAATATCTTGACATAATGCCGTCGAAAAGACAGGGTCGCTTGTCCTCTTGCCAGCCACATCGCCAAGTGCCTATTTATCTCAGTGAACTTGATTCACTACACGTCTAGAGCCAGATGTGCATTTAAATTAAAAGACACGTTATTTTTATATATCTGTGTGGAGCAAGAGGAATGTGTCGTGGTAACGCTGCTCACAGAATGTGCGCGCTCTTGAGTCAATGCACTTTTATTTAGTTGTAGGGGGTTCATGGTTTTAGTACGGTACGGATAAAATGATCTTGGTTAAACTTTAACTGTAGACTATGAAACTTACACTGCTTTTGTGTTGTCATGAGCCACACTGTAGAAAAAGCAGCGTGATCAATTTTTATTATTAAATAAATTGTAAACTGATGTTGATGCAATTCCATAATGCATAGACAGTGCATTAAACAGAAACGCTTTGGGTACATAGATGATCACCATCATTCTGATAATAATAAAAAAATACGAGCTTCTCAAAATATTCGTTGAGACGCGAAGGAACCCTATTTTGGCGTTTCCAAAGCTTCATTTTAATTACAAACGCAGTGCCAGCAATTAAAACGGAGTATACGACTGTAAACGAGTCCCCTATCTAGTACCTAAATATCTTGTCGTACGATAGTACTGCCTAAAGTATTTCGATTACTGAACCTAATCGAAATACTTGGCGCGATGGAACGAACTCCTCGAACTTACCTAAACACCCTTTAAAATTCCTAACATAGTACCTTCTTCATACGGATTAAAGGCAAAATGGTTTTATCTTTGTAGACATCATTGAATGCGGTCAACTATCTAAATGCCTTGGATGAATAATAATAATGATATTTATCCATTTAACCACACATATTTTTGTGTTCTGTGGCGATAGTTCTAGTAGAATTAATTGTAAATAACATTTTTTTTTTCTAACTGTGTACGTGTATGCATGCCTAATCAATCAACTTACATTATTATGTTAAATTACCATGGAATATAAAGCTGAAAATGTAATGAAATCGTGCAACAAATTGATGATTTCACTCGAATTAAAAAAAAAAAAAAAAAGCGATTACTTTCTGAAATGAAAATAAAACTTCAGTTTTCATTCACTAACAGCTCGTAAAAGCCAAAACTATCCGTCAAGTAAACCCTGGTCACCGTAGTTTGTTGAAAAATGTTAGGGAACGCTCGTGGCGCGTCGCCATTGTTTTCTAACACTAATTTACTGGCGACATATTTTTCTGCTTACTGCGAAGAATTGTTGGCCGTTTCTTCACACCTACATTTTCGGTATTAAAGGTATATGTTATGGGAGATTTTGAGCTTACTACAATAGTCCTTGAGAATCTGCTGAAATAAACTTGTTTCTTAGCATACAATTGAACATTCGGTTGGTCATTTTCTATCATAATAATCAGCCTACACAAGAGTTCCTACATCTCCTCTTTGTGTTCATAGTTTTTCGGCCTAAGTTGGATATACTAGTAACTGGAGAGCAACATACGAAAGCTCTCAACCATCACCCTAGAAAGCCATTGAATGCAGTCGCTGAGCACGAAGTGAGATTTCTAGATTATTCAAACCACAGACTAACGTCTGGGAGGAACTTTTGTCTGAATGGCAATGTAGGTGGGATAATTCCATTCTTCTTTCCATCCGTTCGTGAACGGCAAGCCAGGACATGGCTGGAGGTGGATTACTGTGTTGCCCAATTTCTCACAGGTCATGGTAACTTTAAGCGTAATTTATTTTCTTTCAAGCTTGTTGCCTCGCCTTTTTGTCAATGTTCTACATCTGACTGCGAATATGAAAAATCTGCACATCATATTTTATGGGACTGCAGTCTTTGGCACAATGAACGCAATATTATGTTGGATAGTGTACCTACAGGCGATTTACTATACGGACCTTGTAGAAACTGGAACAAATTGAAATCAAATATAACAGCTCGCAACTTAAAATTCTTGAATGATAATATTTATCCGGGCAACTGGGCTTATCCAAGTTGTAAACTTCCCTTTGTGCCTATTGGTCTTATTTGGTTCTGTCTCCTGCTGATATATAGGGAAGTGGAAATTATGGTTTTCCTACTCCTCCGCTATACTTTTCTGATTAATTTTGTTACAGGATCCAAAACAGTTAAATTGTTTCTCTGGGACTTCGTTGAGCTTCATTGTCTCGGCCCAAAACCGGTTCCTACGTAAAGTCACGGGAGGCCCTTGGTACGTCCGAAATGATCGCCTCCACCAAGATCTCAAAATGCCCACCATTCTCCAATTCATGAAGCACCTTTCCAAGCGTTTCTTCGATTCTGCTGTAAAGCACCGCAACCCCCTGATCGCATCGGTACGAATCCTCTAGAATCAGTAAGATTCGCCGACCAAGGCATACCCTCGTCACTCCCGATGACGCTATAACCCTTCTTCAAGAGAGCAGTACCAACACTAGCACTCTGAAGAAACCTAGACGTAAACAGTCGTCCTTCCGTCATCGCCGTCGAGGCCCGTCGCGACACCCCGTTTCATGCCCTCCCCGACCCTTGCTCGAGCCAGCCCGCGATGCTGAGCCAGTAGTATTAAATCAGCCCCTAAATAATCCAAATCAGATCCAGCCTGTCCCTTGCTGCCCTCCCCCAGCGACGCCCTAAGCCGAGGCTCGTATCCCACAGGGGGTGCCCTTAGCGTGTAGTCGCTTAGTTTTTAAGTTTTTTGCCCTGGCTGGAGGCCTTACACTCAAGGCGCACAGGATAGTCCGGTTGAGCAGCGACAGCCTCTTAGGCTGACCTGCGAGATGCCATTTAGAAAAAAAAAAAAAATCATTGTCTCGGCGCTTTTCTAGTTGTCGCCAGTCTTGATTCTGGCTTTCAGGAGTGACAGTGGTTTGGGAATATTGTGGCGGTCTTGTCCCAATAAAAGAGCACGAAGTTAGCAAGATGGCATCATTATCATCATAGAAGGACTGGTTACCCCTCGGTAAACAGTCCTTCTATGATGATAACTAGTCCTTCCAGTCCAGTCCTAACCAGTCCTTCTCCAACAGTATACCAGTTATCACCCCTCGGCTAATCTTATCCAGTTGCTAGCAGCTACTGCGATCACCGCTTCTTCTAGCCTCACCTATCACCTAGTCTGGTATAATGGGAGAAAAATATTTTATCTTCAGAGACGTGCCATTGGCGTAGCACTGCTGAATTGCAGTAACACTGTTATAGCACTGCCATAGCCCAGTCGTAAGATAGTCGTGGCACTGGCGTAGCTCTGTCGTAGTACTGGATTAGCCTTGGTGCACAGGCGAAGCTGTGTTTCAATGCTGACATAGTACAGACATGCGTAACGGTAGCACTGACCGGCGTCCGGCATAGCACCCTGGTGCATACAGACCGTCTTTATACTCAGTTCTAGATACAGAAGCCAGCACCATGAAGGCATCGTTTTGTAATAAATTAGATGAGAAAGAAAATAAAAGTGCCAGCAGGATTCGATAAAGGCCCGCCCTGCCCCGCCTCACTACCGCCCCGTATCGCATCGCTTCCTCCTTTTATTGAACCAGCTAAAATAGCACCTAAGTATTGGTAAATAAATATAATATTGTGTGCATTTCCGAGATAATTTTAGTCTGATGATTGTTTATCAGTTGTTATATTTAGATCATGAAGTCTTCGGAACGTCCTCTACTTTCTTCGTCTGTTACTTGCATCATGTTCTCCACAAACACTGTGACAGTTGCAGTCATTTAATGCATGATAGTACTAATAGTCGGTTAATGAACTCATAGCTACTTAAGAACTTAGAATCTACCAGACCATCACCTCTAAATCGTCAATGCAGAACTCCCATGGCTTGATGAAGAAAGAATTAAGATTCTCGGGACATGATGCGTTGAGTCATTAAGTGTCTACTTGAAAATTAGCAGGTTAGACCCTGATCATGATGAGATTGGTCTATTGCAGCTCCGATCTCGTAAGTTCAGATGGCGGTTAGTGAGTACTGAGTATTAATATGGAAGAGCAGCTCAACCATGTTCAAAACAACAAGTGGTGAGTAAAAATATACACAAGCATCCGCGAACACGCAAAGAAGGTTCTTCTGAACGCGAATTACAACTTCGTTTATAATGATGATGAATGAAATCACAACATGATTTTCATCATCATCTACAGCTTGAATTCACACACTGCTGGGTATATTCCCTCTCTTTTCTTGTTCACTACGAATTTATCAATGAAAACTTCCTCAAGTATTTTGGTGATCCTTCTGTGCGCTGACCCTTAGAAAACCTTGTGAGAAAATTTGCATGATAAAAAATTGCCATCACGCACATTCATACAACGAACATGCGTTTGCATCATTGTTTGTTTCTATTAGTGTGTACTAATTTAGATAAAATGCCTTACTTAACTATTTGTATTACTTCGTCTGTCTCGTAGGTCTAGCGGCTACAAGAGCTTCTACTGAACATGAGGTACTTGGATCGATTTTCAGGTCAGGCAAAATGTATGGAATGTAAGTATTTCTGTGTATCAGCCGGGGTGTCGTATTACCCAGTACTAATTGGATTGTGGAGGACAGATGGGCAGTCGCTCCATGTAAAATACTGGTGTTCAGCTGCATCCGATTAGACAGGAAGTCGACCCCTAATGCATTGTTGGAAAAAGGCTAGGCAGATGATGATAATTTCTCAGTTTCAGCCGGAGTCTGAGTTGACATTTATGTTTAAGTCCCTTGTCAAGTCTAGACTTGACAAGGGACTTAAACATAAATGTCAACATTTCCTGCATATCTGCCTAACCCTTACCAACATGGATTATTATCAATGTGATGTTAACTTGTTATTTAAAAAAATAAAGAAGATACTTTATTTTTGTATGTGGAACATTAACGTTTCAAGAAATATAACGCTATCCGCACTCTAATAAATACCAAAACGCTCCAATTTCAAATATTTCTTCAAGAAACACTAACATGTTGTAGTAACAATGAACTTAAGAAGATTCTATTAACCTTTTGTGACGTAAAGAAAATACCTCCTTTATGAGGATAGCTTGTATTGCGAATAAAACAGTCTAGCCCCGTTAATATGTGGACGGTAAAACTATTATAAGGTTACGACCCGACTGCTGTAGTGGAGGTTGTAAAACGAAAGAAAGTAAAATAAACACAGGGATGGATGACCAACTGCTGGCTGGACATTCAAGAAAAATATGCATTTGTCAGATTTTTTACAAGACATAACACGGGTTTTGCAAGCCTCTAATAGACTTATCTAAATATCAATTATATCTAGCCTGAAAACTGTGTTTCGTTATCTAAAATCTATCATTCAACTACATACTGAAAATCAGACAGATTTTCATGCAACAGCCCGGTATTTTTTTTCTTGAAATATTTGAATATGCGGTCAGGACAGATGTGATGCGTTTTTTAAATTAGTATTTTCGGAATCAGAATGATTCTATACGGCTTCGGTAGTAAGACGACGGGGCAAACATTTTGGTCATGGCCTCTCTTACTATTATATAGTCATCATCATCATTTCAGCCGAAAGACGTCCACTGCTGGACATAGGCCTCCCCCAAGAAGGGGGGGTTTTGCCATAATCGCCACGCTTGGCAGGCGGGTTGGCGATCGCAGTATGGTGTTATAAAACACAGAGAACGCTGCTGCCCATTCTCTGGATTCATTTTTTCATTATATAGTCAAATTGTCTAAATCCAACTTGCAGGTTAGTTATGAGACAAAACATCAGTCTCTATTTTTATTTTTAATAGGTCAGGAAGAGAAAGTAGGATAGGTACATACCTATCCTAAATGCTTTGAAGTACATATATATGTACTTCAAAGCATTTATGTACGGTAGGAATGCTGTTTAAATTTGAAAGCAGATGTATTGCTCAGAGTTTTTAAAACTGGGGAGCAGCTGAGCCAAGGTAGTCTAGGGTCCCTCAATGCGTTATAGACATTCAATATTATTTTATTTTTATTATTTATTAAATCGAGGACAAAAAGGCTTGGGATTGAACTGCTCCAATTGAAATCGATATTAAACTGGATTGTACCCATTTTATTTTATTTTTATTACTGTTTGACATTTTTTATTTTTATTAATTATTGTTCGATTTAGTTGACATTATTTACTTTTTCAAGTACCTGTGGTATTGTGTGGTATTATTATTATTTTTTTTTTTCTTGACTTTATTTTACTTTTTCAAGTGTCGTATTATATATATATATTTTTTTTTTGTTTATTACTGTGAATATGAGGACTACGTGGGTCATACTATTATTATTATTTTATTTTTTTAGTTTAGTTAGTTTCACGATGGTCTGGCAGTTTGAGTACTTTATGCGGCCTACCCAAAAGTCCTTTCTTTGGTATTGTTCGTCGTGTCGTTGAGCTCCTTGGATTACGAGTCGAGCTACACGATCACTGACAAATGCTTGCACTGTCTGGACAGGTCCACTCAAATCTGTGTGGTTATTTCTTCAAAATACCATCTCGGACATTAATCTACATGGTCCTCATATGACTTGAGCAATGTCTGGACTTTAAAAGAGACTGTGATCTCTGAGTTTGTTTCGGATGTTTCTTCTCAGAGTAGTCAGGTACGAAACACCGGCCTCATCTAGTTTTAAAAAAACAACATGTTGTGACATGTAAAAGAGTTTTGTAAACCAATTTACAGAAATAAATATGATTTGATTTGATTTGATTTGAATATACCTACAAACAAAATGTTATTAATTAACTACCGTTATTAGGTACAATACTCTTAAGACTAATCCCACAAGAGCCCTTTAGAAATTGTTAATTGAGTTACTGAAAGAGTGAGCTCGTAATTCATTTCATTTCATAACTTCTGACTGAATTTAAAATTAAAACGATTGGTTATATTTGCCACAAAGACTACATTATATTATGTGGTAGGTTATGAGATAGGATTAGAAAATGAATAAAATACGTTATTATGCGGTTAAAAACCACTTTGCAACTTATACTTTATTGGTCAAACATACAGAGCCAGTTTCGTCGTTAAATTCAAAATCGCTTATATCTAGGAGGAGCAGTCTCATGGGTAGGGCACGGTGACGGCATTATGGTTTAATTTACAATAGTTTTAATATGCCATCCACCGATGCTTAGCAATGGAAGTTATCAGAACAATGCGCAATGTTGCACTCAATGCACAAAGAGTTAACACATAATATATAGGCGCTTTACACATTGATAGCCCGAATTAGCGACATTGGACTGATGGAGATAACAGTTTTATACACAGGGAAATAATAACATAATAATGGCAGAAGCATTCGTCCAGTGAGCAGCGTGAGGTCGTTCAGATGGTGTCATCAGAGGAGGTAGAAGGCTTTTAAGCAGCTGGCTTTTCAGCTTTCTCTCCAGCAACGACGGTGGCGTTAGTCGCGACGGAGCCGCTCTCATCAGGGGACACGGTGCACGCAAGTGCTGGGAACTTCTGGTACAGAACAGCGCGGTATCTAGGATGGCTGATACCATATACAATAGGGTTGTAAACGGCATTAGCCTTAGCGAACAGTGAGCCCCAGATAGTAGCCAGAGGACTAATGGGCGCGCTCTCGAACACCCCCGTGTAGTTGATCACAAGGTATGGGGTCCATGCCATGAACCACAGGGAAATGGTCATCAGAGCTACCTTAGCCAACTTGCACTCAGCACTGGCGTTAGCTGCTTCAGACGATCTGAGCGAAGCCACGTTCATTTTCTTAGCTTGATCCCTCATAGCTTTTTCGTGAGCGGTAACAGCCTGTACGATGAAGTAGTATGAGTAGATGATCAGCAGAAGTGGCAAGAAGTACACGAAGACTGAGTAAACCACGATGTAGCTTCGGCTCAACATATCCTTTGCCAAGTAGTCTGTTCCGCAGGCAGTCATGTTTCCCTCAGGCACGTATCGGTTCCATCCGAAGAAAGGCGCAACGGTCCATGCGAGTGAGAACAACCAGATTGCGAGTATGCGCTGAAGAGCTCCAGTCTTGGTCATTGGTTTAGCGGCAATACCCTTCACGATGACGTTGTAGCGGTCAAAGGCGATCATGGTCATGGTCCAGATAGATGTGCATCCAAATAGTGAGCCAGCGCACGCGTATAGTTCACAGGCAAATGGACCAAATACCCACGTTTCGTAGTAGCAATTAATAACCATAGCCGGAGACATAGCGGCCATCATCAGGAAGTCGGAGAAAGCGAGGTTCACTACCAGCAGGTTTGATGGTGTCTTCAGGCTCTTCGTAGTCGAAAATATATAGATAACCATGCCGTTACCAGCAATAGATATGAATCCGAGAACGCCGATTGTGAATCCCAAGAGGGCGTGCCAGAGAGGGTTCATAGGAGGAAACTGGTACCAGTGAGCGTCGACCAAGTGGAGCATGTCGGCTGTCACCTTGTCCACGACGGTCTGGTTCACAGACCCATGCACCGCCGCTTGGCCTCCCCAAGCTTGCAGGGCTGCCATTCCAGGTCCGTGATCTGCCATCGCCATGTTGACTGTTGCTTTTCCAATTTGGTATCAGGAGAAATCTCGGCCGGAGATGGTTGTTACAAGATACTGGAGAAAATCGTTAGACGAACTACTCCAGTCTGTAAGGTGAGCCCGTAATGTGGGAACCTGCCAAGGCTGTGGAGACTACTCGTCTTTTGCTGTTCCACAAACGTCTTATATACTGAAACTTATAAGGATTAAACATGACGTCGCCGAAAATCGATATTCATAATTAGATATACGAATCTAAGAAGGTAAGCTCAAGACTTAGTAAAATTTGAGTAGCAGGGGTAGGCTCGTGGTGTTGTCAAGGTTCCGTAACAAAACATTAGAAACAAAGACCTTAATGATGAAGTTAATAGTTGCCAAGAATTTATTAACCCTTTATGTTCAATAACTTAGCGGCATTTTATGGATGAATGTAAAATAAGTAGACTCTTTTCTAGAGACAAGTCTGCTCTTCTTCGATGAACTTCGACACTTCGAAAGCGGTGGCTGCAGCAACTGGTTAGCAGTGGCTCTAGACAGGTGAATTAAGAACCTGGCCAGAGCCACACAAAGAGCAGGAAAAGTGGTGGGATATATTTGTGATGTGGGTCCGCAGTCATACTTTGTTTCATAGGAATACCACTAACGGCATTGGTTGTAGCTACAGCGGTCTGCTGGTTTAGTAGATATATTGTGTCAAAAGGCTTTAAGAAGGACACACATCATCAATGTAATGAGATATTTACTGGAGTAACATTTCGAGTATTTCGGAATGTAATTTCTTTTTTCTTCTTAATGGTCAAAAATACTGATCTCAAAATGTATAGGTAAGCGTTTCGGTATGATAAAATAGGAAACGGTAAACGTTCCTACACTTCTCTCTTTTTTTGGGCAGTCGTGTTAAAATAGTAAAACATTGTTGTAATAACAACATTCTTTTTCTATAATCTTCGAAGCATTTGGGACGACCCTTCCTGACCCTTGCAGCTAGCTATGTTACATAATCACCTGTGGATGTTATGTGATACCGTTCCTGCTAGTTTTGAGATGTACCTACCTAAATTATTGTTGGTACACACTTCTATAAGTTTAAATGTTTTAATTATTGTGGATAGCAATGAAGGTCTTCGGGTCTGGCGGTAGTATCATGTTAAACACACTAGTCTCAGATATACCTAATTACAAACAGCCAATCCTAGATAACCAGCTTTATGTCATAGGTATATACAAATATTCTTTCAGTTTGGGAACCAACAGTTTGCAATGCAACAGCTGAGGCGTTGTACTTGCTGTAACAAAGTTCAGTCCACTGTCAACCATAGATTATCTAAATAGTCAACTATACTGCAAAAAAGAACACTTTTAAATGTATACTTATCATCGCTTCAGATGGAAGCGTCAGGGTAGCCCGCGAAATTCAAATTTTCTTAGGTTTTTTGCAATTTGCAGGTCAGTTTCAGGCTATATGTTAAACCAAATGTGATTCGTGACCGTAACACGTATGTAGTTACAGAATTGTAAAATCATTAAAATCATAAAATGACTGTTTCATAGTCATTCAATGGAATTATATGAACTTAGAGGTTGTATTGACGATTTTAGTGACTATAACTCTGTAAAGCCTTATTTTTTACGGTTGCGTATTATATCTTAATCAACATACAACCTGACCTTTACAGCTCTTATTGCAAAAAAACATGAGAAAATTTAAATTACCCTGGCACTTCCTCCTTAACCATTTCAAAGCAAGCAAGCTACATCGATTCCTTTCTGTCATTAGAGACTCATACAAAGCGAATGAAAGGATTTTAGCAGGTGGTTTTCTACAGTTCCTAGCACCCCCACGGAAAAAAGCATGATTTAATGTGTGTTACGTAAATCACAAATTAAAAAAAAACTGTGATTTGTAATTTTTGTAAAGGTATGTTACCAAGTGATATATTATAATATAACACACAAGCAGAGAGGCTTATTCCAGCAGTTTATGAACTAGGGCTGTGGATGGTGATAATATTGCCATCGGAGTCATTGTAAATCAGCAAAATACTCGCTATAATACCTATTCCAGTAATGTTCACGGTAATGTGCGCCTCGTACCATGAGGTATGACTTTGTACTGGCCTTATACAAGGACGAAGTGAAGTGATCAAATGTACGTTAAATGGAACGGTGTTGTCAAAATTGACGTTGACGAATGATGCAATGAAACTGCCAAATTGACAAGTATAACTAACGTGAACCAAGAAATCGAGTCTCGCATAGTGCAACGCTTTCACAAAATTATTGTATTAAATTCGCCTTTCAGTCAATGGTGTGTGAATAACTAGTTGAACACAGTTATCCAAGGACTCTCTACTTACTAAACCAAGAAGACTCACATCAGCTCTGACCTCGAAATAGGTTAGTATTGACGATGTGTTAAACATCAACTTTTCGTAGATTTTTGGTATGAAGTTGAGTTATATCCGCAGATTTTTACGTACAATGAGTTCATCTGCTGCCGTGCCCTTGGCACCCGCTGGCGTGCGTGGTATGAAAGTGCTCGATCGAGATAAATTCTTGCGCAACATAAAAGTGCCAGTTCTAAAGGTCAAAGAAGAAAATTTATCTAAAATCACTCAAATATGTAAGTCGTACTTCCTTAAATTAGAAGCTTTGAAGCCAATAAGGAGAATAGAAGGCGAGGAAAATCAATCATTCAAGAACTGCATTTATTTGAACCCTGAAAAAGTAACCGAGTGGGTAGACATCAGTGAAAGTGACCGCACAGCTCTGGAGCAGTTAGATGTGACAGAAAACAATTTTGATAACAAGGAAATCCAACTTACCTATGATAATTGGCGTTATGAAGCAATATTTAAGGCAGTTCTTCCAGAGAATGAAGAAGGTGTCAGCGGTTTCTCTCAAATTGGTCACATTATACATCTGAACTTAAGGGAGCACCTTCTAGAATATCGACCCCTTATTGGACAGGTACTAGTCGACAAAATAAAGATATGTAGAACAGTAGTCAATAAGAGCAATAGTATAGATAATACTTATAGAAATTTTAGCATGGAATTGATTGGTGGGGATGACGATTTCTTCGTAACAGTGAAAGAAAATGTCTGTACGTTCCAGTTTGATTTCTCCAAAGTATACTGGAATCCACGCTTAGGGAAGGAGCACGAGAGGATAATAAGCTATCTAAAACCTGGAGATGTACTATTTGATGTATTCTGCGGAGTTGGACCATTTGCAGTCCCTGCAGCCAAACGGAAAACCAAAGTTTTTGCCAATGATTTAAACCCTGACTCTTTCAAATGGTTGAATCATAATGCTAAAAACAATAAAGTAAACATGTCAATTTTCAAGTCATTCAATCAAGATGGGAAAGATTTTATATGTGATGTGTTCAAGGAATACATCATTTCTTTATGTAGTGGTGAAGAAAAGTTGAATGGAAAAATTCACATTACTATGAATCTGCCTGCAATGGCTGTAGAATTCTTGAAACACTTTAATGGCTTGATAAAAGATAAGAATCTAGCAGAGAAATTCAATCAAGAAATAATTGTTTACGTTTACTGTTTTGCTTTAGGAGATGATCACGTTAAAATTGCAAAAAAAATGGTGAACGAAAACATTGGATGTGACATATCTTCGCTTATAACTGATGTGTTTGATGTGCGAAATGTTTCTCCGAATAAAGAAATGATGAGAGTGACTTTCAAATTGACTAAAGAGATCTTGTTCAGTGAAAGTGAAGTTTTAAGTGAACCTCCTTTAAAGAAGTTGTGTGTTTAATAAAATAAATCTTGTTTTCTTTTTGATAACACTTTGTTACTTTTGATTAAGGCGTGTCTGAAAAATTATGTAATAAACTATTTAGAAACATTGATAATTGGCTTTCTTTTTTAACGGAAATTGAATCATATTGCCAAATATTTTTTTTAAAAGCACTGATTCATTCTTGTTTGCAAATATAATTTGAAAGTCAATACATTACTGTTATCAGATAAATCATAACATAGCTAGTAATCTCTAAAGTCTCAATACACACAATCAAAATCAACTGATAAGATTTCAGAAGCAATCTGTAAGGAGGAGAAAAAGTAATATTGCATGTGAAATTAATTAGTTAATAGGGATTTTTCTCAGTGGGTACAATAACATTGAGTAAAATAGCAAGACTGACGTAATAATAGGGGTAAATACAGGGTGGTACAAGTGTAAGCAGAAGCGATTCCCAAACCGCTGCCAAAGGGAGCTGAAAGAACTCCTTGTGGGTCTGATCCAGGCATAGGCTTTAGCAAGGGTTTTGGTTATAGGGTGGTACCACACGAAATAAATAAAAAGCTATTTTATAGTTCAACCAGAAAATGTATGCGCTTCGATAATCTTCGTGTTCATGAATGATTCGTGCCACAGAGTAACCCGAAGGTAGACGATAATTGACGGAGTGCTTACTTTTCTTGGCAGATCAAAATCGTCTTGCTTATCCAATGTAAGAAGGGATGAATCTATGGTCAGTGTAAAAGATGCTAAGCTAGTCTGCCAAATTCAAAACTCCGCTTTACTCCGCCAAGTCGTTCATGTGATATTATTACGTGACGTCATCAAACGAAAAACATGACGAGGTATTATCTTGTTGAATGCTAGCTAGAACTCTTTTCGATGATTTGCACATTTATACCCACGTACGCCCAATGCAGACTGAATTGCTTATATACTTATTTTAAAGAATTAAGGTTCATCATTAATTACATAGAAAAGCAATAAGTATCGCGTAAAATGCTAACGAAAAAAAATTTTAATGTTGCATATACATAAATATTCAAATAATTTGTATATTTTATTTAAGTATAAGTAGGTACAGTTAGGACTTCAACAGAACCGACGACGATTACAGAGGCAGTACCCATTGATATAACTTGCATCACGGGTCTTGATCCGTTCCATAATTATCTGGTGGTATGTTTTCTGGTGTAGATATTTGTGCATGTGTGATCACTCTCAGTAAAACTAACTATAGGTCCCCAGTCCAGTGTTATAAAATAATCATAAACGTACCTACGTCAGTACGTAGTATATTTTAGTACCTAATTACCGCGCCTACAAATCAGGATGGCAATGAGAACATGATGTCTCAACACAATTTAGATAAATAAATATGTAAATAAATATTTAACAAGCCTTCACATTAGATCCCTTCTTCACAGTATACAAGGTGTAAACAGACCCTTCACATAGCCGTCAACCAAGCATTCTGTACATCAAACTAAGTAACTTTACGCAAAATATTTATATTGCTGGGAATCGACTTTTCTTTGGGGGGTGAAAAATTACGTTTTACGGTAGGACTCGATGGAAAGCACTCAAAGCATTGTGCTGATGGATGGATTGAATACGGGGGTCGTGGAGATGTCTAAACTAAAAATCTTACATTGAAAACATGTATTTTAAAAAAAAGTTGAAACTTTGACCCCCAATATCTCCGTAACTAGAAGGTTCCCAGGTATGGTCTAGAACAAAAAAATGATCGCAAAGACGGGAAGAACAGTGCCTTTCGGTTATGTTAAGGGTCTATTTACATGCTTTATACAGTATTGTGACTCGGCCCTGTCCTTGAAATAATTACCTACAGCCGGGCAGTACGTTTGCAAGCGATAGGCCTGCCGCGCCTACAGTATTTTAATTTCATCTATTTAGTTGAGTTTCTTTCTAGTTTTGTGATTGTAAATATTATTAAAAAAAAACAATTATTTGTGAATGAAATAAGAAGTGTTCAATAAAAAGTACAAGTTGTGCCTTTTAAATAGGTAGTAGATTTAATAAAAATTATAAACTCGAGACTTTTTTTTAACGCAAGCGTAGGTACCCAAATCACTCGTGTGTCACTTTTTGTCACCCTATCCACTTATTTATTAATTAATCTAGGTATTTTACTCGGTGGAAAAAGTGAAATACCTACCTAAAAACAAATTCATATCTACTAGTAGGTATACATATATATAAATTATTTTATAGTCTTACCTTTCGGAGTTTCCAGGTAATTTAAAAAATGTTATCTCTGGATGCGTTATTGAAATATTCAAGCAACCAAAGACAGCACAATATAGTATATTATAAATCTGTCATATTTAGTAAATACTTGTTCTTAATTCAATAAAATATTCACAAATCGCACTGTTACCACTTACAAAACCATCGCAACGTTCGTTCTTCAGTACGACGCATTCTTGCGTACCGAGTGTATACCAAACTCGAGGCGTGTAGGTATGACTACCGTCCCGCGTTCCGACCGTTTGTGTGATGTAGATATTTTACGGTGCCTTTATGATGAATAAAAAAAATCAATAGGTAGATCCTTCGTTCGTGTACGTTACCCCAGCAGGACAGTGGCTCCTCCAAAAAGAGCATACAGATACAGTATATAAATAAAAAGCCAATTAACAGGACAGTAAAAAAAGAGATAAATACAAACAGGTTAGATAAATTGACATTAAATTTTTCATCAATAGTAGAAGTTTCCCTTTTATCGCCTCCCGACCGCTCTTACCTTTACCTCTGGCCCCGCGCCATCCGCTGAGGTCGCGTCGCAAGGAGCCGCCTTGGTCACAAGGTGAATTTAATATTTTTTTTAATTAGCCCCAAAATTAGGTCATATAATTTCCAATAAACGTTTGAACGCGACTGTACGGAGATACGTACAATAAATAGTAGTCATTCGAATTTGGTCGGATAACCAGCCGTTGTTTACATGTTTTGTTTTTTGTTTATATCTACTTAATGCGAAACATTCCAATCTGAATATTTTCACTATATATTTTTGACTAAACACTAGTTTTTGGTTTACACCTTTCGTTCTAACTTAATAAAGTGGACCCAGACTATTTAATTTGTTGAGCAAATGTCAAGTGTTATTGGGCCACAACTGATAGCAAAAGTTAAAGCATGAACCGCAAAAGTTACTTAAAGTTAACAAGTAGGTAACTTCAGTACGGATGCACCTTACAAATACCCTAGAAACTTAAGAATATACAAACCTAAAGAATTAACAAATTGACCACATTTTGCTAAAACAAGTTTCCATTATTGGTAATTTCCGTTATCAACTGTTCAAACATAAACATATATTCGTATACAATGTTGCTGAATAAATTACCTTCGAACCAGCCACACGAGTAGCTCCCCGTGGCCAAATAGTCTATAATTAATTCATCAATTTAATCTTGAAAGTCTTTAATTGAGTTAATAGCTGAATAACGCAGTACTGCTCGTGTTTTTATGAATATTTATTTTTATTATAACGCATGACTATGATAAACTTGCAAGTTAGTGAGGATGTTTTTTACGCAAAAACGACTGAACTAATTTGTATGAAATTTGGCAAACAGATAGTTTATACCCTTTTTTTTTTTTTTTTTAGGATGGGAAATCATCAAATGACCCCCCCCCCCCCCCCGCTCTGGGCGGAGCGGAAGGGAGTGTCAGACTTGTACTGACTAAAACCCATCCATGTTCCTTCTTTGCCCTTTGTGTTCCAGGGCCGCGGTATGTCTTTCGAACAGTCCCGCAGCCCTGGCAGGCATCGGCCCGTGCGGACCCCTACGTGGTTGCTGACATCTCTTTGAGGCGCGCGTGGAACACGAACGCGCCGTTGGCACGGCCTGTCGTCATAAGACGGCCGGACGGCGGCTGGGACGTGAGGCTCTTTCCCTCTCACGTTCCGCCACCTCCTTAACTAGCATGACTGCTTCGCAGAAGGAGGTGACGGCTTCCCATTCCCTCTCGCTCCGGACCATGGCTTGAACCAGGGCCGGGCGCGAGAGGTCGCCGCCGCCAATGTAGTTTATACCCTGGATTACCAAACATAGGATACTTTTTATTACTTTAGTACGATCCCGTAGGACACTTACCGAACTCCGCGGAATTCGCGCACTATTCATTCATCTTCCCAATGTACGCGCCTTGGACGAGGATTTGCGGAATGCGGACACCATCCTGATATACAAATTACTAAAGAACCAGTAGCAGTCTGCTCTCAGTTGAATGATGGTGATGATGTTGGACACAATCATACAAAACAATAATATTATTCAAGTTATTGACGCTGCAAAAGACAAATTGGAATGCACTCGTGTAAAGATAGACAGTAATAAGAAAAGCCACGTGTCCCGCCTAATAAGATTTTCTAAACAATTGATATCTTATCATCTTTCTGGAACAGCATCTTCCGATACTTTGTCACTGCTCAGACTCGATGTGACGGTTGAAGAGGTCAGTAGGTAATCAGTTCATACAAGAAACTCTTCTAGGTATGTTCTAACTTATAATAAACACTTCGTATTGCCTGTCAGGCAAGGTAGACCTAACCTAAGTAAGAAAACTTTTTACTTAATTAGCCAGATTGACCTACTGACAGCCATACCATTAGCCCATCTCATCTTTTTACGACAGTTGCCAAGCCATATCACACCGTAGGCCAAAGGAGAAGGGGGAAGTCTTGGTCTGTTCTGCTTGTGACATCGTAGCTCCCAAACAAATGAACCGATCTCAATGCAGGTTTTTTCACTACAAGGCTAGTTTCACTTCCCACGTTGCTGTACAGAGATAAATGACGTTTCAAATCGTCAGTGGCGGTCAAAGGGTTAATTAAGCAAAATAAACGAAAAAAAAACTCATTTAACGTTTTAAAATACAAACAAATTCACATGTCATAATAATTACATCTTAATCATTATCACAATAAACGTCCTTGGTCGTAACATTCGTAACAAACAGACAATGTAGAAACATTACGAAGCATAAAGTTGGCTAACCAACTTCAAGCTATACTGCGCTGTACGCTTTGCTGGGTCTACCTAATTCGCTTCTAATCTAGAAATACATAATTAATATCAAAAGGTGCTGCCTCGCTTTACCACGGCAACACTTTTTTTTAAATAAAACACACTAGTGCTATGGACCACAGGATACGTGCTGTCGCCTCATCTATCCCGCTCACATTCTAACCATCTTGTCATCAGGTATTATTATATACTTGATGACTTGCCTAATCTTAAAATTGTTACAAAAAAAATGTAAGCTAGCTGTAGCACCGCGCAGCATATCGTGTCGTTGGTTAGTCACCCTAACATCGCATTTAATTGCCAATAAGTAATGAGTGTGTTCCACGTTTTCAGTTCAGAACGGGACATGCTACCGAAGAGTGCGGTCACAGACATGGATCTACCTGACGTCACTGATATCTTGCGGGAAACCGAACAGGTAAGATTTTTGTTATTTGAAATAATTACGTTGTGGAAATACCTATACATAAGGTTTGCATTAAATATAATTAATGTCAACGTTAATTAGAAATGTTCTATTGTATACATATAAACTTCCCTAAATAATGTAGGAACACCACAAAATCATTTTATTTAAACGTGTCAAGGTATATTAGTGATCGCAACAATGTTCGTCACATAACATGACTGCGTAAATAAATTCACACTTTTTTTCCCACGGGGCTAGGCAGAAACTACCAAAGGCCACCTGCTGCGACCCCTACATACTCGTTTTGCTTCGTCCACGTTCATCCATCTGGTCATACACACATGCCGGTTAAGGCAGGTTTATATGATCGTCGCGACAGAACATAGCCGGTCAACTGTCCCATTGCTGGGCAAAGGCCTCCCCTTTCTCCTTCCAAACCTCTCTAAACATTATTTTGCGCCAAAGCAGCACTGGCCGATTGCACTGGATCGAATAAAGCGCCGCCGCCGGTCCATTTTGCTTACCAGTGAGCTCCGCCTGCGTGCGACCGTCGATTTTTTTTATATGGCCACTCACTGTGTAACACTAAAGTTACAGTACTGCTCAATCGGACTATCCTGTGAAATAAATAAAGATTTAAATGACCGCTCGCTAAGGACACCCCTGTAGGGTTCGGACCTCGGCTTAGGCCGTCATGGAGGGGAGGGCAGCTAGGGACAGGCTTGTTTGGTAGCATTACGGGGGCGTCGCGAAGGGCCTCGAAGGCGAGGCTGGAAAAGCGATCTGTATTTACTTTTACGAATGATGCTGGTTTCCATACAGCTCTCTTGGAAGAGGGTGATGGAGTCATCGGGTATGCGACTGTCGACAGTCAGTCTCAATATAATGCCCCTCCTCAAACACGGTCTATAAAAAATGGAATGGACCATCAACAGCTACCTGACTAAATCTAAAACAATATGTTTGCATTGTAACAGCTACCTCATTGCATATAAAGCTGAATAACAGATCCTGGGCTCGTGGCTCACGTGGCTAAATAATAAGTCGCTCGGGTGGGTCTTCAAGGTTAGCAACACTTGCCGCGATGAGTCTGCGGATTGGGTGACCATTCATTACACACCACCTTGGTATAATCGTCAAGCAGTTGGTCCGGGCTGTCATTCATAAACAGGTTGGAAAGGACACCGACGCTAACACGGGCACCACGTATTCAGTACATCATTCTGAATCCCCACATAGAAACTGTTCAACGGTTACTAAAAAAAAAACAGCTGTTCATACATTTTGACCGGGTATTACAGTTTTGTAGGAAACAACTGTTTTAAAAAAAAACGACCTAAAATTTCTCAAGGTTCAGAATGATGTACTTATACGTGGTAACCGTTTTGGCGTCGGTGTCCCTTCCGATAGTCGATACGCGGGTAGTCAGAAATTCGAAATTCTGACATAGTTTTACCAAGGATAAGACGTGACCCCAAAATAGTTGGGAAAAGGGTAGGCAAATGATGTCAGGTCCTGGGTTCCATATAGTTTCTCCGGCAGAATTTACCAGTTTTTCTTTGTGTTATTTTGCCAATTACTGGCCCTTGCGTCATGACCGCCTTCTTGGAAATAGATGACTGTGCTGATTTAAAGATTAGCTCATAAGGGTTCCCTGTAACTGGACTGATAGCGTTTCTAACAAGAAATATCTCGTCATTTCAGGTACTTAGACAATGCTTCACAACATACGAAATAGACGAGGTGTTCCTCTCATTCAACGGCGGAAAAGACTGTACAGTACTTTTAGACATAACTTTAAACGTGTTACGTGAAATGTACCAACGTGACGATATCGCCAGTGAACTTAAAGTTGTGTATATCCGTACTAATGGACCGTTTAGGGAAATAGAGGCCTTCGTAGAACAAGTTAAGGAACATTATGGTGTAACGCTGATGGTGACGGAAGGTGAACTGAAGGGTACGCTGCAGAGGCTACTGGATCAAGATGATAGGCTCAAGGCCGGTCTTATGGGGACGCGGCGAACGGATCCTTACAGCGAGAATATGCAGTTTATGCAGGTAATTTGATTTACCAAACTACTAATTGTAATATAATGCCTCGACTACATCGTTGGTGTAGTGGTCGTTAGCGCAACTGCTGAATATCAGACCCTGGGTTTGATTCTTAGGTCGGGCAAAGTGTTATTGAGTTTTAGCACCAGGAACTTCTCAGTAGGAGTCCCCAGTCTGGATCTGTTCCCAGTTGATGGCAATAGGCGCACCCCCTATTACATCGGACTTAAATATAACTGGCAAAATGAAGATACGGCAGCTAGACTTCTGCTTTACCCTATCGAGAATAGAGGGCATTTTATGCGAGTGTAATTATTTGTACCGGGGATATCCACTACCTAGTGCATTTCTTAGAACTTTTCATAACAATAGATATCAGATAAAAAGCTGTTTATAAACATCCAGATTATTAGTAATTTCACGATAAACTGAATCGATAGATAAGTACTCAATTACTAACATTACATTTTGTGATACCTTGGATATATATATTTTTTTATTTTGTCTTTAGTTTTGTGTTTATTAGTGTAAGTCAGTTTTTTGATCTCTTCTTTAGTTTAAGTCAAACATGTTTTCTATTTAATGTTACATTTTATTTCTTTAAATTTACTATAATAGCTATATTGTACATAAGAGAATGTTGTGTACACCTGTAATTGGTACCTACATAAGAACCCTAACTTGTATATTTTTATTGTTAAATGTAAAATGTATGTACTGTTGGCATACCTATTTTAAATAAATAAATAAATACCTATATTTAGGAAAGTCTATCTGTGACCATGATGAAATTGACACGACTACCCATTACATTTTAGTTAGTGTATCAGATTACCGACTCACCAATTTTACCAGTCACTTTTCCATGACACTAGTTTCAAATACTCTAGTTTATTTTTTTATTACGTCGAATTAATTTCATTTTTTATTTTTACAGAAAACAGACCCAAGCTGGCCACAGATAGTGCGAGTATCTCCCCTCCTCAATTGGAACTACCATCAGATATGGAGCTATACCCTGCAGAGAAGAGTTCCTTATTGCAGCTTATATGATAAAGGGTGAGTTAGAATATCTTAAAACCACGCAGAATTAAATTGTAACTGTCCAATTGCCGCTAAAATGGCAGACAGCTTGGTGAGTACCGTCAACTCGTAGTTTGCTGACTGAAAAATACTGCTGTCCATCCTCATGACATTATCCTGTGGGCATCTTGTTCGGCGCCTAGGGAAAGAATCTGATAACAACACAACGCTCTTCGGAACTATCAAACGTTGAAACTACATATTATCTCAATTCATAACACGACTTATGGTGACGTATTTTGAAGATTGTTTATACAATTTACCTACTTACAAACTTTTTCTTCAATGTCCCCTTTACTTTGAGGGTAAAAACTTTCTAATTCCATTTTTATTTCCAGGTACACATCAATAGGCAGTGTACAAAACACATGGCCGAACCCAGCACTAGCAAGCAAAAACAGTTTCGGCTGCATTTCGTACTTACCCGCATGGCGGCTATCCGATGCTTCGCTAGAACGAGCGGGTCGGGGAACCGCGCCTAAGATACCAGTCAATGGACACGGCACTTACAATAACATCAATGGCCACAGCATTGAAAGCAATCATATAAGCAACAGCGACCATATACATTCGCCATGTGTATAATTGACTTTGGAATGGGTAAACTTCTACTGATTGTAGGTAATTTCTGAGAAAAATACAATAGGCTACAAGTTAGCTATTGGTACCATATATGAGAAAGTTGCTGGGTGACTTAAGCGAAACCTTGTTGACTTGCATAACTTTTCTTCAAGACGTAATTTTCTTTTCTCAATTCACATGCAATATCGTAAAAACGACTTCTTACAACACCTTTTAATTACCTTAACAGCCGTAAACGTCTGTTGTTGAAAATAGGCGTGTCAAAAAAGAACATTATTTGCTGGCAACACACGTTGCAAAATAATATTGGCAATACTTTTTACAATACCTACAGTTACTAAAAAAGACGTACTTAAAAACAAAATACATGACAATGACAATCAGTAGCCGTTTACTTTGCTCAATATAAACGAGTACTTAGTCCGAATTAAATCTCTAGTAATATTTAATAATCATTGTTTTATTTTATTGGGTCATAAAAAACCCGATAACTAGACAATTACATAATTACTTTAAAAATAATATTGAACTTGTTAACTTATCATAAAATACAATAAACACATATAAAATAAAATATATGTAATTATGAGATAAAAATATATAAACAATATTATGTTCCAATCTATTTTTGCAACATTGTAATCTCTATGAAAAAAATGGTGATGTTATTTTTTTTTTCTTTTACGTTAAATGTGTTGTCTGAATATTGTGTCGTGTAAAAAGAGAACCGAAAGTGGTAAAAAACTTAGTTCTTTATTTGTAATGAGTCAAAAAACATTAATAAAACTAACTATTATTTACAAAATTCCAATAACCCGATTAAATCAAATTAAATTGTTCTACAAGAATTGTGTCGCATTTGAAATTCATTTAGAGCTTATGTTAATTAATTAATGATTTATCAATTTAATTTCTTAATTTTCATGTCTTTTGTATAAACATCACTTGTCGTTTATTCATAAAAGTAATTTATTGTTAGTTATTGTACCTAAGTAATTTAGATAACTGTGATGTTAGGATAATTACGCTTGTTCCATGTAAATGCAAAACTAATAATAATATACTTACAAATGCATCCTAATTTATTACATACTGAGCTAGTTAACTTAATACATTTTACCATACAGTAACCAAAATAGATGTACTTAAAAAACGTACCTGACAATGTACTTAAATCATTACTTTCTATACAGACCAGTTTTCATATCCAATAAACAGGTACTATTGAAAATATCAACGTTTTCATTGCACATTTTAAAAACACTTAGTATACCAAGAGCACGTTTAATGTTATTGGTTAGCTTTAGTTGATTTAAAATAATGTTTAGTCCTTTATTGCACACATTTTTTATTGAAGTGTACATCCAAATATGGGAATAACCACACTTATCGACACGGAATGGGCTTGAGCTGCTCAGAGAGCTTTAATTCTCAATTTAATTCTCAATGTTCTAATAATATGTTTTTGCTGTTATCTTGGTCGTTATTCCATGGAATAACGACCAAGATAACAGCAAAAACATAAATAAACAAGGTTTTAAATATATGTGTGACGTCATTTTTTCGTATTCTCAAGTACCCGTATCATGAGGGTACAAAATAACTTGTCCGCCATATTGTATTTAGAATGACGTCACTTAGCTAACCATGCATTGTCATCCTAACTAAACGTGTATGCGAAATTTCAGTTCAATCGGTTGGGGATAACTGTTTTAAAATTCAGTTTCAAGATCTGACCTAAGCAAACATACATTGCAAATTAAATAAAAGCTTGTAAAAACACGTCATTCGCCATTTCGGTTCAGACGCCGCGGTTCGACACCGAGCCGAAGTAAATACGGAAAAATGTGGCTATAAGTGATCGAGTCAAGCTGATTTGCATCGAATAGTGTGTCACTCCCAGGCGTATGAAGCGCATATTTTGGTCGCAACAAAACCGTACATATATTGTCGGAATGAACGGGCTCTTAGTATCACAGCTACGCGCATAAATCGCCTTATTATAACTGTGTTTAATTCAAAATTTGATGGTGTCTCATTATATTTAATGTTAATATTTTTTAGTATTTATTAAATTGTATCGTCTTATTTATTTTTCGATATATTTGTGAGACGTGACACTGCATTCGCAGCTATGTAATTTCAGAAAAAAAAGTCTTATCGTAAAATTCTTATAAATCACAGACAAATAAAAAACTTTTTTTTATTCCACAAGAGACTTACAACAGACAATTCTTGATAGCTTTAATATTTTTGAAAGAAGATTTTAAATACTATTGTGAAGCATGTAATGTATTTTTTGTTTGTTTATTTTCGTATTAATTTGTAAAATTGAGTTATTTTAGCACGGTTGTGTTAGCACATACTTTTGTTTGAATAAAACACGTAATTTAGAAAGAAAAAATATTTTTTTATTTATTCTCATTTGAAAGCAGAAACTGGATTATTTTAATTAATAGTACTCTTTAACCTATATTTACAGTTATTGTCTTATTATTATAAGTTAATAATTACGTGTTGCTGCCACTGTCGTTAGGTTTCACGTGTTTCCTGATAAACTCCTGGAACATCGCCACATCTGCTGGTTTGTCGTCTGAAAAGATATATAATATTTTATGACTACAAAACTCAGTCACAAAACTCACAAAATATCATATAAAATGCCTTTAGTCCTGATTACGACAGGATAAGACTAAAACTTACACCCATTCTTAACTGTAATTTTGTAAGCGTCATCGACCATAGTGCCTCTACAATTAACAAAATTTCCTTATTTTAGAGCTTAGGTGCCAGTCGACCTAAAGCTATCATATATATCGCTACCATCCGGTTCGAAGGACCAATGTATAAATCGAGGTGGAATGAATGAGGAATACTAGAAAACTGCTGGAATGAAAGCTTCAGCACAGGGAATATTATTCGATCTGTAAAGCTAGTGCAAGTCGACGCAAAACTATGATCATCCGGCTCGAAGGACCAATATATAAATCGAGGTGGAATGAATGAGGATTACTAGAATACTACCATGGGATGAAAGCTTCAGCACTGGGACTACTTTTCGATGTGTAAAGCTATATACGATGTTGTATTGTATAACGGGCTGGTGTCCGCAACCACGTCAGAGCGCGTATTTTGCGTGCGATATATAAAGAACAGGGAATGTCACATTTTTTGAAAAAAATTGTTTTGTACTGGTAACCAATCTATGTATATCTATGGTAATTGCATTCCCAATCACTAGTTTTTACAAACACTCAACAGATGTCGCTAAAAATACGTTTTTATCTATGCCCAAAGCGAAAAGAACTGGGAACTTCTAAACTTTAATTTGGTTTTTTCTTATAATCGATTCATTAGGACATACCCTGTTCTTTGCCTGTACCCTTCATATGATATTTTTTATATACGATGTTACGTGCGATCCAAAAGCGCGCCGGTTCGTCGCCGTCTCTTAGGGTGTTACCACACCGATCGATTGAGGGTAGAATGGATTAGTCGACGTACGACGACCAATCCGTCAACGTCGACCGCTGTCGATCGATTGGTGTGAAAAGACCCTTAGTCAAATCATTGCAATTCCTATTATCCTTTATCGATTATAAAAAGAGGTTTACTCCAATTACTTGCTGCATTACCGCTCTTTCGGGTAAGGAATTTCTGTAAGATCGCCAATTTAGACCAGCTTGGGGAACACTATACAGTGTGTTTGGCTACCGGTTACCGATACTTTAAGGCCATATTATAGACTCATTTCTATCGACAAATACACGTTTATAAATACTTCTAACCCCGCGAACGGCAGCCATTTTGTTTTTTTAATCGGCTGCTACCGATACTGATATTTATAAAAAAAGTATCGTAGATACCGATACGAATAGTTAGATTCAAAGAAAGATATAAAAATCTGTGACTTTAGAAACAGACAAAATTACTCATACTTATAATAATATTTATTAAGAAATGTTAATATAATAGAATAGCTATTCACAAACGTTTCGATTCGATTTTGATTCGGAAAGTCGTATTTCTATCTCGCTCGCTTTAGTAATGCCAAAAAAAGATAAGCATACGACTTGTCGAAACGAAATCGAATCGAAGCGTTTGTGAATAGCTATGCTAATCAGAAGACAAAACTTAATAATTGAAATTGTTAGTCATGAGATTTTTATTCAGGAAATACAACATTTTTTAATTATTCGGCTAAATCCCGAGCGTAGAAAAATTAAGCTGCGTTTACATGAACGGATTAAGCGCGTTAATGGCGCGTTCACTTGGATTGTCTACAGCGCGAAATTCAAAAAGTACCGGTGTATCGGCAAATATAATATCGCCGATTCCAATGTATCGGATGCATCCCTACTATATACCCTTGAGGTGACAGACTACCAAGTCATGTAAATCCGTGTCCTGCATTGACATACCCATCTCCGGCTGATTCTCTGTGCCTTCCTCGTCGCTTGAGCTCTCGTTGGCAGGATGTTTTAGGTACATGTCGCTGAACTCGCGACCTGTTGACACCTCTTCAATGAGACTCTTTTTGTCAATCACCGTGTCGTCTGGACCTGAGAACATAGACATTTGCTTAGAGTTGATTATCCTAAATAGAAGAAACGAGTGGAAGAAAATCTTAACGTATTGCCGGCAATTTATATAATCCGGTATTCTATAGAATACCTAGGCATTCTGTAGAATGCCTAAAACATTCAGGTGCAGTATGAAATAAAATTGATTGCATACAGTGCCTAGGCATTCTGTACAGTACTGAACATTCAGACGGTGATAAAACGACGGGACGGCGGGAGAGACTTCGGTAAGCCATCTGATACAACCAACTTGGATGTAGCGCTCGCCGCAAATTTTGTGAATGTGTGTGATTGGTTCTAGCTTGAAAGGTAGGTTTAGACCTAAGCGGAGCAATTGTCGAGATTAAATGATTAAATTGCACTCGTGCAAACTCGAGAAAAAATCCGATAATTATAAATGGTACCTTTATTTTTTAATTCCTCTGCGTTTTGTTTTTCTTCTTCTAATTTTTCTGCGCGCATCTTTAGCCAGTCCGCTTTGTATTCCCTTAAAAATAAGAGGGATCCATTACTTTATCTTCTTAAATAAAAACAAAATATTCGTAGGAAATACTATTCTATGAACATACTTTTCGTATTCTTCCGCAGCATCATCAACCAGCTTGAAGAATTCATCTAAACCCTGAAAATAAGAACAGAAAATGAATTCAAACCTAGTAAATTAAATAATTCTATCAGTACCTAAAGGAAGAAAAAACCATTGACTATTCCCTGTAGTTGAATATTCTAGATAAAGGTTATTTCTACTTGATATTCAAATCACAAGTTATCTATTTAATTTAGGTTGAAAATCAGCGTTTTGTGAACGTGAAAATGACATAGATAGTCCCCCAAAAGTAGTGTCTTAGGAAAGATGCGGCATAAGACAGCAACTCATCACTACTGGGAGGAACTACTATTTAGGAATCAATCAAAGTAAAAGGTAAAAACTTTTTATACTAACATCTCCAGTATGTGCACTGACACCGCAGCACCGTAGATCAGAGTAGAAGGTATCAAGTGCGAGCGCCATGGACCGCGTCAGGTTGCCGATGTAAGTGTTCCCGCCTTCTGTCTCGCCCTCTCCTTCGGCGTCCAGCGCCTCTTGGAACGCTTCGAAGTCGCGCATCCATTCCACTGCATATGCGTTGTCTACTACGTCTGTCTGAGGTATAGTTTATTGTTTACCAACTTATCCCAAATTCGGAAATTATCCCCACAGAACACACTACCAGCACGCGTAGCATGACTACCGTAGAAACGGGTTTTTTAGACGGCAGAATCGACAAAATGACAGATTGTGTCGGCACAATGACGGATTCCTTTGCACTATCTGTCATTTTGTCAATGCTTCCATCTACAAAATCCTTGTCTACAGTGGTCATGCTACGCGTGTAGGATCAAAAGTATCCTATGTCCAACCCAAGTCATAGTCTATTAGTGCTAAGGTTTATCTCACATTAAAAATATTATGTTAGTATGGATTATTATGGCCATAGGATGCACTGCGATATCTCTTTGCAGTAAACACATAAACTAGTGTAATGTTATGTTTTATTATTTCTGAGCTCAAGAAATCAAGTTGTCAGTATGAATGTTGGGGATACTGATGCAGTCTATTATTTCTAAACCAGTTCTTAAACAACTCAACTGTAAGCCAATAATACTGTCATTCTTTTTCATTATAAGTATTGTGTCTTCGATAGGATTCATTATAAGACAATGTTAATAACCTGTATGATAGATTTATACTAAACAAGAACAGGGGGCCTAAACTGGCAACTTTTGAAGAATCATAATAGTATAATAATATGAATCACATTAAAATTCTTAAAATGGTGTGGTATGTAATGGTAACAATTTTCAACATAATTCCTATTTTGATTCTGCCAAAGCGGCTACTTTAGGCCCCGGCATTAACAAAAAACACGTGACTAACCTTATTCATAACAACTATAAAAGGCAGCCTTGTTTTGTACAATATCGAGCATGCATACAACATATTGGACATGAATGTTACAGGTGACACGCTGCGGACCGTGTCCATTACATATACAACTACCGTAGGACATGTTGATGCTAACGCTTCTGTTACTATTGTACCAGAAGCTGACCATGTGAACACTTCTATTTGGCCTGGAAATAAATAAAAGTGATAAAGTAACAATTTAAAATAGTCATAGTATCAATTCAAATGCAATTGTTTTAAAAAGTCATGAAAGAAACATCAATTTTTTGGAGAGCCTCTTTCCTCCATTAGCCAATAAGAAATAACAAAAATAGAAAAAGCATTGGGGAGTTTATTCATAATCACTGCTTATAGGTAAGAGACATTTAAATGTCACAAAATGTATGATGAAGCACACAACCCCTGGAGGATAAGAATAATAATATAGTACCTGGCGTATCCATAATACAGTACTTGTGTTTCTTTCCAGCTTTCTCTATCAAATCAACAACTTGGCCGAACTTTGTGGAGAACAAATTCAGAGCTGTCACTATACCACCATTGGGACCCAGCCCGTATTGTTTCATCACCTCTTTGTAGTTCACTGTGTCTCTTATATCTGAAAATGAATTATTATGATAGATATTATACCATGGATGGGTAATTATTGTTTTTCATAGTTTATGTTCTCATTACTAGGACAAGTCTCTTTTTGAGAGATAGTGGGTTGTAATCCCCTATGAGGGCACAGTGCAAAATTCCCGTTTTTTTACCAATTATTCATCAAATTCATGGTATGACTTTTTGATTGATGCTAATATTTAGAGAATCGTAAGAGACATATCAAGAGCTTTTTTGGTTTATTGTTGAATGCTTACCGATATTCGCAGGGTACGGAACTTCTCTACATGCCGGATCTAAGTTGATCAGGTAAGGTCTAGACCCATCTACGACCTTGCTGGAGAGCCGCCGTGTAAACGAAGTCTTGCCAGCACCAGCCATGCCTAATTAAATACAAAATATTTAGTAACAATGCCTGTAAAATGGCAAGGCAGCAATATCAGACAAGTTCTAACCTAGAATGATCAAACATATCGGCTTCCTTGAGTCTTCCTCCATTGCTTCAGGCTTAGATTCACTTTTAGATGTAGACATTTCGTGTTTTGTTATGAGGTTTACTGAAAATTGCTTTTATTTACATTAATAACTATATTTTTTTATTCCCAATTGCTAGGCACAGCGAAAACTATCACAGTCGTGTTGTTTTCTTGAATGAAACTGACAAGTGACAGGTGTCAAATTAAATAATGTCGTCATAATATTTTTTCGGGAATTTAAGATTTGGCTACTGAGGCCTTTAAGATTGCGTTTCCACCAGAGATATGCTAGGCCGCTGAACAGTACGAGGATGCATTGCGACGCTGTGAACGGTAGGCAGATGAGCGGTGCGAGGTTGTATAGCGGGCTCGTTTCAGACTGACAGCTATTTTTTCGCTCGCATCCGTCCCTAGCACACGTCCCTCGCAACACATCTCTCGCACACATCCTTCCCTTGTTTTGTATGTACAAAAACCTCACTCCGCAGAGCCGTTTCCACTAAAGCTGCGCTAAGTGAGACTAGGTAAATGAAGTCATTCTATTGATTCTTAACAAACATCTCTCGCTGCGCATCCTCCAAAGTGAACTAGTGGCTACTAGTTCACTTTGGACCACTGTTCATAGATCTTTGGTGCACGTGGTGTTTGGTTTCAGCCTTTGGAACAGTGGGTGCGTGTTAGTTTTGTGTTACAGCTTTATGCTGAAGAAATGCCTTCTTTAATCTCCTTTCCTTTTTATAAAAATAAAAACGACCCGTATTTCAATATTTTTATTAAAATTATGTACATTCGTTTTGAAATTATCAACATGTGTAATTACTAATTAATGAATAATTATAAGCTACAGTCCTTTTAAAATTATTTAACCTCTGATAGTAGCAATCCAACACTTATAGTTACAACAAAATTATCATTGATTTTCTTTACAAATGTGCTTCTAGCACGTCGTCGTTTCATACTTTCTCTTCACTTTGTGCACAAGTCTTCGATGCGTATATAAAGAACCAGAATATACGAATGTTGCTCCACAATCTTTGCAAACAAGAGTTCGATTGCCTAAATGACTGTTTATATGTTGTATTAGACATTTCTTTATCTGTAAAATAAAATAAAGTCTCTTTAAAATCTCGAAAATATTCGTCATCGCAGTGGATTACGTTGTGTTTTGAAACCAATCGAGATCTAGATAATAATTGTCCAAAATGGTTACAAGTTATAAACCTTATTTTTTTTGGTTATGACAACTTCAAACCAGCCGCCATAAATTCACTAACCCTCAGTCCGAATTCCGATTTCGATTCGGAAAGAGACTTTCCGAAATCTAGGAACGAGCGTTTGTAAATACTGGGGCTGATCAAGCAATTTCAAAATCGGTTATTTTGCAATATTGTCAATACAAAAATATATTTTTTAATTGGATTTTGGTTTCGAAACCCGGGTTTTTAGACATTCACAGAAGCAGTTTAGATCAGGGTCAATATTTGAGCCCACCTAGCTTGGCATATCTTTTCTCCTCTTCTCGTTATGTACAAGTCTTCGATGCATATAAAAAGCAGCTGAATATACGAATGTTGCTCCACAATCTTTGCAGACATGGGGTCGATTGCCTAAATGACTGTTTATATGTTCCTGTAGAGATTTTTTAATCTGTAACATTAAAACAAGATCTCTTTAAAATCTACTAATAGACAATTTAGATACTGTTAAAGAGACTGGGAAAATTTTTAATATACCAATCTAAAAATAGTCGCTATATTTCATTATGACTAGATAGAGAAATTTTATAAAAGGGGCGAGCTTACTGCCATCAACCGGGCTCAAATCCAAACTCAGGGCTGCTACTGAAAAATGCGTGATGGAAAAACACAAGAACTGTTTGAACAACCCGGGAATCGAAACCAGGCCTCATGCTCAGCGGTAGCGCTTGCGACCACTAGACCAGCGAGGCGATCAAAAAACCTGTTTTTTTTTGTTAATTTTCAATAAGGAATAACAAACAGCTACATTATGCGATGTTACTTACAGTAAATGATTTTCCACAATATTCACAGATCCTGGGTTTGGGCTGTGGCTTTTGCCCTTTATGAACGAAGCGAATGTGTCTTTCCAGAATAATTTTATTTTTACTATCCTTAAATGAAAATATTACAAATTAATTAAGATTGACACAATCAGTTAGTTTTCGTCTTCACTGTTTTTGTAGAAATTATATTTATTAATTGATCTAATAGTAATTGTCCTCAGTTAGTCGATTTATTATGACGAAATAGTTTCGTTTTATTCATTATAAAAATACAGCTTTGATCTATAACAATGTAGTTATTTTATTTCGCTTGACTCTTCAACACAACGTTATTATTGAACTAGCTGTTACCCGCGACTTCTTCCGCGTGGAACTGAATAAAAAATATTTGTTTAACTACCCGACTTTTTTCTAAGTTACTTCTTATAACTTCTGCTATCTGATCTCATTTTGACCAAAGTTTTACACTTTGGTCAAAATCGGTCCCGGCATTTGGGAGATTAGCCCAAACAAACGGAGTCAGACAATCTTTTTTAAATGTTTTTTTGGGATAAGTACCATATACAACATTAGTTTTAGTACCTATATGCGAAACCTGATACACGTGTCTAGTATTTTTATGTAAAGAATGTAAGTATAAAATTTCAAAACTGTATCATGAAAAATCACAAAGTTATAAGCTTGTCCTGTTACCTAGTTGTCCGCACAAATACGCGGTCACCACGCAGCGCGCGTCTCCAGCGTCGTCTTGAGCTCATTTATAATAATAATTTGGCAGTAGGTACCTAAATTATTGCGATAGGTACTCCAAGTCGCTCGGTATAAAACTTTTGACTTTTTTAAATATTTTTGGGAAAAAATATAACATGGTTTAAAAATTATTGGAATCGATTCAGTTACTTATTCTGAACAAACTATATTCAGGTTTCGTATATACTAAAAATAATATTGTATACTTTTGTATGCATTCAGTTTTGAAATTACGAACACAGACTCCAATTTTATTTATTTTTATAGATTAACTAGCAGGGCAAAAAAACCTCTGTTAAAGATATACATAAAACATTATGTATATTCGTCTGAAAAGAATAGGCATCAAACAATATAGATGTCTCACCTTTTTGCAAATATCACAAGTATATTTAATTCCACTGATTTCTTCTTGATGATGCTTCAAACCGGTAGCCGAGAAGTATTTGTCGCAATGATCACATTTAATGCTGTGGACAGTGACATTCATTGAAAATAACATAAAAGCATGACATCATACTCAGAAAATAGCAATAGACAATAATAGTTAAGTAATAAAAATATAGCCAACCCGCCTGCCAAGCGTGGCGATTATGGCAAAACCCCCCTTCTTGGGGGAGGCCTATGTCCAGCAGTGGACGTCTTTCGGCTGAAATGATGATGATGATGATGATGAATAAAAATATCAATAAACGAAAATAATAATTTAATATAAATAGATAAGAAACTATCTTTTCGTCCTACTTGAAACATCAACAGGCATAGAACCAATATTTCCCAAATGAACAAACAAGATGGATGGTCAAGATTGACTTGACATGAATGAAGATGACAGTCCGATCTTATAGTTCTGTGTTATTGTAATGCCCGTACCATGCAATATCAAGTGCAATGCAACAAAAAATGGTTGCCTAGTGAATGTAGGGCTGTATGGCTAGCACAATGGTACACATGGATCCCCCTATTTATACTCTATGTGCAACTCTTTACGTTCGAAATTCACGGTGAAGGTTACATCACCTGGTACCTAGAGTGATTTAGGAGTATTAAAGCATTTTTTCATTGCGTAAGGGCGAGGCCTCATTAGTGCGTTGCGTTGCGTCGTCGCAACGGATCAATGAATTGTATGTAAAGAGATGCCACACGTCCGAATAACTGGGCAAAAGGATGTGAATCCAGTACATACCGAACTTTTTCAATTGTGTTATGTTTAAGGCTAGTTTTGAGATGAGACTGGTAGCTTTTCAGAGTTTTAAAGGTTTTTTCACAATCAACACAGTAAGCGCCTTCCTCAGTCTGAAAATATAAAACAGGATTTTTATTAAAATGTTTGTTTCACTTTCCAATCTTGATGTACAAAATGCTGAATATAAAGGAAAACATTGAAGCATCCACATCTTTTGTCGTTCACAGTTTTTATTTTAAATTTTAAGACCGGGGGCCTACCACCACCTCATAAAGGAGCTATGCAACATGTATAGCTATTAGCTCCATCTGTTTCCAACAGTGTAATAAGATGACAATAATACTACTATAAGAGGTGGGTGTACAAGTCCCTGATGTAAACTTTTTATGGTGTACTCTCGTTGACCCCACCGCCCGTGGACCCCCATTGGTGGGGCCAGCAGGAATTGATTAAAATAATTAAAAATTGTTCCCGTTGGCCCCACTATATTTTTGAGTAATAAAATATTACTCAAAAACATTGCATGGGATCGAGTAGCGTTAGTATAGTTGTGCTAGTTATGGGCACTAACCTTACGAACAGTACTAGGCGGGCATGAATCCAAGAAGGTATTGATTACTAGAAGACCGTACATACACCCAGAATTATTAAAATGGATACCACCTTGACCTCATACCAGCCTGGTACTTTTTGGGGAACATGCCTTATTGGCAAAAAACAGGAACTTTTTACCGTTCGTCGCCAGGCAAAATATACAAGATCGTGATCAGAGCTTTCGTAATGTATGGATCGGATGTCTATTAATTGCCACTGAAATCATTAAGGTTTGTTTCATTCCTTCATTTTTCTGATCTCAAGGTCGTGGGGCCAACGAAACGACGGTTTTGACTTTTCCTGTTGGGGCTTGGCAGTGGGATCATCGAGAATACCCACCCTTATTAACAAATTGCTCGTTTCTGAATTAAGTAATTGAAGTTTAGGACTTTTTAACCCTACTTAAGTTTTAAATTTTCTGTGTTGTTTAATGTAATGTAGCTCACATTACATTAAAACTTTTTCTCTATTCAAATAGTCTAATCAGAAACAGGATGAGGGCCACACAGTAATAAAACCGGTGGTCTAAATTCGCAACGTAGAAATAATACTTGTCAACTTACAGTGTCGTCGTGTGACTTCATGTGTGTTTCTAAATAATTGTTTCTGACCTTTTTCTTGCATGTAGGACATTCTGTCGTTTCTCTTTGATGTATACTGAACAGAAAACAAAAAGGACTGATGAGATTTACTGTCAAAGATCGACTATCTATAATAACATAAAAAGAGCAATACTTACGCTATGTGCGTAGTCAACTGACTTCGATTAGTAAACGTTTTGTTACATTCATCACAAGGTTGTCTCTTAGCATGGACAGAAACTCTATGTCTACGCTTCTCTTTAAATGTCCTGAAAGTAAAAGAATTTAAAAGCAAACGTATATTAAACCTCATTCATCTCTTAAAATAAGGTTTAAAATGCTTTTGCTTTACAATGCCTAGACTGGGTAATGGCATGGCAACTGTGAAATTAAAGCGCTCCCTCACCGGAGCATTAATGTAATAACCCAAGATTCGATTTTGAGCATTACGTTACAAATAGACGCTCCAGGTGAGGGAACATTCACCTGTCTGTAGTGGCATTATCATCTACTTGCCTTTTCCCAACTATGATGGGGTCGGCTTCCAGTCTAACCGGAGGCAGCTGAATACCAATATTTTACATGGAGCGGCTGACTATCTGACCTCCACAACCCAGTTAGTACTGGGTGATACGATACCCCTTAGTAAGACTGGTTGTCTGACTTTTGGGGCCACTGACTACCCGTAACGACTGTCAAACCTTTACTAATGACAGCCGGGACCAACGGCTTAACGTACTTTCCGAGGCACGGTGGAAAATCGGTATGTAATGGGTGGTCACCCATCCACGGACCATCCTTGTCAAATGCGCGGCTTAACCTCAAGAGAAGTCACGAGCCTGTCTGTAGTGTAACAATCCAAAATCCGATCTTGTACAGAAACGAGTGAATCTGAACTATTACATCACATGCGAATGCTACGGGTGAGGGAGCGCCGAAAGACTTCTGGCTAATTTGATAATACACTTACTTGAAATATATATTACATTTCTTGCACTCGAACACAGATACCTCATGATTTCTTCGAATGTGCTCTGATATTTTTAACCGGTCATTGCTCTGATACGGACACTTCAGGCATTGATACACTCTGAAAATAATGTTTTGTTTTTCTATCACGCCTGTGTCAGATATGGTACTAAAAATGTTCTTTTTTAAAAGTTTTTAATATATCAAAAATGACAATTACGCTCTGGTTATACTGAGGCGAATTCCGCGCGGGAAGCGACAGCACGCGTCGCCGTTGGTTGCAAATTTCTTTCTGTATCCCGCGCGGGATTCACTTCAGTTTGATCAGAATTTTTACACACCCCGGCGGCCTGGCCTTGATTAAGCTAGTTTGATCAAAGCTTTAATTAGTTTTTACACATCCCGGCCGTGCTCGATCCAACTAGCTGCTAGTTGGATCAGATACTGAATTTTAAAATAGTTATGCCCTACCGATTGAGCTGAAATTTTGCAAACATGTTATAGTTTGGATGAAAATGCGCGGTTAGCTAAGTGACGTCATTCTAAATCCAATATTAAAAGGGTTTGCTGAAAATAATACGAAAAAAAACAAATAACGTCACACCTATATTATAAAACGTTGTTTTTAAAAATGGTTTTTTGCTATAAGCTTGTTACTTTTGTTTTCTCCACAGTCGCTGTTGCAACACGCGTATCGCTTCAGCGTGTAGGTCGTGGCCACGCGTGAAAGGGAATACACACTTACACAAAATGCAGCTTGTAATGATCATCTCGAACACTTTTTTCGTAAAATCTCTGTTCACACACTTCGCAAATATGACTGCCTCGTGCCTGTAAAATAAATAAATATGTTTTATGTTATTTTTTTTAATCTGTTGATTAAAATTCTCATTAAATCCGCTCTGTACACTTTTGTTGTTGAAGAAATAAAATACGTACCAAAACATGTTTCTTCTTATGCTCGTCCATAGTTTTTTGACTATTAAACTTTTCAATACATGTGTCACATTTATATGCACATCCTTTATACCCCTGCTTTAACCTCTGTGCCTCCCTAAATTTATTCAATTCATCTTTGTTTAAAATTAAACATTTCACTTCATCATATTCTGCAAAGCCACACATCCCCAAGTCTAAAGGTCCAGTAGGTGGTCTAAGAGTCACTTCTTCACGTTTAGGAAGAGTTGTAACAATTCCTTTACCTTTTACTGGATTGGAGACGCTTCTTCCTTTACGTTTTACTACAGTCGGTACACTTCTCCCTTCCCTTTTTACTAAAATCGGGACGCTGTCTTTGCCTGTTCCCGAGTTTGAAACTCCGCGAGTAACTTTTACCGTTTCTTTGTACCCTCTAGGGGTTAAGTTTTCTTTTGGCACGTTAATAGTCACATTTTGAGGTCTGGATATAACATTAGGCGGATTAATTGCGTCTTTTACCGCATTTAGAAAAGGCGTATCTGTTTTTTCACATTTCATTAGAGCTTTTACTTTTTTTTGTTTTGGAGTCTTTAGTGGATCTAAAAGTGTCAATAAGAAATGTTAATAATAGCGAAGATACAACTTTATTAATACATGTGCAATCTAAATTGATTTTCATTTAGGACCTGAAACACTAGACAGCATTATTATGCAGGCAAGCAGCTTTTTGCTTGTCCTATACTTATTCCCAACATTTTAAATGAAAATTACAGTTTGTAAATGCACCCAGTATGCAGAAAAGGAATGAGTGTTGCTTCTACTGAACTGATTTGAGTTCTAATAAGCAAGTTTTTAGTGGAACTGGAAACATTCTATGTCTAACAAAAAAACACTGACCATCATTCATGTCGATTTCACTAGCCGTATCAGTAGCCTCATCGCTGGATTCTTGCTGTATTTTTGTGGGTTGTATCATTTCACCATGGTCACCGCTAAGGTATTTCTCTCTGTCCTCGATCTCAATCTTAATAGTTATTGGTTCTACCTTTAACATTGCAGGTGGATTAGGGCTTGGTAGATTCTCATTGGACGGTATAATTTCTGGTGTTGGTGGTATTATGTTTATTGTTTCTACTCTTGTTATTTTCAAGCTTGATAATCCTTCGACCACCTGAAAGAGAAAGGTCTCAATTTGATGGTACGACAAATAGTAGTAAGGGAGTATTAATGAACTAAATAATGTTATTTAAACCACAGTTGTTGGAAAAAGAGGTGAGATGAGTATAATGCGTTTCAAATGAGAATAGGACTGACCTCGCGCCATGTTGTGACGTCATAGCTGTCAAATCGAAGAAGTTTGGTAGCGTCATCAAAAAAGATGTTAGGTAATAAAACATATTATTGCCAAGAAAATACAAAAAAGGGTTTAGATTATCCTTAAACTAGGTAAAGCCTGTGCACCGATACAGATCAAGAATTTACCTTTTCTTTTCTTATCCTGTATCGTCCCACTGCTGGGCAAAGGCCTCCTCACCCATACCCTTCAATTCAAAATTAATTAATTTGACATTACAAAAAAAAATTTAAACATTTCGTCATTTCGTTTCATCCCCCCGCCTGGACGTTGTGTCGAGCAGACGTGTTTTTTTACTCGCAAACATTTTATTTCGAAACATTAGTTTAAAGTTCTGTAAATTCATCGAAAGTTACACCAATACGTCCACAACAAAAGTATAAACATACAGTGAAAAAACTAAATCAGTGCATAAACTATTGCAGGAGAAATAAGCAAAATCAATTCAAAGTTTTAAAGTGATCGTTATAAATTTCTTTGTCTCTGTGCCGAGGTGACTGACCTTTGGACGGGTTAATGACACACGTCTGTGTCCCTATTATTTTTGGTAACACATTACCTAATTCGCTTTACTCGCTATAGCCTGAGTGGTCTAGAGGCGTAAGCCGCGCGCTGCATACCGACGGAGCGTGGTGTCGAGAGTTCGAGCCCCGCAAACTGCAAAACTTTTTGGGACATCTTACTTGCTATTCACGAAACGTGTTAAAGTTTAGTGGACGGTAAGCGACATTTATAAAATGATGCTTCGTCGTACACCTCCTTCCACGCCTACGCAGATTGAACCGAATTTACTGCAGGTTAGCAACCCAACACAAAATGATACCCTGACGCGAACACCGCCGTCAACGCTCTTAATCGTGGAATCGCAAGCGCAATCTACCACATTGCAAACACAAAAAATGACCCAAAGTGGGTCGGCACCAAATTTAACTGATATTCAAACAAATGAATATGTTACTAAAAGAAAGCGTAAACATGATGACGAAAACGAGCGCTTTATGAATAATATGCAAAAATTGTTCGATTCTCACTGCAAAAACTCTGAATCGCATAGTAACAAAACAGAAGCTTCGTTAAGTGTTTTGCGTGATATGATGACGGAGTTGTTAAAACAAAACTCCGAAATTAAGGATTCCATCACCTTTGTATCGAACCAATATGAAGATGTGCGAAGCAGACTGGACCTGTTAGAATCTGAAAAGAAAGCTGACCGCAAGTATATTCACCAACTTGAGGAAAGAGTTGACAACTTAGAGCGGATGCTGTACACCAAAAAGTTGGAAATTAAAAATATTCCTTTATCTCTTAAAGAAAGTGAAGAGGAGCTCAGTTTGATTGTATTAAATACAGCCAATGCTGTTGGTGCTCCTCTCCAAAGATCACAAATTAAAGAGGTCTATTGCATGAACAAAAGGGACAAACAATCAAAAATTATTGTTGACTTAGCTAGCACTGCTACTAAAGAAACCATAATTAAGAAAGCGAGACAATTCAACTCCAATAACAAGCAGAACAAGCTCAGCTCTGTACATCTAAATATGGACGGCCCTGCTACACCCATCTATGTGTCTGACTTCTTGCCTCCTCAAACCCAACACCTCTTCTACCAAGCTAGAAAATTCGCAAAAGAACATAACTATGCATACTGTTGGACCTCAGCTGGTAAAGTTTTCCTGCGAAAAAGTGAACCAGAAAAACCACAAATAGTTAAATGTGAAGCCGATCTTGAAAACCTGGTACCGAAAATTTGACTATATAATCCGTATTGTTATCTTGTAACTATATCCATTTTGTTTTTGCATGTTTTACTTGTTTTTTTACACAAACTTTGTATCTACTCATACGCATTTCCACACGACTATACACACTTCACACCTAAACACATTCACTCACTTTTAATTATAACAACATTATACATGAATACTCGTGAGAATCTCAATATTATCATTCTTCACACACACCCAAAACGAAAAACGCTCAACATACAATCAGTCCGCTATCACAAACCCACACACCAACAATTTACTAAAAACAAAATTCGCTGATCTAAACAATATACACAATTTAGAAAACTTAGTTCTGACGGAATTGTACAGCTGCGAACCTGAATCTTGTAAAGCTACCATATCTAAACCAAACACATTTTTAAAAATATTGCAACAAAATATTAGAAGTATTAATAAAAATTTTCTCAGCCTAAATACGTTACTAAAACGAATACGGGTGAGCAGTGATGTTATAATTCTGTCTGAATGTTGGCTCTCATCCGTTAATAACTTACCACTTATACCTGGCTACTCTAGTTTTTCAACTACACGGAACTATAACCAAAATGACGGCGTAGTCGTTTACGTGAATAACGACATTAACTTCATTATAGAGGAACCTGATATCTTAGAAGCGAACTGCCTACTTATTAAAATAAATAAAAAGACAGCCATAATCGCAATATACAGACCGCCCAGTTTTCACACATTAGATATTTTTTTACGCACCTTACAGGAACTATTATTAAAACTATCCGGTTTCAAAAATGTAATTCTCATGGGTGACATAAATATAAATATCAAGGATTCAAATGTAACTACATCGAGCTACCTCGACCTACTTTCTTTCTTTGGTATGACACCTGCACATTATGAGCCAACAAGAGGATCTAGCTGTCTGGACCATGTGATAATTAAAACTAAAGCTTCTTCTCTTACATTTATTCTTAAATCTGCAGTTACTGACCACGAGGCTACCCTTTTCTGTTTGCGCTTAAGTGGACAAAACCACAAAGCAAAATTTATGAATAAAATTAACTTTGAGAATCTGAACAATGACTGCAAAAATATTGACTTTGATAGTGTGTACGATAATAATATAAACCCTAATGACCTCATGACTTATTTTATTCAAAAATTACAAAAAATTATAATAAACAACTCAATAAATATTAAAATTCCTAGAAATAAAATTACCATAAAACCGTGGATTACTCCTGGCCTCTTGAGGTGCATAAGAACAAGAGACAGAATGCATTACAAGCTAAGACACAATCCTGACAATAATGTCTTAAAAATATCCTACAAAAGATATAGAAATTTTTGTAATGACATAATAAAAAAATGTAAGAGACAATATGACAGGAATATACTTGATTCGGCTGGAAGTGATAACAAAAAACTTTGGTCCGCTATTAAAACTATTACCAATCTGAAAAATTCAAACGCACCACCGTTGGAACTTTTACATACCAAATCATCCCCTCAAGATTCAGTTAACGCAGTAAATTCCTATTTTGCAAACGTGGGCATGGAGTTGAAAAGTAAAATTCCAACAGGTCTTTCTCCACTACCAACGAACGCGGCAAATGTCAAGTCCTCTTGTAACTCTTTTGTGCTTTTGGAGACGTCTGAAGAGGAAGTAGAGGGAATTATCGGCAATCTTCGCTCAGATTGTGGAGCAGGGTGGGACAATATAATGTCAACAGTCCTTAAGAATTTAAAACAATATATAGTCCCTCCCCTCACCTTTATCCTTAATAGATGTTTAGCAGAAGGAATTTTTCCAGATTCCCTTAAAAAAACAATTGTTATCCCTATTTTTAAGAGCGGTAGCAAGGAAGAAGTGGCAAACTATCGTCCAATTTCTGTGCTCACCTCTATTTCAAAGGTTTTTGAAAGAATTATTAATAACAGGTTTGTGAAATTTTTAGAAGATAAAAACATCTTATCACCTAACCAGTATGGTTTCAGAAAAGGAAAATCTACAACTGACTGTATTCACACTTTCACTGAATTTATTGTAAGTAATTTAGATAATAGGAAAAAATGCTTGACTATCTTTCTAGATCTTCAGAAAGCTTTTGATACTGTGTGCCCACGCATATTGATATCCAAACTAGAATATATGGAAATAAGGGACACACAATTAAAACTATTCCAAAACTATTTACAAGATCGATATCAATCAGTTCGGATAGGCGATACGCTGAGTGAAGAAAGACCGATAAATATTGGAATCCCACAAGGCAGTATTTTGGGCCCCCCCCTCTTCCTTTGCTATATCAATGATCTTTGCCAGCTAAACATTAGAAACTGTCATGTTGTGTCTTATGCCGACGACACTACTTTAACGTTTTATGGTGACTCATGGGACGAAACTTTTATTGCTGCCCAAGAGGGTTTCAATATTGTAACTCATTGGCTTGCTCTCAACAAACTGACCTTAAATGCCTCTAAAACGAAATACATAGAGTTTACAATACAAAATGTTGCATCAAATTCTTATAATTTCAGTGTTTTTGCACACACTTGTAACCCTGTAACTACCAACTGTACCATGTGCCCAATGATAGCAAAAACAGATTCAATAAAATACCTGGGCATAGTGATCGATAAAAACTTATCTTTTAAAGAACACATGTCACACCTGGTCCAGAAAACTAGAAAACTCGTTCATATATTTAAAAATCTTAGGCATGTTGCGAGCTGGAAACTGATTAAAACTGTGTACGAATCCCTTTGCCAATCAATCCTTTCGTATGGTATTTCCACCTGGGGCGGCTTGTATAAAACGAATATCCTAAACGTTGAAAGAGCACAACGACTTCTCCTAAAAGTTGCTCTCTTCAAACCACGTTTATACGCTACAACAACCCTCTATAATGAAGCAAAGGTATTAACAGTCAGGCAGCTTTATATACTACAAACAGTTATTAAAAAGCATTCCTCTATAGACTTTTCTACGGCTAAAAGAAGGGTTAATACTAGGCGATCCTATGAAGTCTGTGAAACAACTCCGGTAAAAACATCTTTTGCCCATAATTTCTTCAATTTCAGGGCAAGCAGACTGTATAATAAAATTAACAAGTATCTTGAAATTGTTAACTTGTCTAGGGTAGAATGTAAAAAGAAGCTTACACAGTGGCTTTTAGAACTTGATCATGAAGAAACGGAAAAACTGCTTACTATCTTATCCTAGTCTAGCGTTTTTCATAAATAGGTATTTACTGCTTCTCACACTCACATTCGTATACAAATTACTTATTTATACGTACACACACACAACACTATCTTACTCTCTCTCACACACTTACACAGAACACACAGACACGACACTTTCCACTTCACACTCACACTTACAAACACTCACGCATTTTATTTCCATTTTTATTTTTTTTTATTTTTTTGATTTTATTTCATTAGTACCTTTTCTTGTTTTGTTATTTTCTTACAACAGTCCTATATGTCGTACGTTCTAAAATTATTATAATACCAATCTAGGCGAGGGGTGCCAGGATTCCATAGCACAGGGTATCCTAGTTTGGATTCCTGACTCCCACAAACCTTTGTACCTCCTATATTTGGAACACTTCTTTGTTAAAATTGTACTTTGTGGGAGAAAATAAATCTTATTATTATTTCCTTTATTTATTTTATAACACACTTATTACATTTTTAAATATTTCTTAACAAAAACTATATAAAAAACATTTAAAAATATAAAAAATAGTGGTCCGCCGGTAGCGGGAGCAGGGTCCAAGCTACCGGTGGTTAGGGCTCCAGAGACAAGAACCTCCTCACAATACGAGCCGTATCGAGGAGTACTGCCTTCTGAATCAGGCCCTTGATCCAACCGCCTAAGGAGAGCTTCGAAAGATGGTCATCGAGGCTCTTGGCTATAAGGCCATTGGCCGTCACGACGATCGGCACAATGATAGCCGAGTTCACATGCCACATGTCGACAACCTCGTGTGCCAAGTCGAGATATTTTATTTGTTTCTCTTTCTCAGCTTTCACGAGGTTCTCGTCATGCGGGATGGTAACATCGACTATCATTACGCGGCGCGCTGATCGGTCTATCACTACTATGTCAGGCTTATTGGCGACAATAGTCCTGTCAGTAATGATAGACTGATCCCAGTACAGCGTGACATGGTTTTTCTCGAGAACTGGGTCGGGCACATACTTGTAGTACGGTACCTCAGATTCCACAAGTTTATATTTCAAGGCAAGTTGCTGGTGAATAATCCTGGCTACTTGGTTGTGCCTGTGCAAGTACTCGCCGTTAGCCAGACGAGAACAACCAGAAATAATATGTCTGATGGACTCACCCGGACGGTGACATGCCCGACACACGTCAACCGTCCCGTCCTTCATAATATATTTCCGATAGTTGTTCGTCAACATAACTTCGTCCATAATCGCACAGACAAAACCTTCAGTTTCTCCAAAGAGGTCGCCGAAGCGTAACCAGGATACGGACGCTAGAAAATCTACATCGGGCCCATGAAGAGCCCGGTAGAAGCGCCCGTGAAGCTCCTTGCCTTGCCATACTTCCTTGCGGTCATCGGTAGTAAGTACTTCAGGTTTGCGCCAGTTCTCTTTAGCCATGGACAGCGGGGTGAGTCCCTTGTCCACTGCGACCACATCTCGGTGCATACCCACCTCGACTTTTAAAAAATATTCTCTGAGACTGCACATCTCGCGGTTGTGAAGGGACTTCGCGTTTAAAAACCCTCGACCCCCGCACTTCCGCGGGATGTACAGCCTCATCACTGATGATCGTGGGTGATGCATCCGGTTTGCGGTAAGCAGTGTACGAACTCTCCTATCCAGGGCATCGAGTTCGGTCTGAGTCCATTTGAGTACGCCGAAAGAGTACATTAAAACCGGCATGACCCAACCGTTGAAAGCGCGCACCTTGTTTCCGCCTGAAAGAAGGCTATGTAATACCTTGTTCAGGCGTCCAAAGAAGCGCTCCTTCAACGATTGCTTCATGTCAGTTACGTTAATGCCTAACGCTTCCGACATACCCAAATACTTATAGCTTTCGGATGAGGAGAGGGATCTCAGGTGTATAAAATCCGAGAGCTGAATTCCCTCGGATTCCATAATCTCCCCTCGCTTTACATACATGACTGCACATTTGTCCACACCAAATTCCATCCTGATGGCGCTACTGAAAGTTTAGTTTTATTATTATTATTATTATTATTTGGTGGCATAAAGATAAAACAATTTGGTGAATACACACTACCATGCTCTTAATAAAACGATACTAATATAGACATAACAATAATAAGATACTGAAATAAAATGCATATTTTTATGCAAATTAATTGACTACATGTTAGTCTTTAGTGAATAAAAATTGTAGTTTCTAAGATGGCATTTGATTAATTAACAACTTTCAAAGAAGTGATAATAATTTGAAGATAACATTAACATGATAATATGGATGAAAAAATATTATTAACTTATTTGCATAGGTAAAAATTTTTTGTTAACCATACTTTTCAAGTGACAGTTTACACATAGATGTCATCGTCACAAAATGTGCAAGGTCAGTCCTATTCTCATTTAAAACGCATTGTATTGGCAACGTTTCAAGTTATTCTTGTAACATTTTCAATACAGATGAATTAATTACTATTATTAAGTAATATACTATATATTAAGTGAGTGATTAGGCAAGAATATAATTAACAGAGTTTGTTTACATTTTTATTAGATACTTTTGCAGACATTACTCACAGTTTTAACACCTTGTATGTTCATCTTTATTCTGAGATGTGCCTTTCCTAGTCTGGCCTGAAATCGTCTAATCCTGACAATCATAAACTCACACTCCCAACATATAAGGTACTGGGCATTAGGCTGAAAAAGAAAATAAAAATACTAACAGTAATTATTGCCAGAAGTTTCTTAGCCTTGAAGGTCTGACGCGAGGCGAGGAGTACATACTATACCCACATGTCGCAAGTTATGTTTATTTTCCCATGTAGTAGGGTGCAAAATTATTGTCATCATCAATAGCACCACCATCATCCACAGCCTGAATTAACCCCCCCCCCCTCCTCTTTGTTTTGCCATCGAAGAAAGCAGGCGTGGCGTATCCGCATCGAAATAGGTCATTCTTCGACACGGATACGCCACGACTCTTTTTTCAGGTCGGCGAAAAGGGTGACAGAAATGACCAAAAACATTATTTGTTTACCATTTTGGAAAAAAAAGTTGAATTCGACTATACATACTATTTACATTGTTTACTTTACAAAAGAGGTCTGAGAGAACCTTTTATGAAATTAGCAAGTGGAAACCAATTACCTTAGCATGAGAAAACATTTCTGGACACAGCATAGCCACAAGAAATCTTTCCTCAAGTGTCAATGGTTTTAAATTCCTGTCCAAACTGAAGCAGGTGTAACATCTTAATTTAAGACCCGGGGGCGAGCTCAGATTAGTCGCTACTTCTACGCTCATTTTGACTAATTTATATTTTCATTTCAATAAAATATTCTTTGTAACTTGGAAAATGGGATCTCAATCATGCAAGCCACAGAAGCAAGCTGTTTTACTGTTAGCCTGCGTCAACGTCATCCCAATTCTTACAAGCAAGAGTTAAAATCTGATAACTAGACAGATGTCAAATGAAATTGACAATACTGATGCTGACAGTCATCATGTGAAGCATAGAAGAATAAGCTCTGGAGTTGGCATAGTTGAGGCCCAAGCAAGAGCACGCGGTGTAAACGTAGCGTAAATACGTCGATTTTTTGACGTTTTCTGTACTTATCCCTCTACCAAAATGCATTGGCCATAAGACCATAGACGTTATATAAAACTAGTTCATTCGCCAACAGACAACATTCTGGAATATTTTATGTCGCAAATAGTGCTCTCTGAAAATGGTTAATTGAGCAGTTTCCTGTTGTAAAAAACGATCTCCCACTTCAAATCTGCAGAACCATGATGTGTCGTACCACATGTATCAGGACAATTGTATAGATACACGTTAATTTATTTTTTATTTATTTATTATATTTATACAATTGTGTACATGTTACAATAAATTTAAATGTACACGATATACATTTATAAGTGCAACAATTATTTACAGGCTAACACCACATGCACTATTTTATTTATATTGCATTATAAATTTTCGTTATTGCAATTAATTGTGAACTCTGAATAATAAAATTCTCCCAATTAGACTCTAAATTAGACCCTTTCTAAGAGAAGTTTATGAGTGGCATAATGTGGTCTCTATACGACACTACAATACTCCAGTATGCTCCGGACAAGACTATTATACAGCAATATTTTAGTCCTGACCTGTAAGAAACCCTTGGTATTGCGCAGTACAAATCCTAACATTTTGGAAGCTTTTTTAAATAATATGGGGGCCAAGTGGAAACTCTGTGGGGTACCGGAAGTCATGCGATAATTGTTGGTAGAGCGGCAACCATTTACCACAACATAAAATTCACGGTTAGCGAGGTAATTTGTTGTTTATTTGTCAATGTGTGTTTCTTTATTGTCCGGTTATTTTTTCTCCGTGTGCGTTGGTAGCCATGGGATGCATATCTCTGTGATTCCCAAATTCAAATTCTGTTCGGCGATTCTTCCTTTCTGGCTCCATAACTCAGTATTCTATGTCATGTAGAGATGTTTCACGTCAAACTTTCCGGATTAGTCGATTTATCGCAAATGCTTGACGTAATGAGGAAACCGTCGTATAGGGATACGATCAAGGGAATGATAATGGCACAAGATGCAACTTAAATAAAAATCGTAACGTGTACTTGCATTAGGCACTTTATTTCCTTATCAAGTCAAACTATTTACATTATTTACAATGACTAAAAGTAGTTGATTAGTTAGTTAAGTAATTAAGTTTTCTTTCTCAAGATTCAGAAACATTATTGGGTAAAGATGACCAAGTTTAGATATTCTTTTCTGGATAATCAATCTTAGCGTGTCCGTGTACGTTGTAGGTGGCTTGCAGGTTGAGGGATCGCGCCAGTGAAGGCCTGTACAAAAAAGGTAATTCATTAAATAAGGGACACGACACATTAATCGACGGCGATCGTCGATGGTTTGTCCATACATAAAGAGCACAAAGTATGGGTCGCCTTGCACATTCTTTGGCAACGACGTGACGAACACGGTCCCATACTTTCATATACCAAAACATGCCCCTAACAAACTTTCAGCTATAATTATAAACAGAAAATTCCTAAAAAAATCGACATTTAAGTTAAAAAAGAATGAAATCTTACCAGTTGAATCACAAGTAAATAATGCAGGTGAAGGCACATGATCTCTTGTGTAATTCCATAAGCAATCGCGTAGAACTTGTACTATCTGTAAAATGAATAACGTTTTAAATGAAAAAATAATAAAAAATGTGCCGGTAATATTTTCGAAAGCCATTATTGTTGGAAAAGGTTTTTGGTAAAGATAGCCAACTCTTGAAATAATTTTTGATTCAAGTTTACCTCACTCGCTGTTAGTTCAGGCGCTAACTCGAGCATATGACTTAGCGGATGTGGCAGCAGCTGTCCCAACGTCATCGTAGCCAACAGTTCCTGTAATGCAGCGCGTTCTTTCGCCATTTCTGCTGAGTGAGTGTGACGATCTACAACAAAAAATATTGTTAGTATCAAATTTAATTGAAATTGGCACGAGCACGGCGATATGCGCTAAAAAGATTACATTCAGTGAGATTGATAGCGGGGCTGTCCGATTATTTGTCGTTGTATTGTTCAATTCTTAGCAGGCGTCACGTGTAATAAAAAGAGACCGTAGATCACATAACAGAAAAGATGCAGAAATCATTGCGTAAAAGCTGATATGCTTGCTACAAAAGGGGGGCGGACTGCTGAGATGACGGTCAACGGAAATGTTTGAGACGAAGATATGTTGTGCCGACTCCAAACAAATTGGTATAAACGTGAGAAATTCCCAATTTTTTTTCTAGCAACTAACCTAGGTAAGCCCTCAGCCTATGCAGCAAGGTAGCGGCTGTGGCCCGCAGCAGCGCGGACGCGAGGCACAGCGCGGGCCGCGCCGCGCCCGCCCGCCGCAGCGCCGCGCGCGCCACGGCGCACGACTCCAGCGCGCCGCGCATGTACAGTTCACGTTCTATGCTTACTTGCTGGAAGGACAGAATAATGTATTACTACAGCTATTTACTGTTTAATTTTTTTTAAGGTTGTGCAGTAGCCTGAATAATGCATGATAACCCCATATTGTACCCAGAACTGTGGAAGATAGACCTCTTCCATGGAGAGGAAGTGAACTGTAATACACCACGCGAGACACATGCGGGTTTGTGGATGTCACCTGTCAATGAAATTTCGGTTTCGTCTCGATATTTTCCTTCACCGTTTTAAGAGTATTCATTTACACAAAGAAACCTACAACTCGTCAAGTCGTAAATAACTTTACTTGAAAATTAAACAAATTAAAATAGAGAAGGTACTGGAGAATAAACTCACTTTAGTAAAATCTTCATCAGGCCAAGGCAGACCGTTGTACATGACATCGGGCGACACCAGCTCGACTAGCAGCAGGGACACAGATGTCGCACCTTCCACTAAGCCGCTGTTACCATCCTAAAGTTATCAAGAACATATTCATCAACATCATTATTTTAGCCCAGAATCACCTGTAGTCCCGTATACGCCTCCCCTTTCTTCTTCCATACAAGAATTTATTAAATACAAGTAACTCCCCTTTTCACTACACTGTTATTTCACTTTAGTCGATATGCAATCTATTTTAGTCGATTTTCTTGATTCCCTCTCTAGAAACTAGAAAACGTAATAGCTGTTCAAGAACCTTTTAGCCCTTAGCCTCAGTCGGTATTAACGCCTCTATAGATTATTTTCAAAATTTACACAATTTCATCTATGTTAACCAACACCACTATTGTCAATCAAAAATAACCATGCAGCACTGTATTAGCATAGGTCCTTTCTACGTAAGATAGATCATTCCTAATAGAGTAGGTTAGGAAGTTTTTCCGTCTTCCGAAGGCTTGTAACAACATTTGCTGTTAATCAATGAAATATTAAAATCATCAAGCCAACATCATTCTTTTCGTTGAGACGACCCAGACGTACCACGGGAAAAAAGTTCGTGGGAGGACTTGTAGGGCCTTTCCCCAGCAAAAGGAAAGTCGAACAACCAAAAAAAGGGAGCTAACTCCTAAACTAAGTTAATACCATTTATATGGGACCACCGCGCGGGCTTCCTCTACCAAATGAAAAAAGCATCACGTAAATCGGCCCAGTAATCACGGAGTAATCGGTGTATACACATACATGAAAAAAAAAAAGATGCTGGTGGAATACATAACCGGGTACTTTTGTTGAAGTCGGTTAAAAATAAAATCACCCTTTGGAAGATGGAATGACCTATGCTACACGAAAAATAACCACCACCAAAAAAACCCGGGAAAAAATTCTCGTTTGTACTACTTACACTTACCATGCAGGACGTAAGCGCGCCCATGAGTAGTTCGTTGTTGGTGGTCAGTATCGGCGGTATGTCGTTCACGTTGAGGTCGCTCGGCTTGCGAACTCCTTTGCCGATGATGCCCGCGTGGAAGACTGACGTGTGGCTTTGAGTCAGCTGGGTTATTGGGCCCTGGGGGGGTTAGAAAATATGATAGTGTTAGATTTTAGCTCATTTAACATGTCAACTAAAGCTAAACAGGGCCTAAAATTAAGAGTATATATATATAAGACCGGTATAAGGACCCGAAAGGATCCAGCTTATGTGAATAATCTATTCCAAGAACACAGTATCTCAAAAAATTACTTTCTCAACTAATATAACAGCCTTCTTCATCATTCATTGGGAAATTTTGAGGAGTGAAAACTACTACTAATCATTACAAAGTTGAACACACATGGTTGCCAACCATCATGGGACGCAGACCACGTCAATCAACTTCTATTAATGTTTTTAGTCAAGTCTCGGAGTCGTCTGAAGTTGTGACGCTTTAATACTCAAATGTTTTTGATTCAAATGTATCAGCAAGTCATCACTCCTCCAGTCTTTGGTCGTGGCGAGGTTCGCCATGATAGGCCGACTGCCGAAGTACGTATCTTCTCTAAACATGGCCGTCTCTATCAGTCCCCTTAGAATAAAGAATATTACTCACATGTTTCTGATTCAAATGTATTAGCAAGTCATCACTCCTCCAGTCTTTGGTCGTGGCGAGGTTCGCTAGGATAGGTCGGCTGCCAAAGGCCGTGTCTTCTCTGAACATGGCCGTCTCCAATAGCTCTCGTAGAGCTAAAGCTCTTGCTAACTTGCTATGAATGCAGAGTTTGCGGAGAAGGCGGCAGGCTGTGGCTACACCTCGGAGTTTCTCCATTGTGTCTAGAAATGTTGATTAATATTAAAATACAGTCGGGGACATTAATTGTGAAGCAAATTAACATACTGCAGTATTTCATAAAACTTTATAGTTGTGATTTGAATATCCGGTCATTTAAAATAGGTTGTCCATTTTCTTAAAGAATTAATTTGCCTTACTTTACCCCAAAAAAATTGACAGATCTCATTCTGGTCCTGGGGACCAAGAGACAAACTCATATGGACCCTAAATTATTTTAATTTGATGCTTAGCACTTTGTAGATATTTAAAAGAAAATGTAAGATATGGACATGTTCATTTAATAAAAATAGTAACGTCAAAAATTGATTACCTTTTAAATGCAGGCACCTGAAGAAATACTTGACAGTCGCCTGTACCACTTTGAGAATAACTTCCACACTCGGTGGCGCCGCTTTCGTGCCTGTCATGTCCACGCGATCTAAAACCTGTAAAAAAAATATGTTTCAAAGCAGGATGTACGTCTAAAAGAGTGAAGGACCAATCCTTCTGTCGTTAGTTTCGAAAGGACCAATCACTGAGATGATTCTTCCAGAATTAAACTACACATACACGGTGTGAGGGAGCAGGATAGAACTATGGTTAGTTATCGAAAAAAGTTGGTGCTCCATACAGAAGTGCAATACTTGAAAAAAATGTATGACACGGATGTTTTCCGACAAGATAAATTCAATGCTTTTAGGTGTAGAATCGTGTACTGAATCTAAGTGTCAATAATGTAAGGGCGCTGCGGGACTGTTCGAAAGAGATACCGCGGCCCTGCAACACAAAGGGCAAAGAAGGAACATGGGTGGGTTTTAGTCAGTACAAGCCTGACACTCCCTTCCGCTCCACCCGGAGCGGGGGGGGGGGACATTTGATGATTACCATTCCGAAAAATATATATATATAAAAATCAAAAAGTGCTCACGACGCCTCGGACGGCATGGCACATCGAAAACTTTTTTTGATTTGACGTCCATAGACGTCCGTGGCGGTCAATTAATGTAAGGGCAGGTGCAGTATTGTGACAGAAACTGTTGCCACACATGGGTATATTTATTTATGTAATGAAGAAATGGCAGTCACACTGGTAACATTCACATAACAAGTGACTTGCAAACATTTCTAAACTCACCTCAGCCAAAGCATGACACGTCGGCATCTCATCCAGAGAAGCCATGGTGCAGTCCTTCCTGATTCGTAACAACGACGTAGAGTCTTGTAGAGCTCCACCTATTCGGTACAGATTCGCTTCTACCGCGCGACCGATTGGACGTGTGCGTAGGTGAGGCACGCGGTTAGAGTTCTCCCATCTGTTGGAGAAAATGATAAAAGATAATGTTGAAAGACTTCCTTTTTGAAGTAATGATCAGAAAAACACGAACGAACTTTTGTTTGTTAGTTGCTGGTTCTAACATGTAGATTTCCCACCATCTTCTTTTAAGCGTATTGCTGGCAGAATGTTTTAGTATAAAGGGTGTAAATAGACCCTTAACATAACCGAGAGGCACTTGTTCTCCCCGTCTTTGCGATCATTTTTTTTGTTCTAGACCATACCTGGGAACCTTCTAGTTACGGGGATATTGGGAGTCAAAGTTCCAACTTTTTCACAAGTTTTTTTTTAAATACATTTTTTTAATGTAAGATTTTTACTTTACACACCTCCACGACCCCCGTACTATTCAATCCATCCACCAGCACAATGCTTTGAGTGCTTTCCATCGAGTCCTACCGTAAAATGTGATTTTACACCCCAAAAAAAAAGCCAATTCCCAGCATGTACAGAATACTTGGTTGACGGCTATGTGAAGGGTCTGTTTACACCCTGTATGTACTTGGCCCAAAAACAGCTTCGTCAATTCTGCTCACTGACGCAGTCATAAAGTGCATAGGTGACAGGGCATCCTCGCTTTATCATTCACTATGAATATGGACTAAGTAAGCGACTGCGTATGGACTAAGAATTTACTAGAGTGAGAAACAGCAGGAATGTTACCTCACGCGGCAGCATCGGCGATGCGCTCGGCAGCACGCTCTGTTTCTCGCTCTAGCAAATGACGATTCTGAGCGACAGAAAACGATAGCACCACGGAATCGAGGTACCCTAAGGCCACCTGTTGCCAACACACTAAATAATGTTATAGTAAAAAAAAAAAATAACAATATCTCACAAGTTACTCACCTCAACAACTTAATAACATTCTCGCAAAACAGATGCAAATAAGTTTTCTGGTCCTTTGGTACATCCCCCTCAAGGAAGCAGCTCTTGATCTCACTGTCAGACAGCATAGCATCCCTCAAAGCATACTCAACTCCCGTTTTCACAAAGTTCTGGTACCTTTCAGTGTCCATACTTATGTCTGGGCTATCGCTGGGAACGTGCATGGTGATTGTGCCGGAGATGATTCGTACTAGAAGGGCTAGGGTGGAATCGTCGCGAGAGTATTGGAGGAGGTAGCTGATTGTGCTTACGAACTCTGATGGGAGGTTGTAACCTGAAATAAAATAGGTCGGATCTTAACTTTTACATAAATGATTAGCTTCTGGCCGTAGCTCCACACCCGTGGTGGCTAGAAATCATCTCAAGTGAACTTACTAGTGACAAGAAGTATAGTATGGCCTACATGGTCTATTCGTATCCGTATGTACATAAAGTAACAGGCAGAGTTACTTTCGAATTCATAATATTATTAGTATGGAAGTATGGATGATGTGATAGCAAGAAGTTAACCATAAGATAACCATTAATTTCGATCGAGATTAAATGGTTTAAAGTGTTGGCAAGCGATTTTATGTATTCGGTTCAAATTATAATTAATTCAATATACTCACTAACTAAAATAAGTATCCTGGCTAGTGAATACTTCTCCAGTTGATTGCCATCTAACAGTTTATCCCTGACAATATTAATTTCTTCAGCAGCACTTGTCAGCAACGGTATGTTTTTATCCGGAAACAGACATTCGTATTCCAGCTTTTGGAGAAGATATTCTGAAAAAAAAAGGATCATTTTCGTTATAGGTGTGTGTCTGTGGCATAAAGATTGGCAGATTTTGAAAATGTCTCGGCTGTTTACATTATGTAAAGAGCAACGTCACCAGCGCGGGAGGAATCACGTCCACCCATAGCACTGATTTACGTAGTGTTACATACAGTGTCACACTCACCCAACAGCTGCCTACAGAACACGTTGGTGAGTGCGTGACGTAAGAGCAGCAGGAGACAGCGCACGTCGGCGCGCAGTAATAACGTCACCAGTGCGGGAGGCGTCACGTCCACCCAGAGTATTGAGTACTGAGTACAAACGGCGCATAGACGCTGCATGACTTCATCCGTCACTGAAAATTATTTTATAATCAGATGAGTAATATATAGGATTAAGAGCTTACCAGGAAGTAAGAGAACATTCCAAAATTACAATCAAAGCATCTTCTATTCTTACTTACATGTCTGTTCGATGTCCTGCGTTAAAGCTTTCAAGACAATGTCAGATTTTGATGCTAGGTTCAGCAAGTAAGGTATCACATCCCGTTTCTTCTCTGGCTTACTGTCCTCCTTGATAGCTTCCTGTAAAAGTATAATATTAGGTTTTATCTACCAAAAAGTTTTTAAATTATTTCAGATTTGGTCCATAAGTTTTTGGTTTGGTCTTTAGGTCCATAATTTGCACCTTACGTCCATAAATTGCATAGCTGCAGTGTAGAATATCCGGCTCGAAGGACCAGAGGTTAGATAGAAAGAGATTTACCTAATATAAGGGCCATATTTTTAATTAAGGTTTTATGGCAGTGAAAAACAGCTCTAACATATAATAATAGAAACACCAGCAATGGGCATTTCTATCTATAGATGGACCAATAAAAATAATAAGTCAAAGACAAAACAATAACCTCAGCATTACAAAGACACATACATGAAACAGGTCAAGCACAGCAACTCGCACGTGATGCGTGGCGGGCGGATGGTTTGCAAGGTGGGCTAAGACTGCGCGCGCCGCGTCTGCACCTAGCTGTAATGCCCGTGGAGCGACTAATGCCGGCTCCGCGCGACCCACCCAGCCCACTGCCCAGGAACATGCCCAGGACCCTGTGCAACAGAATTAATATAGAATAGCACACAACATCATGATGGAGAAATGTGACACCAGGTTCAGCATCTCAATCTCTTTGTGTCTTCATTATGTGATTAGTGTACAGGGCTGGAACTATGAGCTTGCATAAAGGAAAAAATAGCTTTCATGATGTTGTTATTCTTTCCAACAGAGACATATATTTCATCGTCTGCCTAGACTTTTCCCAACTATGTTGGGGTCGGCTTCCAGTCTAACCGCAGCAACAGAGACATATATATATTTTTTAAATGTATGGGTAAACTGCCTGTAGTTGAATGCTGTTGATATACCTAAATTATATACTTATAAATACAACTTATGCAACATAATAAAGCTGTAAGAGATTGAAACTTACCCAACATCATATCAATGCATTTTGCTCTCTCTTCCGAGTTGAGAAGAGTTAAATTCTGTGTGGTTATATCAAGAAGGATTCTAACTGGATCAGCACTTTGCAATGTTGCATCTGAGAAGGAAAACATTTACAATATTTCTTATAATAATATCTATGTATATTTATGAATAAATTAATAAAAAAATTACATGGATCTTATCAACAAGTAGAATTTAAATTGACCACATGTACATCACAAAACGGTGAAGGAAAACATCGTGAGGAAACCGGCATGTCTTAGAACCAAAAAATTCGAAGACATGTGACATCTACCAACCCGCACTGGGCCCGCGTGGTGGATTATAGCCCATTCCCTCTCATAGAGAGGAGGCCTGTGTCCCAGCAGTGGGAACATTATAGGCTGATTATGACTATATGACTATATGACATGTATACCTAAACAATAGTTGTTTTAGGGTTGAACCTTATCTGGCAACATGGAGTCACGGTTTTTCAGAGCGTGCTACCTATCGCATCGCCGTTACTACCGCGTGCGACAGCATTCCCGCTATATTTCTCGCTCTAGCAAATGACGGTTCTGTGCGACAGAAAAGGATAGGAGCATGGAAAAGTGCGATTCCGTGCTGATAGATGAGGTTCAACCCTTACTGTATTGATTGTAAAAAACTGGTATAAAGTCATTATCATGTATGTTTTTTTCGTTATATAATTGTAGACATCCCCAAATGTATTTGAACGAGGGCTTGAGAATGATGATTTCCTATTCAACACAAGCAACTTACTTGGTACATTAGACTTTTTGGTAGCTATATCCATGATCAGACTGATGCACCATGGTGCAATAAATGGTGCCCATGACTGTCCCAGGTTGCACAACTCGGGGCCGATGATGCTGACACTCTCCAGTGATCCATTTGCGCCTAAATCTGTCTGTTAGGAGAAAGGTTACAGTTTTGTACATCTTTATCAATTTTTTTTTTTTATATATTATAAAATTAAACAGAGAAAGAAAACTTAGAGAACAGTAAATAATGTTTTCTTACTATCCTCAAAGAGAGAGTGCCATTTAGGGAGTGGTTACCATATGGGATTGATCCAGCCCAAGGCTGACCGGGATCATATTGTCTACATTATTCCAGTCATTATTGGGAATGAAGTCCGTATTTACATAAAGAAATATTCCAGCTGCAGTTGAATGCCAATCCAGTCACAGGACTGTTGGGATGGGTACATTCCAGCCTAGCACTAGAATGACACTGGAATATTGTGAACCAGAAATCAGTCAGATAGAGATGTCCATGGAATAAAAGCAAAGTAGAGTTTATTGCATAGGCATAAATCTCATTCTGACCGGCTCAAGCCCATTCTGCGTTGATAAGTGAACTAACACCCTTATCAAAGATATTTGTTGTTATTTTACCTGTTATTTACACAGTTTGTATAAGCATTCTGTCTAAACTGCTACGAAGTTACAACACTAACAAAGCAAGTTATTCCTAAAGGTACTTCATGATATATATTACTACATTAATACCATTCCTGTCTCCTCAAAGTTTAAGTAAATAAATAATAACTTTTGTAGTTCAACATTAAACAAATATCTCTAATACAGCTTACCTCATAGTCCGTCTGAGTGATGGAAACGTTGACGGCATCATGGAATACCATGGCGAAGTATTCCAACACGGCATCTCTTGCCGCCGGGAAGTTTTTAAGCAAACTCAAGCCAGTCCTAGTCAATTCTGGCGCGTTCTGGGCATTTCTCCTAGAAACGCCATAGATGAAGTTGTTTAAATCGGCGGACAACGCCGTCGACTTGCTTAGAGGATTCATCACAGGTTAGAGATTTGTTCTTAGGCTCCTAATTTAAGAAAAATAAACAATTCCTGTGCACAACGCACGCAAGGCGCAAGCGCAACAGGCAACCTAATGCCAAAATGACAGTGACCTTTATTTGACAGTGACATTAGTAATTCATCTACAAGTTTTAGACATTAGCCTTTTGAGCTAACCACCTTCGAGAGCTGTGACGTACCACGAAACTGATACCATTATAACGGTATCGATCTATTTATTAAGTCCTTGAACGCCTTGCGGTCACGACCAAGGGTCAATTAAAATAAATGACTCAATGTTGTTAATAGACATCTCTCCAACCTTAGATAAAAGTCTGCAATTGTGAGTTCTCTTGTATGCGTTTGTATACACAAATCTCTCAGGCTCAAATAACTCCCGGACCAGAAATGAAACCTGTTAGTCCTGCGAACAGTATCGCAAAAGCCGATTTACTACTACACTACTGCGCCAACCTGTGTTTTTGGCTAATAGCGCAAAACTCCGCCGGATGATGACCGGCCTATCATACCCACAAATATACAGAGGCGGACTTAATGTCTGTCTTTTCTGTATTTAGTGTGTACATAAACTGTTAAATAAATAAATAAATAATTGTGTTTCCAATCACCAGGATCGTATTCAGTCGTTTGTTTGTCAGCTATCAACTGGCTCCATAGATGTAGAACAGAACTTTTTCCTGTTTCCTATTTCTCAAACAAATTGACTGATAACTTAAATACTTATTAAGATTGATTTCGTTGATTTGATAGCTTGAATTTCTCTCTCGTCCAAGACTGATGATTGAATATAATATGATTGAATTTCAATAAGTACGTAGTAAATACGTTTTTTGCCCCCAAATGTACCAAATTAATAAAGGAGCTCTGTCTGGGCACTCAGGGGCAATCGTAGCTACCTACCGTAGCTTCTGTTGTAGCTACCTATCTATGAGTATATATCATTGCACATTAAACGAGCGTGGGCGGTGCGCCTACCTCCTACAACGATTTTGACTGGCTATAATTAAATTGCCTTTTCGTTTCGGGTGCTCATTTTATGATATTCCTAATATAGCGATGATGTTCTTGTGGCTTTTTAATAAAAATAGGTATCATTCACGGTGGAGACACTAAAATGAAAATCGTGCGAATTCTAGTTAGTCAACTCCTCTAACACCTTACTGTTACCTACATTTTGGCCTGAACTCGAGCCCTCAAAGGTATCTTTCGGTTCGTGATGGTTCGCGCCAAGAAATATACGATATCTTGGTTCACGACGGGACATTTTGCCCCGTCGTCGTTTTGTTAGTGTCAAGTGACGCTCTATACTTCTCGACGTACCTACTCCAGTGTCCATCCATTAAATTAATTAGAAACCAATGAATACAAAAAACGACGATAAAATGATGTTAGTTTATTCCTATAGGTACTTTAGTATGTTTACGTAACCACATAAAATAGGTTCACCTACTTTGAGAAACACACAAATATCGCTATGGAAAACTGGAATCCAAGTGACAAAATAACGTAAAGCAATAACAATTAAACGAGTAATTAGTTCCCGAATGTTTCCTGTTCATGAAGGGCGACATGCGACGCCCGTCGGCTCTTCACGTTTCAAAACACGTGTTTTGTTACGTATCGAAGGACTGAAGATAGGTAGCAACATAGCAACAGTAACATGGAATAGTAGTAGACGTACCTTTGCACAAAAATTGCAGGCACCAACCAATACAAAAGGATAAATACAAAAGGATAAGGAATAGACAAAAGGGATAACTTTAGTAATTCCTTTATTCGGTTTTACTAGCAATTCCGGCGTGTGCCATATAAAACAAAATAATATAGGACATTTACAATAGATCGTATGATTTGGACCCACAGCTAATGTTTGTATCATTTCGACATTAAACGAAATTAAATTCAGCTGCCGTTTGCCTATTCAATAACTACGCGGCTATGTTGTGCGTCTATCATGTACTTACATCGCATCGTAGGTAGGGGGATGGTAGCAACGTGGGGTCAGGAACAAAATCAATAATGAGTGCGCACGCGATCCGCGCGCAAGCCCGCCCCACGGCCGACGCGACACTAGAACCATGCGGAAAATAAAACTAGGTACCTACGTTTAACATCACTACTTTAAAAAAGAAAAGGCTGTCTGCTGTAGTTGTCATGGTTATGCATGACGACTTTAAAAAAAGTAAAAAACACGAATTTCACGGGTAAAATAAAGCAATGGTCTATGGTGACTTTTAATAAAAAATTGGCTGAAAGTTTTTCGTATAGCTCCATGTATTTTGTAGCTTATAGAGCTAGGTAAATAAATACATAGTAGGTACCTATCTACCTTACGACGTTTCCATCAAAACCCAACATTGATATTTGTTGAGTACAGTCAGCACAAAATTCAAAAGTGCTGCGTGTTCTTCAAAGCATTGACATAATATAATATACCAAATAGTTCAAGGTTCAAATCGTTCAATGAAAACAAGAATAATTGTTTGTCATGAAGATATTACGGAGTAGTAGAACATTGTTTCTACCGAATGCCGAAATATTTCTTGACTCTTGCGTCGTTTCATATTGTCGGTACCTACACTTGCTTGGAATTGCTTGAAAACACAAACAATCCTTTTTTGTGAATAGCTATGACATGGAACAAGGTCCTTAGTTACGGTAGACGGAACTTATTTCTACTGTTTTTATTGGTGTGCATTTATCCAGTGTGTGTGAAATGTCCCCATAAGTTATTACTTTATTACGTTATAATAAGTAAGTGCGTCGTAATATTTTACCAATGGATTCAAAATTGACTTCCCTTTCCTTGGTTACCAATATTTATTATGATCCAACAAAAATACGGTAACGTAACGATATCATTGTGTTGTTTGTTAATTTTGATGCTACTGCTACTGTCGTATCGATAGAATAACTAATTATGCATAGAATGCATTCAGCGTCCTTCAAGTCGCCCACCCCTCTGCTCTTTGTAGGGATAGCAGAACAGTAATAATTTTATTATAACTGCGTACCTAGTTACGTTTTGCTATTGAAACATAACTTTCATATATAAATAGAACTACAAGAAAAATGATACTTAAGATGTTTGTTTCTATTTTTATGTGCCCACGAATTTTCTCGTCGATTGGGGTAAGCTGGATAATAATTTATGCCACCACAAGAAGTTTGGTACTACTAATCGTTAGAAGAAGCAATAAAATTAGAGATTTGCTAGCCCTGGGAGACAGGGCGAACAAGACAATATATATTTTTTAAAGTTTTTTTAGAAGAGATTATTTTTTTAATACTCGTAGGTACATACACGAAGGTACCTATGTTATGAATAACGACATCGGCTACTTTAATTAGAGGTATTTAATTAAATGGCATTTTTATTAAATTCATGATTTTCCGGACATCGATGGTTTCTTGATGAACATTCAACACGTATCGGGTGTAATATGAAAAAAGAGTTCACGGAATAAAAGCAATTTGCGCGTGAACAGGGTGGCGCGTCGGCGATGCGGAGTCAGGGCGGGCGCCGGTGGCGGCGAAACGCGCCCCTCGCTATACGACGCAGGCGCGCGCCGCACAACCGACGCTCAGTTGGATCGATAAGATAAACGCGCAACCCCGGTCTACGAGTTAAATCAATATCATTCCTATCGATTTTTGCAGCCGCAGCCGCCGCACACCAGATTTGTGGGTCGCAAACGGTGGGTGCGCGCATTGCGTTGTTTGAGATTATTTGAAACTTTAATTGTAATTTATATAAACTGTGATCAATGTGTTATAGACTGTAATGTGTGTGCAACAGTAAAGAATAAAATGATTGTCGAATTTTTCGATTCTTGGAGTTTTACGGTAAATATTAAAATTTCTTTACACTTAGGTTCAATGAACGGAGACATAAATTAGTTTCGCATTATTTTAGCAAAAATAAATTTAAAAAATATTAATACTATATAAAACGTAATTTTATTAAGTAGATACGTATTTTCAATTACTATTAGTGTGGCCAATTGGTGCCGGTATTTTATTTGTATTTCTGCAATGTCTTGACTCTTGCGTCACCGGTCGATCGGTAGACGCTGCTTTATTGTTATTGTTTTGATTGATTTGTTGTTTACATAGTGTTTATTTTGAAATTAAAATAGACCGGGATTACAAAATTTAATTAAATAATTGACAACAAAAGTCTACGACTGGAACTTTTCTGCAAAATTAAATATCAAGTTATGCAAATGAGCTTACTTGAAGTGCAGAAGTGGATTTTCCTCGTCTTCCTGTTTCATCTTTTGGTCACTCATTCATTCAGTCGAAAGATTCAAATAAAAAAAAGTGAACTTCCTTTGCTTGCCGTCCGGCGGTGGCGTAAACAACATGAAGGCGCGTAAATGAAAAGTTTATTAAAATGAATAAAACGTTTTATGTTTGCTGCAGATGATGTGAAATGTAGGAAATAAAGAAGAAAAATGACGTCCACGGACACATACCAGTTAAAATGGCATTCGCACAGCACTCATCTGAACGGTTCCGTAGCGGCTTTGCTTCGCTCGGAACGGTTCACGGATGTGGTGCTGTGCACCCTGGACGGGTCGCAGATACCGGCGCACAAGTTCATCTTGAGCTCGTGCAGCGTGTATCTGTGCAACCTGTTCGAGGGCCAGCGCTCGGTGACGCGCATGGGCGGCATGCTGTATGTCGTGCTGCCTTCGGAAATATCCACGAAGGCGTTGAAGATTCTCGTCGAGTATATGTATAAAGGTTAGTAGATTAATGCTCTTCTAGCTTTCTTAAGTAACGAAATATTTATAAAAAAAAACTATCAGTCTGTGTTTATTTCCATACGGTCAGAGGGCACTTATTTTTAAAATAAGCATCTCTGTAATATTCGTTTAACGTTTTTTACATTGTTCTTTAGCTAAAATATTGGCCCTATGTCTGTTTGTTTTTCTGTGTTTCACACATTATACAGCCTGTTAGTATGACAGCATTCATACTCATCCATACACTTCAATAAGAATGGCTATCCAGCATCCTAAACAAAAATATTATGTAAGTCAGTAAATGATGGTATGGGTGTAATAATGGTACAGACTGTCCTCCATATCTCTGACCTTGTTACATACTTTTTCTTAATTTTATCAACTTTCAGGTGAAACAACAGTTTCAAATGAAGTGTTAGACACTGTCTTAAAAGCTGGTGAAGTTCTCAAGATACGAGGACTGTGGAGACAGACAGAAGATGGCAGCGATGGATCTGCTGAGAAAACGGCAACACAGGTTGTTGCCACTACTAGTGTTATGAAGTCTGGTTTGGCAAAGAAATCAGATGAGGTAGCGATACAACCAAAGATAGCTGTTAAGAAAGATGATAAGTTGCTGAAAGCTTTCAATCCTGGACAACCTGGTTCAAGGTGTGTAAAAAAAATACAATTACTGGCAAACTTAATTTATTTCAGGAAATCGTTTTTAAACTCTACCTAAACTCTACTCATTCTTCTTTTATATGGCAGCCACTTAGGCAGATCTGCTGATATACCAAATGTGTCATAGAAACATGAACATGAAACCAAATTGATTAAAATTGTTTTAGATTGACAGAATTGTATAACATTTAATATGGGTGTTTACGGGTTTTGTGGTATTTTGAATAAGTATCAACAAACTATTTCAATCATCATCATAGTGCTCTTAATAACAGTTACACTCGTTAAGCAGTGCTTGTCGCGGTCGGTCTATGGATGGGTGACCATTCATTACATTTCCATTGCCATTTGTCCTGGCCATCATTTGAATCTTTGACAGTAATAGTAACTGGGTTGTGGAGGTCAGATAGGCAGTTGCTCTATGTAAACTACTGGTATTCAGCTGCATCCGGTTAGACTAGAAGCCGACTCATACATAGTTGGGAAAAGACTAGGCAGATGGCGATGACATGGTGCTCATCATTTCTTTTATAGAGTGGTTTCAATTCAAACATCTTTACCAATTTATTTTGATGGTATACCACAATATTAATCGTTTTGTTTTTAGGCCTATGTTCATTGGCCCGCCAAAGCTAGTCTTCATCAAAACAACTGAAGGAGGCACACAAGCGGCGATCAGGCCAGGGGGTCCAAAAGGGCAAACTATTTTGGTAGCTCCAGCACCAACTGCCGTCGCCACCGAGGTGACTGCTACTGCGACGGCCACAGCAACTGCAACAACTGCTGCTGCAGCAACATCTAACCCAGCTCCCACAACTGTGTCAGTAGCAATTACTGCTGCCAGTGAGGACTCATCAGAGGAACCACCGCAACCAAGGATCTTGAGGAAACATACTGAAAAGAAATATGGAAAGAGGCAAAAGACTGAAACCAAATCAGATAATGACGACATAAAAGACGAGGAAGGACAGGATAATGCATCTGAAGCTTCAAGTGAGTGTTTACAGTTTTAACTCCTAGAGAAATATGTGAATTGTGATTTTGCAAAATGTGGTTATTACCACACGAGTTCACTGATGCTGAACTACTTTTCAACCTTACTATTTAAGGCATAAGGGTGAAAAGTGGCAGACTTTGGGCATTCAATTCAAATACATTTATTTCGTGAACACGGTATATACAGAAGATGTTATAAATAAATTAGAACCGAGCTTTGCCCCGCAGGCATACAAAATATCAAAGGTTTTGTTTCTTAAACAAAAAAAATGGGTGCGTGTACTTATGTACGCGCGTGAGAAGTTATACTATACTGTGTTCTGTGTTCTGCTGTACTGTGATTATACAGCACAGGAGAATTAGCCATATGCACCTCAGCTTGTACAATTATAGAGTTGCGATTGTCGTGTGTTGAAGTAGATAAAAATGAATCATGTAAATTATCACCATCATGATCAGCAATACCAGTACTGGACACCGTTGAGACATCTGGACGATTTGTACTAACACTGGTGGTAGCTAACTGAAATGATGGTTCAAAAGTCCTTATTCGTGAATTTGAAGTTGACGGGATAGATGAAATGTCAGTCACGGATGATTCGTTTGCTTGTGAAAGCATTATTTTTCGCAGCCTATAAGCACGAGTACGTTCTGCTCCTGTTTTTTTTATTGGTTTTTCTACGGAAAAGCCTTGTCGAATTTTTTCAGCTTCTTTGGCAGCTTTTTTTCGATTGTAATAGTTTTTACAGTGTTCCGCATTTGTTTTACCCATCTTGAAAACTAGAACAGAAATTGAATAGTACCATTAATAGTAATAGCAAATATTAAAAATTAATATTATAATTTGATGTTCAATTTTAATTTTTATCACAAACTTTTTATTGAAGTTATACTTCTTTAGGCGCGTTATGAAAAAATGATGAGAGTGAAATTTTAAGATGCGCGCGCACCTGTGACACAAAATTAACAGTATGAAGTTAGGCGCGTTATGAAAAAATGATGAGAGTGAAATTTTAAGATGCGCGCGCACCTGTGACACAAAATTAACAGTATGAAGTTAGGCGCGTTATGAAAAAATGATGAGAGTGAAATTTTAAGATGCGCTCGCACTTGTGACACAAAATTAACAGTATGAAGCCGTCTGCTTAACCGCTCATTAAGTCTCGAAAAAAAAGCTACCAACAAAATAGGAATTGAACCTCGATATTAGTCGCGCATGTTGGTACGCTCGTCACCTCTGATCACTGTTTTCATATTTATAATATTTATCAACATGTCTCTAGTTTATACATTCACAACACGTGTTTGAGTTTCATACAAGTGCGAATTATATATGTGCTAATAAATTATATTCAGTAGTGATTTAAATTGAATATTTTGATTGATATTACTTACTATTTGTGAATATTAGTGAAAAAAATTGTGCTTATATACTTTTTCAAGTGCTCCAATATAATTGAGGTTAACTATCCGTATGTATTATTTATTGATATAAATTAAAATACTTTTATTTAATATAATTAACACTAAATATTATTAAATTATTAATGTTAAATACTTATTATTGGTTATTTAATATTCACAAAATAAAGAAATAAATTTAATAAAACATTTAATAAAAAGTTTGTGATAAAAATTAAAATTGAACATCAAATTATAATATTAATTTTTAATATTTGCTATTACTATTAATGGTACTATTCAATTTCTGTTCTAGTTTTCAAGATGGGTAAAACAAATGCGGAACACTGTAAAAACTATTACAATCGAAAAAAAGCTGCCAAAGAAGCTGAAAAAATTCGACAAGGCTTTTCCGTAGAAAAACCAATAAAAAAAACAGGAGCAGAACGTACTCGTGCTTATAGGCTGCGAAAAATAATGCTTTCACAAGCAAACGAATCATCCGTGACTGACATTTCATCTATCCCGTCAACTTCAAATTCACGAATAAGGACTTTTGAACCATCATTTCAGTTAGCTACCACCAGTGTTAGTACAAATCGTCCAGATGTCTCAACGGTGTCCAGTACTGGTATTGCTGATCATGATGGTGATAATTTACATGATTCATTTTTATCTACTTCAACACACGACAATCGCAACTCTATAATTGTACAAGCTGAGGTGCATATGGCTAATTCTCCTGTGCTGTATAATCACAGTACAGCAGAACACAGAACACAGTATAGTATAACTTCTCACGCGCGTACATAAGTACACGCACCCATTTTTTTTTAAATGTTTTATTAAATTTATTTCTTTATTTTGTGAATATTAAATAACCAATAATAAGTATTTAACATTAATAATTTAATAATATTTAGTGTTAATTATATTAAATAAAAGTATTTTAATTTATATCAATAAATAATACATACGGATAGTTAACCTCAATTATATTGGAGCACTTGAAAAAGTATATAAGCACAATTTTTTTCACTAATATTCACAAATAGTAAGTAATATCAATCAAAATATTCAATTTAAATCACTACTGAATATAATTTATTAGCACATATATAATTCGCACTTGTATGAAACTCAAACACGTGTTGTGAATGTATAAACTAGAGACATGTTGATAAATATGAAAACAGTGATCAGAGGTGACGAGCGTACCAACATGCGCGACTAATATCGAGGTTCAATTCCTATTTTGTTGGTAGCTTTTTTTTCGAGACTTAATGAGCGGTTAAGCAGACGGCTTCATACTGTTAATTTTGTGTCACAGGTGCGCGCGCATCTTAAAATTTCACTCTCATCATTTTTTCATAACGCGCCTAAAGAAGTATAACTTCAAAAAGGTTCTACAATAATTATAAATCATGTCAAAATTATATAAAATATCAAATAAAATAAAGTAAGAAGAACCAAAAAATACAAATATAAAAATAATAATGGTGACATTATTATTTTTATATTTGTATTTTTTGGTTAATTCATTAATACGCACATAATATAAAACAGATTTGATTCAGTTAAAAAGGAATATATTATGTAGATGTGGTGTGTTATGTAAGTCCTATTAGAGCTCAAGGAATGTTCGCTCTGTTTTCTGGGATGACATAACTAATAGTTAGATGGGTTTAGCTAAATAAAATACATTTTCCGGGGTTTTCAAGATTGATTGAATTGGAAGTCCTTTGTCTAGCAGTGAACTACTGGAAGCTGGTTGATGATAATGATTAGCAAGGTTCGTAGTAGGTGGTTTGATTTACCGGTTTCAATGATCCAAGATGTACACAGGGTGTAAACGGACCGAACGTCAAACTAAGTAAGTGTACGCAAGAATTATTGCTGGGAAACGACTTTTTATTGGGGTGAAAAATCACGTTTTACGGTAGGACTCAATGTAACGCACTCAAAACATTGTGCTGATAGATGGATTGAATAGTACGGGGGTCATGGAGGGTTTTAAAGTAAAGTTCTTATATTAAACACATGAAAATAAAAAAACTGGAACATTGACAATATCTTCGTAACTAGAAGGTTCCCAGGTACAAAAAAATGTACGCAATGACGGGGAGAAAAAGTGCCTTTCAGCTTCTTTAAAGGTTACACCCTTTATGTTAATATGAAAGAACACATTTGGGAATGTAACATTTCTCTCTATTTTCCCACAGAAAAATCGTCGCAAAATCTGATGGAAACAGAGATTCAAATAAAGGACGAACCAGAATGGGATGCCAGCAGTATCGAAGAAGAGGAGCGGTCTATCGCTGAGATGTTTCAAGCGGAAATGAGTGTCAAGGATGAACCTAACGACGAGGTTGATATTGAAGAGGAGAGCTTGGTAAGTGGGATACCTCGAAATATTCTTGACAATTCACAAGTTAGAATTGAATAGAAGTTGTTGGATCAGTTTCACTGAATGCTTCCTTACCCATAAACTTACATCATAGGTACTAGCAGATGGAGTGCCCAAAAAACACTGTCAGGGTTAACGACGTCATTCGTTACCGTTCAATAAGACGAACGAATGTGGGGCCCGATCTCTAAAGGTGGTAGACAAAAAAATAAGTGTTTTTTGGGCGAATAATTTATATGATGCCTTTGCGTTTTACTGGTAACTGCTTGTTTTAAAGTAAAATGTTGTGCACGTACAGATCTACAGCCCGCTGACGTGCGAGCTGTGCGCCGAGGTGTTCACGGTCCCGGCGGCCTGGGTGCGCCACGTGCAGGGCCACGCGCGCAACGAAACGCAGCACGCGCGCAAGCGCAAGCTGCGCTCCGCTGTACGTATACTTACACACTGTACTTCTGTGACCCCGCTTAGATGTTGCTCAAGATTGTCCCCTCTTATAATACATCCCACGTCAGTAAATGGAAACCATGACTAACTCTTCTCTCTTAAATGGATCCCGCAATTGCATGACAATCAAAGATGATAATTATCATCATTTAATAAAAATAAAGAAGTTGGACTTCCCATACTAAATATCGCATCGGCAGACAAAATTAGTATGAGGAGTCCAATTTTTGTTCGACCTGTCTTGTCCAGTTTGACAGGTTGAATCACCACCTAAGAACTATTATGTATTAGTTATTCAACTCTCTAAGTTCATATAACCCCATTGAATGACTTTTTCATGAAATAGTTATTGAATGGGTTAAATGAATAATGAGAGTTGTATTGATGATTTTAATGATTATAATTCTATAAGTACATACGTGTTACTTGCGCGATTCATATTTTCATTAAAATACAACCTGACACGGACCTGCAAATTGCAAAACACGTAAGAAAATTTGAATTTCGCGGGCTACCCTGGCGCTTCCGCCTTAACGTTAAGCGGAACGGAAAACGATTTACATACAAGGTGGCACCACACTCAAAAAATCATGGATGACTAGCATATTCCTATAGCAACCAAAACCACTTATCACACGTGCGTGGCCTATCCATGCGCCGCGTTGGTATGCGCCTTTAACGCCCAGACCAATGCGTATTGAAGATTCAATTAGGCCATCCAGCATTTGTTGCAAGTCATGCAGCGATTCAGCCTGGATGACGATGTGATCTGCAAATCTCAAGTGTCACTTTTGCTAGCCCTAAGTTTGGACGATTGTCGCGTTTTTACAAATACACCTCAGCACTAGGATGTATCCCCAGTAGAATTGGCATCACTGCAAAGACTCCAGGACAGACCAGGTCTCGATAGGGTCAAAAGCCTTCTCATAATCCACAAATGCAAGACTCAGGAACCCATTATACTCTTTCAACGTATGTATGTATAATTTATCGCACTAGATGGATGTGGTCTATGGTGCTGTAAAATGTTGATTAAATTAATAAATAGTTATTTTTTATTTCAAATTACTTGTAATAATTACTTATTCTATCAAATTCTCTGTGATTTATTTGAAAAATTAAATTGTATCACCCCAAATCGGGAAAACTGATTCACCAACTGTACCCAGAACCGGATATCAAAACTCTGGAACCGGAATCGGTTCTGCGTGCCCTATGAGGGGATGCTCCCCAGCCAGATCGACTGGCAACTTTTAAAAAGTGGCAAGGACAGACTGGATGCTGAAGACGGAGGGCAGTGTGTTGTAGTTTGTAGTATGTCTTGGCCATGATCATGGACATGTGATAGACAGAGTTGATTGCTTGATTTCTCCCCCCTGAGCTGTATCTTACGACTATCTTTCCTAAAAATATTAACTAATGCAACTGCTTTTCTGCAGAGTGATGACACGGAGGAGACAATGGCTCTGCTGAAATGCGACCTTTGTATGAAGCACTTCCCTAACCCGGCCGAGTGGGTGCGACACATCCAGAGCACACACACTGAGTCAGGTCAGTACTGAAACCATGTTAGTAAATAATATAATATTTATTAAAAAAAAAAAACAGTTAAATATAAGATTCCAAAAAAACTACAGCTAGAAATTAGATTGAATAGAATTTTGTTTGCAATTTTTAAAGGAAAATGTAGGGTCTGAAACAGCCCGAAATACAATTGATTGATTGAGAAGGCCCGGATCGTGATGAGTGGATAGACTAGCTTTCAGTTTTAATCTGGTTTTTTCTACTTCTGATTTTTAGCTTATGCAGAGTTAAACTCCTCCCTCTTATTTATAAAACTTATAGTTATTAAAATATGGGGCTAGACATAAGGGATCATCAGTCCGTTCTACATGATCAGGCAGTAGCCTGTTTACTTTATACAGGGTGTAACAGAAAGGGTATAGTCATATGAAAGGCTATGCTGCAGACCATCAAACTGAACTACTTCTTCCATGGGTCTAATATCGTAAATGCGAAAAAAATATCAGCTGTCCCATACATTTGGGTGGAGTAGGTATTGAAATTTAGTATGGGATACCTGATAATGTGGATGGAGGAAGTTGTTCAGTTTGATGGTCTGTAGCCTTTCATATGTCTAAACCCTTTGTTACACCCTGTATATGCAATATATTATCATTTATTATTCTGTGAATCTGATAATCAGTAGCTAGAATATAACATCAGGGATGCAATATATTTTTAAACATGTTTTGTTCCTTTGCTTACTCCCAAAGTCTTAAGAACTTTCTAGACTAGTCATTTTACCAGCTGCGAATGACAAAGCCGAAACTTGATTTTTATGTACCTAATAGGCTAATTCTCGACAAACGAACATTCTGTCGCCATTAGAGTAATTTTGTTACTAATTTTATTTTACTTCTACTAATTACCCCTTGAAGTAAATAGACGGACTGCATTTGGCGCTCCAAGCATGCTAGAAAAAATAAACACGCATTAGAAGTGCTCATGAAAGGTCACTTTGCTTTAGAAATTCGTATTACTGATTGTTCACTTCAAATTGGATGCGTGCACTAACACTCTTTTGTAGATAGATAGCTTGGTGTCGCGATGCAGTCCGCTTGTCTACACTACACCCTTACTACCTATGCTTTATTATACACTACTTTTAACACTCAAGGAGTCTGCCCACTACACCATACCTTACCATGACCGTGCTAAGATCGTATGTGAGTATGCCCATTGACCGTTCTGTCACCGTCGTCGCGTGCCATGCACGGAGCATCAAAAAATGCCGGCGAATAATATTTTGCTGGTGCTGATACGCAACGTGCATGGCACGCGACGGTAATGGAACGGTATTGGACTGTGACAGTCTAGCAGGGAAGGTCTCATACCTTTCAATACAAAGAACTTTTTTTACCTGATAAGTTCATAACACAGTCGTGGTACGGTGTAGTGGGCAGAATCCTTAACCCTGCTACTCATGATAATCACTTAAATTATGATTTATTACTAAAGTTAAACATTGGAATGCTTTGTTTGCTTTACCTTTGCTGTACTTGATATTATTTGCTATTAACAAACAAAGCGTTGCGTATTGTGTGATTGCCTGACTGAATCCTGTTCTAAATGTTCGTTCGATGTCGATTGTCTAGAATTGGCCATGTCAAACAACAGTGCCCCACCAAAACGTCACAATCGTTTCACAGAGGGCGCGCAAAACAAGAATTGCTCGCAATGCAAGAAATCGTTCCCGTCGCACGCATCGATGCTCATTCATATGCGTACGCACACAGGTGAGTCACGATTTCGGATACGTTAATATTGAGACGCCTATACTAGAACTAATCTCTATATAAAAAAAGAAGTAGTATCTATTCAGGAACATGGAAACATGATTTCTGGTATATTTGCCAACAACGAATAAGGTTGCTGATTTTTTACCAGCATGTTTTCATGTCGAAAAAGCTGCCAGCCATGGAATAATATGTTGACGCCCGACTGGCAAACAAATCTAAAATGAAGAAAAACTTATTACACGAGATAGGAGGTCTCATGGCCCTGGTGTGGCTAAAACGAACTAATTATTCTTCGTTTTTTATTAAATCCTGAGTTCGATTCTCGGGCTGTGTAAATAGAAACTGCTCAGAAGAGTTGAATTTTCGCCCACATTCTATTATCGCCACTTTAACACTCAGTTTCACTACTTCACTTTAATTATTTCTCAGTAGCAGCCACGGAGTCTGGATTTGTGCCCGATTGATGGCAATAGGCTAGCCCCCTATTACATGGGTCTTAAACATAACTGGCCAAATATGGGTGTGCGTACTAATACACCTCTGCCAACATTACGCCTGTATCTAACTATAATAAAATCTATTAACGCACTACACACGACCAAAGGATTGATGGAGCGAATTTGAAATGCTATTATATTCATTAGCAAATTCAATCACAAGTTTTAAAAACTGAGTCAATTTACGACATATCTTGTCAGACATCGATCAAGACAGGTAACTTAAAGGAAGTCTACTCGCTTTCAGGCGAACGTCCATTCATATGCGGGCTCTGCAACAAAGGTTTCAACGTGAAGTCCAACTTGCTGCGACATTTACGTACTCTGCACGACCAGCTCATCAGCCCGGCACAAGTCGAAGAGGGCGATGAGGAAGAGGTCGAGCCGGGGCCTTCTGAAGTCAAGCGCGAATCCTGAGGGCGTGGAGGGGGGGCAGGTATGAGACACACGCTTTTATTTTCTTGTATTTTGTTTCCTGGTAAAATTGTGGAGGCAAGTTACAGCAAATTGTGGAGACAAGTTGATTGTATAAGGAACTCGATACTGCGTTCCAAAACTCAAATTGAACTGGCTGGCGACATCCGTCGCATGCCGGAGGAGCTATGGGCTAAAGTATCCACACAATGGGTGCCAAACAGAAGCAAACAGCAACGCGCAGGCCCTGAAGGAGATGGCGGGACGAACTCGACTCTTTTCACATTGGCGAATCTAAACAGTTAAAATAATAATATTTACAATGAAGAATGATAAAAACAGTGGAAAGAGAGAAGGGAGGCCTTTGCCATGCAGTGGGACACATGGCTAATAATAATGAAGTTACAGCCAGCGCATCTGGAGAATGAACTAATTATTTCCCCTGAAAGGAACACTTACCTTCATCTTGGATGATCTTCATCTAGGCCAAGCTGAGATCAGTGTCATCTCTCTTCCCGTAGGTACCATTGTGGCGACTTATTGTTGAGCAATTTCCTCATCTCTGCTATTAAAATATGAAATCGTTTGATTTTTCTTCAGAACGAATGGAGTTATTGGTAATCATTGCATTTTTTTTGTCAATTTGACAGGTAGAGGGCGCGGGCGACGTGCAGCATACGTAAATGTGAATGCTCTGAGCGAAGCCACCCGTCGCGCCCAAGAAAAGAAAAGGCAAACTGACAACGCATCGCCTTCGAACGTGCCGCGCAAGCAGAGCTACTCGCTCTTCTTGAAACAACGCGCGGTACTCTTTTCTGCCAAGAAGTGGAAACAGTGAACCTCGGTATGGCGACACTCTACGACTTTAATTTCATTCCTTTTAACTTTGACTTAAATTGTCAATTAGTTACTCGTAGCCATGTCGCCATTCATCCGTTTGTTCACTTATTACCTGCCCACCCTCCTCCTTTCGGTATCTAACGGTTACTTAATTTGTATTTAACTATAATTATTGAGTGAATTATTTTTTATAATCCCCTAGTTTATTAACTTTGAAGCATCTCGACTTCTAGTCACATAATAGACTTAATATCTGCTAGTTATTTAATTTAAGTGATACCTAAATGTAGCACGGATTGTGTCTAAGAAAGTAACAACAAGCAAGTCGAATTTGTTAAAAAAATAATTTCTGATTGAGTCGATTTTACAGTGGGCAATTTTTTCTTTTACTTACATGTTTTTTTTAAACCATTGTAAAATATAAGATACGTGTCTATAGAATAACCACTATTATTACAATTTTATAATTACAGTCAGATTTGTCAATGTTTGTACTTAACCTGGCTTAGCACGCACCGAAAATGTTAGGTAAACAGTTAAAAGCGGCCAACCCGTCATAGTTTTCATACAAACGCTCGTACGTGATTATGCCGCTTGTAACACTAGATGTGTTACTTTGATTTTTTGAACTAATAGGTATCTTGTGCACTATATCTAAGTTTCTTAGGGTATAGGATATGATTTGCACAGATGTCTTCTTTCTGTCTATTGTGTGTACCGGAAACCTGCTTCTTTATGTAAGCACCCTTTTCGTGCCTACTAGCTTCTTCGCCCGCGTGTTGGTCGAAAATGATTCGTGAAATTCTGTATTCTGATTTACAAAATTCTACCTACGACCTAACCTAGTCAGTGGTGCTTGCTATGCCTACATCTCCGATATTTTCCATAGAACTATTTATATGCTAGTCTCGGTTTTAATCTCATACATATGTTTTACTAATATAAAGATTTTTTTAGGTCTAAGGATGATATATATATATAATATTCGTATAATTCAAAATTGCGAAGTAATAGTAATAAGTTCGGCATTCCATTGTGTTAGAAGTGATTATTTATTTTGAATGTGTCTAGGTAGACACAACTTTAATTTCTTGACATTCCAATTCAATACTCATGTATAACATGAACTAATTTGTACTATTATGGAAAATAAAAAGTGATTAGTGTCAATTATTGTTTTGAAATTTACGAAAAAATACCACCTTTTTGACGTATGTGTTTATTTCTTACAAAAATACTATTATATCACAATTTTCAGCGATACACACAGTGTATGGAGATAGGCTAGGCTTGAGAAATTGGAATTTTAACATGATGTTTTTGGAAAGAGCAAGTACAACATAATATACGTGAATACAAAATAAAACCCTATTATTAATCAACTAATCTAGCTATCTTCTTCCTCAATCTTGGGCGCTAGATAATAGCGAATGTGACCAATTTCTGGAATGCGGTACTCGACAACGAGTGGGACATCAGCAGACATTGAGAGTTGAACCTAAAACAAATTAGAATAGTTAGGTTATACTAAAAACTTAAAAAATTAACTGACAAAAATGTCCGAATTATATATAGGTTATACATAATTCGGACATTTTTAATCAGTTTCACCTACATGCTTGCATATTTCCATGACAAACCTGTTAATAAGAACACATTCATTTAACAATAGAATCCACTCAGCCAATAGCAGAACACTGCTGAACATGTACCACATGAAAGTATGTAGCCGAGTTAGATGGTTACACATGTGTATTTGTATGAATACTTCTGGTAACAAATTAATATGTAAAATGAGACAGGAGATAAGTAGACACAATGTACATAGTTTATTGTACACCGAAATTGTAACACTTCTCTTTTATAATTGCTAATTCTATGGTTCCATGGGTGGTCATGTATCACTGATAGCTATATATTTTCAAATATACTAAGTATTGTTGCCAGCATCAAGTTACGCCGATGTGTCTAACAACAACAAAATTAAACAATCAAAGTGAACTGAGACTGTCTTCTTACCTGTGGACTAAGTGACGTGGCTTTAGTGAAGTAGTTGAGATACTGGCAGGCGAATGTTAAAGTCACTGGCTCCTCCATCTCAATCACCACAGCTTCGTCCTCTTTGTCGATTGAAGCAGTCTGCGCGAGCTTGATGTTTGCTGAACCGATGTCGCCGGACGCTGAGAACTTTACACCTGTGGGAAAGTGGAGTAATATTCATGCACTAAACATTAGTAAAACTTTCACTAAATTTAAAGAAATACAATCACTGCCAGCTTTGCAAGGGTATATTTTTATTTTATTTGTGTTGAAAGAAAAGTTTTGAGCATGAATGTGGATGGCTATAAGAGTAGGGGAAAACTGAAAAAACTATGGATGGACTGTGTGAAAGATGATATTATGGCAAGAAAGGGGGTGACTTAAGAGGGAATTATGCAAAAGAAGACATGCTGCACCGACACATAATTAATTCTTATAAGGCTAAGATAATGATTTATTTGTGTAAATACAAAAAAAAGACATTGCAAATGTTTACCCTCTTTGGTGCAAGAAATGACCATGGACTCTCCAAACTGTGAGAGATCACGGCAGATTCGCGCAAATTCCCCACTGGGTAATCTTATGGTGCAGCTGTACTCAGTCTCAGGAATACCTGTAAAAACAATTTATTTAAAATTATTTAACCAGATCAAGTAGATGTTGTATGGGCAAGATTTATAGGTTTATATAAATATGTATTATGAATGTTGGCAGTGTCTAGCCATTTGAAAATTGTAATTTGTTTTGACATTGTTCATCTGCATCTGGTTAGACTGGAAAACAATACATAGTTGGGAAAAGGCTGTACAGACGATGTAATTGATCAATGTAGATGACCCATGTTCATCAGTAGAGGTCATAATCTGAAGATGACTAGTAATTTTTCTATTATCTGTCCACTTACCTAAGTGCTCAAGATCTAAGTTCATGAGCTTCATCTCATAGTCAGACACTTTCTCCTGGTTGGGGCTCTCGAACACAAACGTGACTGTGTCAGCATTGTCCTGAGCCTTGATTGTCACTGTGTCTTTGTCACCAGCACACTTCAGGATCTTTGACATGCTAGAAGAGATTTGTCTAAACTTATTGAAAAGGTAATCTTAATAGATGAAGGTTTAGAACCAAAGATATCTTGGTTGTTGTTTTGCTAGCTTTTAGCAATCATCATCCTCATGCTCTTGCCCTTATTCCAATTAATTTGGGGTCAGCACAGCAAGTCCTCTTCTTCCATACTTCTCTATTACTTGTCATTTCATCAGACACTTCCTTTCTTGCCATAATATCATCCTTTACACAGTCCATCCATTGTTATTTTGGTCTTCCTCTACTCTTATACCCATCCATATTCGGCTTTTAGCAATATTCAAGTAAAATAAAACAACACCTTGAGAATGCCTAGACAAACGGGGAGTCGACAGTAACAAAAACCCAAAGAAACCAGGTTTTAAATAGAGCTCAATCTAAGGTGATTTTTAAAACTCCAAAAATGGCAATCATAGCATTGCCATTGGATTAATGGCATTGCCAATATTGGATTGGAACCATTGTTTTGTATTCTCAAGACCTAAAGAAAGTTTATATGATTGCATTTAAAATGGTTCCAATCCAATATTTTTATGTAATTCTTCATTCATTTAGAAAATAAAACTAATAGTTGATAGTTAACTTACCTTCCTAAGTTCATGCCCATGGAGATATTTCTATCGCATCTATATTTGTCAAAGCCATCAGACCTGAGAGTGAGGGACACCAGTGACACATGGGAGTTGTCCATTGCCTGAAACATTTAGCTGATTTAAGCATACAAAGGTTTGTTTAACTAAAGGTTACTTGAATACATTATTAGGGTTTTAAACAATATATTATTGATTATTTTGCTGTCACTAATTGGCAAGTCGTAACCTGTCGTGCTTGTCAGTCCAGTAAACTAAAGCTAAGCACTCTTACTGGAATTTGTTAGTGAATATCTGGTAAAGCACATAGAACTGTACCTGCAATTGAATCCCATTGTCATCGCAGTCAAATGTGGCCTGTGTGAGCAGATCCTTGATGGCTTCCAACACCTTCTTCAGGATGGAGCTACGGAGAAGACGTGCTTCAAACATCTTTTCCTGAAAAAGAAATATAGTGGCATCATAGTTTACGTCTTCCCTGTTCTTCTCAATTTGTATACCAAAGGGGCACAAATAACAAATGGGGAGGAAATGACCACCAAAGAACGGTAACGTATTTACAATGATATCGACGATTTCGCAAATGAAATCAAAGCATTTCGACTCTTTCAACGTAAGGTTAAGTAAATTTAGAAGAAATACTCACGTTTGTGTATATTTAACCAGTAAAACAGATCAAAAACTAATTGAAATACGGCACGATGCGTCTGTGTCGCTGACCTCACGAAATAATGACAGCCGGTCGCGGGAAAAATCGGCGCGAAAAAGCAAAACGTCAAACAAAAATGACAGGAACACAAACACCTAACACAACAGTTAGTTGTACTGGAATGTGTATCATTATTTAGTACCTACGTTGAGTGTGAGCTCTAGCGCGAACCAAGTTGCACTTAGTACCTAATAGTTCCATGCAAAGCTTCGCTCGCGCAAGTTTATTATTCCCAGGGCTGCCAGTAGACATTTTTAAATTATTCGACAATGTTTCTGAAATTACACAAAATTCGACAATGTTTCTGAAATCACGTGAAGTTATCTGCGTTATTTTATTTATTTATTATGGTAGTCACATTCTTAACGAGCATCCATATAGCGACTCAAAAATAATCACCATAGAAAACTCAGATGATAGAATTTAGGCTTTAAAAATAATGATGAATGGATGGAGTGGGAGAGGAAGACCAAGGAAACGGTGGATTGATTGTGTGAGAAATGATATGAAAGAAAAAGAAGTAAATGATAGCGTGATGATTGACAGAGGAGAACGAAAGAAAAAAAATGTGTGACCCCAAGTAACATGGGACCATGGACTTAGTATACAAACTATTATACTAAGTCCATGCATGGGACAAGGGGCCAAGGGCAGGAAGATAATCATTTCAAAAAAAATATTACATCCAATCAATAATTATTAGAGATGTACCGACTAGTGGACTATCCGGTCATATTTGTAGTAGGCGACTAGTCGGCAAAAAGCGCCGACTTATCGACTCAAGTAATTAAAATTAAATTATATCCTTGTATTGTTTTTGTTTTATAAGCAGCCTTACAATTTGTTAAATAATTAAGGAATCGGAAATCTTCCTTTGGTAGTCAATTATTAGAGATGTACCGACTAGTCGACTATCCGGTCATATTTGTAGTAGGCGACTAGTCGGCAAAAAGCGCCGACTTATCGACTCAAGTAATTAAAATTAAATTATATCCTTGTATTTTTTTTGTTTTATAAGCAGCCTTACAATTTGTTAAATAATCAAGGAATCGGAAATCTTCCTTTGGTAGTCAATTCTTTGAATTTTAATGAAGAAAAATATCATTTCAATATTTACCCGACTGGCCCAGAACGAGGGTAATGCTTTTCGCGCGCAAGTATGTATGTACATCCGTTCAATTTTGACCTCGAAACTCATAAAGTGATACACCGACTTGGATAAATACTTGAATGTCGTTAGATGACCAGCTATCCCAAGGCGGAGTCGGGTTCCTGGTCCACAAATCCCTTTGTTACAACGTGGTAGAAGTGTCTAGTGTCTCGAACAGGGTAGCGTACCTCATAGTGAAGCTAACCGAGAGGTATAGCCTCAAGGTTGTTCAGGTCTACGCACCGACTTCGGCACACTCGGACGACGTGGTAGAGGAAATATTTGAGGACATCTCCAAGGCCTTGCACTCCACTACTAAGGCCCACTACAGCGTTGTCATGGGGGATTTTAACGCTAAAGTGGGAGTACAAAATGGCAGTGAATCGGTAGTAGGATCCTACGGGTTTGGCAGCAGAAATCATAGGGGGCAAATGCTTGTCAACTTCCTTGAGAAGGAGGGGCTTTTTATGATGAATTCTTTTTTTAAGAAACAGTCCCAAAGGAAGTGGACGTGGCGAAGCCCCGACACTATGACGAAAAATGAGATTCTTGAACGAGAGACTTCTTCATAGCGGATAAAAAGCATATATTCAGAGATGTCTCGGTGATCAACAGGTTCAACACCGGTCAGAGACTTGTTCGTGGCACTCTGAATATTAATTTCAAGCTGGAGCGAACCCGTTTGATGAAGTCTAAGCTCCGTCCAAATATGCTCCAAACCATGCTAGGGTCTGAAGCGTTCCAGTCAGATCTGGAGAACCGATTCGCGGCCGTGGAAACCACAAATGACGTTGACCAGGCGCTCGACCAAATGGTGAAAATCCTCAGGGAGGAAGGGACGCGTTTTTGTAAAATGCGGCATACGGGCAAGAAGTCCAAACTTTCGGAGGAGACTCTGGAGCTTATGACGGAACGACGTGAAAACCCACCCATCACTTCGTCAGAACTACAGGCACTCAATAATAGAATTAGGAAATTGGTACGACGCGACCTTCGATGCTCCAGCACCCGCTCAATGGAAAAAGCAATTGAGCAAAATCGGGGGTCGAAAGTGTTCGTCCAATCACTTGGGAGGAGCCACCTGACGAAGTTGACCAAATCTAGTATGGATATTGTCGTTTCGAAGCCCGAGATTCTTTCGGAAGTCGAAAACTTCTACGGCCAGTTGTATGCATCGCATGCATCTCGACCTGATCCCGAAAATGAGGATTCCAGAGCCACCTTAACCCGCCATTTCACAGAAGACCTACCAGAAGTCAGCGAAGACGAGATCGAGGCGGCTCATACAGCTTAAGATTGGAAAAGCCCCTGGCGAGAATGGGATAACGACTGAGCTTCTGAAAGCGGGAGGAAGTCCTGTTTTAAGAGAGCTTCGGGAGCTCTTCAACTCGGTCCTGTTCTCTGGGAGAACTCCAGAAGCGTGGAGAAGGAGCGTGGTCGTTCTTTTCATTAAAAAGGGAAACAAGACCCTATTAAAGAATTACAGACCCATTTCGCTCCTTAGCCACGTGTATAAGCTGTGTTTAAGAGTCATCACGAATCGTCTCGCGCGAAGACTCGATGACTTCCAGCCACCGGAGCAGGCCGGGTTTCGAGGAGGATACAGCACCATTGACCACATCCACACAGTGCGGCAGGTCATACAGAAGTCCGAAGAGTATAATCGGCCGCTGTGTCTTGCATTTGTGGACTATGAGAAGGCTTTTGACTCTGTCGAGACCTGGTCAGTTCTGGAGGCTCTGCAGCGATGCCAAGTCAACTGGCGATACATCCAAGTGTTGAGAAATCTTTATGAGAACGCCACAATGACCGTCCAAAGTCAAAACCAACAAACGAAGCATAACCCATTGCGTCGGGGGGTGAGGCAAGGGGACGTCGTTATTTCCCCGAAATTGTTCACCAACGCACTGGAGGATGTGTTTAAGACGCTAAAATGGGAAGGACGTGGCATAAACATCAACGGCGAGTACATCTCACACTTGAGATTTGCAGATGACATCGTCATACTGGCTGAATCGCTGCACGACTTGCAGCAGATGCTGGATGGCCTAGTTGATTCTTCAATACACATTGGTCTCAGGGTGAACTTGGACAAAACCCAGGTTATGTTCAACGACCACGTCACCCCAGGACCTGTTGTTGTCAATGGCGGTCCTCTCGAGGTTGTTCGAGAATATGTTTACCTCGGGAAAACTCTGCAGTTTGGTAAGAACAACTTTGAGAGGGAGGCTAACAGAAGAATCCAGCTGGGCTGGGCAGCATTTGGGAAGCTTCGCCGGGTGTTCTCGTCGCGTATTCCACAGAGCCTAAAGACTAAGGTCTTCAATCTGCCTGTTATGGCTTACGGAGCCGAAACGTGGACACTCACAGTACGGCTGGTCCATAAATTTAAGGTTGCTCAGCGAGCTATGGAACGAGCTATGCTTGGAGTCTCTCTGAGGGATCGCATTCGTCGGTTCTCTGTCGGATCACATCATTCATTGATGTGATCCGACAGAGAACCAGAGTTGTCGACAAAGCTCACAGAATAAGCAAGCTGAAGTGGCAATAGGCCGGTCATATTAGCCGTAGAACCGATGACCGTTGGGGTAGACGTGTTCTTGAGTGGAGACCGCGAATCGGCAAACGTAAGGTGGGACGCCCTCAGGCTCGGTGGAGTGACGATCTTCGCAGGGTGGCTGGTAGCAACTGAATGAGAATTGCTGAAAATCGAGTTGAATGGCGTGCGATTGAGGAGGCCTATGTCCAACAGTGGACTGCTATAGATCGTTAGACTCGTCCTGGTGGCGCGAGTAATTGGCTACTTAAAAATATAAATAAAAACAAAAAAAAATGACGGATTTTGGGCGCCATTTTGTGGAGTTCGAATTTAATGGCGAATCAAAATGAATGAATGTGATTACAAAAATATATAATAACCTAATTAAATGTTAGAAAAAACCCGGCTGAACAAAATTGAATAGCAAAAAACAAGAACATTTTACATTTAAAGTTGGAAGCAGGCGGGAATCATTCCAGTTCCATTTCATTTTTCTTCAGCAACTATTAAGTAAAAGAAAATATGATCCTCCAAATATGACAAAAATGCACTATTATTCCGGCCGTGATTAGTGGACTACCAGACCAATTCGAAAAGTTTTAAACATAAAAGAAGTTGATAGGAAACTAGACATACTCGAATTGTTACCGTTACTGTTAGCTTCTGTCATCTTGTTGAGGAGCTCGTGGCTAAATAATAACAGCCGCTCGGGCCGATCTTTAGGTTAAGCCGTGCTTGCCTAGGTTGGTCTGTGGATGGGTGACCGCCCATTACATATCGTCGAGATTCCTCCGTGCCTCGGAAAGCACGTTAAACCGTTGGTCCCGGCTGTCATTTGTAGATCTTTGACAGTCGTTAGGTAGTCAGAGGCCCAAACTCTGACAACCAGTCTTACCAAGGGATATCGTATTACCCAGTACTAACTGGGTTGTGGAGGTCAGATAGGCAGTCGCTCCATGTAAAATACTGGTATTCAGCTGCATCCGGTTAGACTGGAAGCCGACCCCAATATAGTTGGAAAAAGGCTAGGCAGATATGACTGTTAGCTTGTATCATCCCACTGCTGGGCAAAGGCATAAAATTGTAATGTCAATAATAATTTAATCGGTTCAGTTTTCGAGGAGAAAAAAGGGGAATACGAAAACTCAAACTCGAAAGCATTTATTTCAATTAGACCATCACAGGCATTTTTGAATGTCAAAAAAACAAAAAAAAAAGCGAAGCTACAGTCACAGTCACAAGGCATAATAACTTGAGAAAGTACTGTAGAAACGTCGATCTCGTCAATTTTTTTTGTGATTTAATTGATCTGAGCTGCACCTGTCCCTGTGGGGCAGGCTTGACGCGGCGTGACGGCAATAACTTCAAATAGGTACCTACTTTTCAAATTCCTCATTCTCAGTGTATCAGGACACGGAGATAATAGGTTTGAGAAATTGAAGTTTTAATATGATGTTTTGGAAAGACCAAGTAAAATGTTATATACGAAAATACAAAATAAAACTTTATTATTAATCAATTAATTTAGTCATCATCCTCGATCTTGGGCGCTAAATAATAGCAGATGTGACCGATTGCTGGAATGCGATACTCGACGATGAGAGGACGCTCAGCCGACATTGAGAGTTGCACCTGGAGAAACAATAAATAACAATCGTATATTTTTTAATGTTCCCTGCCAAACTGTTAAAAAAGATAGTAGGTACAAGAAAAGGCTTAGAAAACTGGCGGACAATACAATTAACTCAGAAACGCGGATGGAGGGACCAACTAAGCCTTCGCTGTCCATCCGCCCGTCCGTCTGGCTGTCTGTCTGTCAGCGGGCTGTATCTCATGATCCGAAATATAAAATTAAAGGGGGCTCCCCCCTACTACGATGGTACGGAACCCTTCACGCGCGAGTGCGACTCGCACTTGGCCGGTTATTTATTCCTTCACTTGTACATTCTCGTAAACAGAATTAACTATAAGTGAACTGAAATGGGGTGTATCTAATACATAATTGGACAAATACACCAAGTGTCGCTGCCAACATCAAATTGCACCGTTATGTCCAACAAGGTGAACTAAGAGTGGTTAACCTGGGGACTAAGTGACGAGCCTTTACTGAAGTAGTGGAGATACTGGCAGGCGAATGGAAGGGTCACTGGCTCCTGCACGTTAATGACCACACCTTCGTCTTCTTTGTCGATAGACCATCACAGGCACTTTTGTATGTCAAAAAAACAAAAAAAAAGCGAAGCTACAGTCACGGTCACAAGGCATAATAACTTGAGAAAGTACTGTAGAAACGTCGATCTCGTCAAATTGTTTTGTGATTTAATTGGTCTGAGCTGCACCTGTCCCTATCGCACTCTACGGGGGCAGGCTTGACGGCAATAATTTCTTTAAATACCTACTTTTCAAATTCCTCATTCTCATCAGGACACGAAGATAATAGGTTTGAGAAATTGAAGTTTTAATATGATGTTTTGGAAAGACTAAGTAAAATGTTATATACGAAAATACAAAATAAAACTTTATTAATAATCAAATAATTTAGTCATCATCCTCGATCTTGGGCGCTAAATAATAGCAGATGTGACCGATTGCTGGAATGCGATACTCGACCATGAGACGCTCAGCCGACATTGAGAGTTGCACCTGGAGAAAGAATAAATAACAATCGTATTTTTTTTTTATGTTAAACACGCTCCTGGCACTGAAAAGGCGACTTCTCATTTCACTAAAATCGATAGCGTATATTTCCCTGCCAAACTGTTAAAAAAGATAGAAGGTACAAGAAAAGGCTTGGAAAACTGGAGGACAATGTAATTAACTCAGAAACGCGGATGCAGGGACCAACTAAGCCTTCGCTGTCCATCCGCCCGTCCGTCTGGCTGTCTGTCTGTCAGCGGGCTGTATCTCATGATCCGAAATAGAAAATTAAAGGGGGCTCCCCCCTACTACGATGGTACGGAACCCTTCACGCGCGAGTGCGACTCGCACTTGGCCGGTTATTTATTCCTTCACTTGTACATTCTCGTAAACAGAATTAACTATAAGTGAACTGAAATGGGGTGTATCTAATACATAATTGGACAAATACACCAAGTGTCGCTGCCAACATCAAATTGCACCGTTATGTCCAACAAGGTGAACTAAGAGTGGTTAACCTGGGGACTAAGTGACGAGCCTTTACTGAAGTAGTGGAGATACTGGCAGGCGAATGGAAGGGTCACTGGCTCCTGCACGTTAATGACCACACCTTCGTCTTCTTTGTCGATTGAAGCAATCTGCGCGAGCTTGATGTTTGCTGAGCCGATGTCGCCGGACGCTGAGAACTTCAATCCTGTAGGAAAGTGGAGTATATTCATAAACTAACATTAGTAAAACTTTTACTTAAGTAAAGTACTACAGTCACTGCCAGCTTTGCAAGTGTATGAAATATTTTTTATTTGTTTTGTTGTGAGGAAAGTTTTGAGCATGAATGTGGATATAAGAGTTGGGGAAGACCGAAAAACGATGGATGGACTGTGTGAAAAATAATATTGCAAGAAAGGGGTGACTTTATAAGATAACAACTTATAGGTAACTATGGAAAAAAAAGACATGCTGCGCCGACCACAAATTATTTTTTACAAGGGCAGAACGATGATGTTGAATTTTTTTTTTATGTTACAACATTTCTCTCGAAATAATGGTTTTATAAATATGTTTCATCATGTTATTTGTAAAAACAACAGAAGGCTTGAGAGATCCTTACCGTCTTTAGTGCAAGAAATATATATGGATTCTCCAAACTGTGAGAGATCACGGCAGATTCGCGCGAACTCCCCACTGGGTAACCTTATGGTGCAGCTGTACTCAGTCTTAGGAATACCTGTTAAATTTATTTATTTAAATAATTAAGATAGAGTAAATAGATATTAGATCTAGTGGACCAAGATCCCATGAACGCCAAACCTACGTCATTTTACAAAAGTTGAAACTTTTTCTGTCGAAGTATCTTACTGTAGGTGTGAACCTACTTACTGTCTCTTATATAAATTCCGATTTAATAAAATTAAGTAAGTTCACTTACAATTAACATACTGTTACGTCGGTTGTTTTACGAGAAGTCGAGAACATTCTAGATTACGTTCGAGTCTAGAATGTTCCACTATGGAACTGTCTAGAAGATTAGAGAAAGTTGTGGAACTTTCTCGAAGGATGATGGTCCACTAGGAAACTGTGAAGAAGGTTCAAGAAAGTTGTGGAACTTTCTCGAAGGATCAGTCGTCATATAAATAGCCGTCGTGTTTGCAGGAGCGGTCAGTCTGATTTAGGCGATACAACGAAGCAAATCGAAGTGAACTAGAAGTGCGATATCAAAGCGAATAGTGATCTTAAAGTTTAATGATTATTAAAGTTATTTGTTGTTTAATCGGTAGTGTTTAATTTATCCCATACCCAGATCGTAACAATACTTTTAAGGTGACAGGCGGGGCCTAGAATCCCTCACTGCATTCGGGATTCAAAATAGGGCCCGTGACGTAAGACACTGCTTTATCCCCTTGGTACATAATCTACTATTTTGACTGTAAAAAAAAAAATTAAACTTGCCACTTACTCAATTGCTCATAATCCAAGTGCATGAGCTTCATCACATACTCAGACACTTTATTTTGGTTGGGGCTCTCGAATACCAATGTCATTGTATCAGGATTGGCTTGTGCCTTGATTGTCACTGTGTCTTTGTCACCAGCACACTTCAGGATCTTTAACATGCTGAAATAATGGAGTTGAAGTTAACAAAAAAAGGCAGTAATTAGATTAGAGGTCAGATACGCAGTTGTACACACGCTTTTTCCCAGAGGGTGGGCATCAGAAACCACAGAACGCCAAGTGCAACGATACTTACATACTCCTTTTACTTACTACCTATACTCGTAAATACTATACTGGTATTCTGCTGCATCCGATTAGACTGGAAGACTACCCTAACAAGAGAAAAGGTCAGGCAGATAATGAAGATCAAAAATAATACTATTTACTTAATTGAATAATTGTAAATTGAAGCAGTACATGAGGATTATAGTAGGTGCCGGTGGCGTTTTGTTGTCTTTTGCTTCCATAGGGGCCTATGGGACAAAGGCTTAACTTTAAGTATGTAAATCCTAATCTAATATCTATTTCACTTCATCACTTTTTTGGTGAACTTTTGCAGGAATGGAGAATATTTATATCTATAATTACATAATAAAATTTTAACAGGCCGATGTCTGTACATTGAAGACAACGAAAAAAAAAATTATGGGGTGTCTTTATTACAACAACAGAAGCCAAAACAACAGTTTTTAGACATTAGACTTAGATTATTGAATTTACCTCGCTACTTTTATGCCCATGGAGATAGGTCTATCACATTTGTATTTGTCGAAACCATTGGATCCGAGAGTGAGGGATACCAGTGCTACATGGGAGCTATCCATTGCCTGAAACATTTAACCAATTAAAATATGTGACAAAAGATTTTTATTGTTTTTTTGTTACTACATTTTCGACGAGATATTATATATTTTTCTGATAACTGAGTTCCATTCCAAATTATAACTAGTACGATTGAGCGTTCTATTATACAGCGTGTAAACAGACCCTTCACATAGCCGTCAACCAAGCATTCTGTACATCAAACTAAGTAACTTCACGCAAAAATTATTGCTGGGAATCGACTTTTTTTTTGGGGTGGGTGAAAAATCACGTTTTACGGTAGGACTCGATGGAAAGCACTCAAAGCATTGTGCTGATGGATGGATTGAATAGTACGGGGGCCGTGAAGTTGTGTTAAGTAAAAATATTACATTAAAAATATGTATTTAAAAAAAAAACTTGTGAAAAAGTTGGAACTTTGACCCTCAATATCTCCGTAACTAGAAGGTTCCCGAGTATGGTCTGGGACAAAAAAAAATCGCAAAGATGGTGAAAACAAGTGCCTTTCGGCTATGTTAAAGGTCTATTTACACCCTTTACAATATATTTTTCTAACTTGAAAAAGATCGTTCTACATCTACTTAAGTTAATGGAGACTATTTGAATTTAGATATTTTTTGCGGGTATCGCCTCTGGCACATTATTGCATTGTTTCATTTTTTGGTTGGATTATGGTGTGCGGTCAAAATTATAAGGAACATGCCCAAAAGACTTAAAAACGATACACCGATTTTTGATAAAATATGCATAATCTTCAAAATACAGCCATAATATGCAAATGCAAATATGCATTTGTATATTATTTGATCTCTAGCTGTAACATTATTTTGATGTAATCTATTGGCTATTTCAGTCTTGTAGAGTAGGTATACCTAATTAGACCCTTTTCAGAGCATTTGTATTAGAACTGCTGGTACTTACATAAACATCCAAAATAACGGGTTATGGTACCTGAAATTGAATCCCATTTTCGTCGCAGTCAAATACGATTTGCGTGAGCAGATCCTTAATGGCATCGAACAACTTCTTCAGGATGGAGCATTCTTCTAAACGTGCTTCCAATGTATATTTCTGTAAAAGAAGTTTAAAGGTAACATTCAATTGTCGACAGTTCTTCTCAATTTGTATACCAACGAGTGTAAGCAACAAAAAGGGGAGAATGAGACCGCAAAGAACCGTTATAAGTAGATTTCAATGATATTTGAAGATTTGCTACTTGAAATCTAAGCATGATCGATTCTTTCAAAGTAAGAGTAAGTAAATACAGAAGAAACACTTATTGCATACTGCTTATCAGATCAAAAAATAATTGAAATCAGATACAATGCCTTTGCGCTGTCCTCACGAAATACTGACCGCCAATTGCGGGATAAACTGCGCGATTTTAAAGTGAATTGTTAAAAAAATACAGGAAAGTAGTATTAATAAGAATAGTCCTACTGACCGTTTTCGGTCATGGCGGCCAATCTCAGCGGAGATTAGCAGAGGAGAAATATTTTATTTTTTTATTTTTCATATTAGGCTGTTTAGCGGCTTCATACAAAGGTATGAAGCCGCTAAACAGCCTAATATGAAAAATATCGCCAGGTTGAAGACGTACAGGCAAAGGCCTGTACGTCTTCAACCTGGCGAAGGCAAAGCGCGAAAAAACGCAAATTAAATCATAGTTTCCAAATAAAAATAACTTTAGCTTCAGAAGTCGGTGACAAAAAAACTAACCAAAAAAACAAAAAACAAAGTCACCGACTTCTGAAGCTAGTTATTTTTCACTTTTTTTTGTGTTTTTGAAGTCAGATTAATTTTTTCAAAAAAGTTTTTTTTATTTCATGAAAATAAGGCACAGGTATGTATTTACATTTTTGGTCAAGTGTAAGTTGGCTGGTTGTACAATTTTTTTTAAGGCCATTGAAATCTGTTTTTGTAAGTATCATTTCATTGTATAAAACGTGTATCAGATTAAGCGCAATACCTCAAACACCCCAATTAGAATATTAAATTATAAGTCTAAAACAACATCCGTAATTAAATAAATTTAAACCAAACCTAGTCTTTTTTTATAAAATAGTTATCCTTACTAAACGCAAAACGTTTGTGCAACAACATCCCTGCACACACACTCATGCAATGTTAGCGGCCGACGCGACACGCACAATCGAGCGCCCGCCAGCTGACCATAGCTGTAGGCATTAGATGTGCGTTAGTTCAATGAATGAATTTTACGTACCTAAAATGTCACAGACTCACACGATTCCTCTGATAAGTTGTGTTTAGGTCCAGTTTATTATTTGTACTACAAAAATATTCAAAGACGGCGTCTTTAAAACATTTGAATCATAATATTTACAGTGATAAGAATACAATCGTATTGATAGGAAGAAGTAGGTACTTACAGAACTGGACTATTTACACTTTACACTTAGGTTATTAATTTGCATTTCTGCGACCCACTTTCATTAAAGTTTCAAAATGACCACCGCCGTGTTCTATGCACTTATTTGCACGCTTTATTAAATTGTATTTCAATTTTGTAAGCACTTCTGTATCACTTTTCACCGTCACAAATGCTTGTTCAATTTTTGTTTTTAGTTCCTCGAAACTTGTACATTGACTGACGTACACGAGCGATTTTATGCGACCCCGCAAATAAAAGTCTAATGGTGTTAAGTCAGGCGATCTGGGAGGCAACGACACAGGTCCTCCGCGAACTATCCAACGACTGCCATACTCCGCATCCAGATGCCACCGAACGGTCCACGTGTAATGCGCGGAAGCACCGTCTTGCTGGTTTTTCATTCAGTAAGTCCGGCAATGTCTCTTGCAGGAACTGCAGGTAGGTCAACCGTGGAAGGAAAACGGGGCCGAGTATGAATGTTCCGAGTATACCAGCCCACACGTTGACGGAGAACCTATGCTGGAACGAATCCACACGGCAGGCATTTGGAGCCATCGCGCGCGGACACAAAAATGTCACGGAAGTAAATAAAAGAACAACCACACTAGATCACTACCGGCAGATGACTAGCTTTTGTGCTTTTGATGTTAGGTACTCATGTTATTCGGTAGCGGCGGCGTGTGTGTCGGCATTTCGCATAAACGTCAAAGAGGTTGCCGACAAATGCTTTATCTCTTTACAATAAGTTCTAATTTTATAAAATGATAAATTGTTTGTTAGTGTGTAGGGGTACTCTGATGACCAACTAAGTTTGGTCGTGCATTCAAATAAGCCTTACTCATGGAGATAAAGTTGGAATTCCTTTAAATTACCTATTTATTTGATGCACACTACTTTTAATGTAAAATGCATTGATATTATTTACGTGTGTGTATTACGAGCTATGAGCGAACTACAAATACTGTCGTGCGTTTTAGTAGCCTATATTGCTCTGAGTTAAGTTTTCAATTTCCTTGAATTAAGGATTGTATTAATTTGCCATGATACTGTTTCTAATTTAAGTTATTTAAAAGATTCTTCCGTCAAAATTTAACACCTATTTTTTATGACGGATTTCGATTCAGAAGCCGATTCTGAACCCGGTCGGGAAAGGGATCACTGATAGGGATAAGGGATGACTGAAGATACCATTTTTTAGGGTTCCGTAGTCAACAAGGAAAGGAACCCTTATAGTTTCGCCATGTCCGTCTGTCTGTCCGCAGCTTAGCTCAAAGACTCTTAGTACTAGAAAGCTGTAAGTTGGCATGAATATACAGATTAGTTACGCCGACAAAGTGGTAACATACAATCTCGAAAAATATTTTTTTTTAGGGTAAGTATCCTGTTGCTACACGTAAAGTGGCTTTTTTTTTCTCGCGTACTCTATAGTGTGGTATGTCGTTGGATAGGTCTTTAAAAATATAACTTTTCGATTAAGGGATTCATTTGTCAAATATTATGCTTTAAAGTGCTAATTGTCCCTCCCCCCCTCTACCAGCTAAACGGTTATGTTTGGGTGTGTGAAAAAATTCACGGTGGTAGTATACATATATCATCATCATCATTTGCCTAGCCCTTTCCCAACTATGTTGGGGTCGGCTTCTAGTCTAACCGGATGCAGCTGAATACTAATATTTTACATGGAACGACTTCCTTGGCCACCACAAAACAAAAGTACCAGCGTAATAAGATTCCCCTTTGGTAGGACTGGTTGTCAGATTTGACGGCCAATGACTATCTTATCTGTAACGACTGTTAAATATCTGCAAAGGCACGGAGGAAACTCGGTATGAAATTGATGGTCACCCAATCCCTACACAAACAGTCGAAAAGCATTAAAAAAAAAAATGGTCAATTCCACCCATTTTTATGGATAACTTGACCAAAAATAAGTATGTCGAAATTATTTTCATAGAAAAAGAGCTAAAAGAAGAAGTTTCCGACGACGAATTGACTATAACAAAAATTAGCACTTTAATCGGTAGCCTCACCTTATCTCAACTATCGGTCGGCCTACAGTCTAACCAGATGTAGCTGGATACCAGCATTTTACATGGAGCGACTGCCTGCTTATATTTCGCAAATGGATTCCTGAATCTAAAAATCGCATTTACACACAAAACAATATTTTTAACGACCCGTCACCCAAATAAAACATCCCCAGTGGTAGGTATTTTGTGGGCGTGATTTGTACGAAATCACAGTCTTCTGAAAAGTTAATAAAAAAACAAAAACACGAGACTAAGGAATATTTCACACAACTAATTTATTACCTACATACGATATTTAAAACTCAATGACCAAAATGTAAGGAGCAGTCAGTGGTACCAAATAGACACAATTTTGTAGGGGGTACGCTCGTAACTCAGTCCGGACAGAATTAAATCATTTTATACAAGGTGATTTTTACATACACCTCAGGAAACTGTCTATCACTTGGTGTAGTAGAGCAAAGCCACCAAAGAAGCCATGGCCTTGATTTGGAGAAGAATCAAACAACAGTAATAGTTTTTTTGTAAAGCTTTTTCCGGAGTCATAAATCGAACCTGTTATTTTTACACAATCAGCACCCAGTCTAATTGAACAAGCCGATAGTGTTGCTGATAGAGGACAAACACAAATAACATAAATAGCAACAACTAAGTAGCTAGTTAGCTAACGCCCTCGTATTTTTAGGAACAATATCATTATACATTATAGCCTATTTATTCTTATAAATCTATAAACTACCTACATTACTGTAAAGTTTCGTCAAAATCCGTTCAGGAGTTTTTGCGCGAAAGAGTAACAAACATCCATCCATCTTCACAAACTTTGGCATTTATAACAGTACTTATAAAAGATAAGATATATTGATTAATACCGGTTTTATGCATGGTTGCTATTTTGATAATGAAATTAAATGGTGGAAGTTAGGTAGGCCAGGCTTCATACAAAAATATTCAAACCCCTTTGTCACAATCATTTTTAAATACATAGGTAGAATGATTTATCTAAAATATGTTTTTTGCTTATTTTTACCATTTTACAGCAGCTCTTCACAAATTCACAGGACAATCACAAATTAATTCGAATTCTTGCAGGACGTCTGTCAGGTCAGTTAGTACGTAGGTAATAGAATATATTAATATTAGGTACCTTTTCCTGCATGGCTGTTTTCCGGTTGCTGTTGCGTGCACAGTAAACTTATGAGGCACTTGGAACGGGATACATGTAATAAAAATTACGTTAGCGAACCTGATGCATTTGCAATCGTTGCACTGACTGAATTAGTATTCATAAGTTTCCAAGATATGATCGATACGATGACGCGAAAACGCGATACTGCACTGTACTTCCCTGATAACAGCCGCAATGATAATAATGGGCGGTAGCGGATATGCTTTGTTTTTGTTATGACTAGTCAAACAATTATTATAATCTTTTCAGCCCGATTTATGAGCTGTGATGATGCTAATATCAAAGTAACTAGGTACGCTGAATCTCACGCAGTTTTCACGATCGCGTTTATTGAAAATCATAGCCCTCCTTTTTGCTTCGCCGTAGTCGGGTAATTTCAGTATGAACAGCTCTCGTGTGCGACGGTTTTGCTAATCCGCTTCCGCGCGAGTTTTGGCATAAATGCCTGCATCCAAAACATGAATCATCATCATCATTCTCTTGCCCTTATCCCAACTTACTTGAGGTCGGCACAGCATGTCTTCTTCCATACTTCTCTATTACTCGTCATCTCAGCAGTCAGCTCCTTTCTAGCCATATCATCCTTCACACAGTCCATCCATAAATATTATTCTAATTAGAAAAGTTCCCATAGAATTTAGGTAAAATAGAAAATACTAGTGCTTAAATACTATAAAGCAGGTAAAAGGGCTGTGGATAATGATGATAATATTAGACGAAGTAAAACTAAACATTAAAACAATTGAAAAGTATACATATATTTTCAAGAATAGCAAATATAACATCCTTCCAAATAACTTACTAACTAAAATAACATTGTTTATTTTGTGACAACCCTGTATTTAACAAGACAGCTGAACTACTTGGTCCTCACCAGGGTAACATGGTAATTTTAGGTGATACTTTGATACTATTCCAGGAGGTAAGAATCTTCCGCCAAGGTAATGTTTGGCACCTCCTATGAACCTCTCCTGGGCACATAGTTTAGGTGCCGAAAGTGATATCAAGAGAGAAGGTTTGAGGGCATTACCAGTGCCTGGACCATTTTCTACATCCCATCCACTGGGAATGTCCACACTGGAATAGAGTAAAATACAAATGATTCAAAATTCAGAGTGGCAATTAGCAATAGCTATAAATGTTATTTTCCTCATATAAAACAAAATAGTGTACACCTCTTGCAGTATACAACTAGGGTTAGACAAAGACTTCTCATATGTTTGTGTGAAAACCATAATTCCAGTCTCTTTTTTAATGTTTTATTAAAGAAATGACAATATTTACCTGCAAACTGGCAAATTTGTTTCAATCAACGCATTCATGGCAGGTACTAGCTCTTTTCTCACCGGAGGTTTAAAACTGAATCCAAAGAGAGCATCTACAATTAAATGGTATTGATTGTACAAAACTTTTGATGCAGGAAGTGTTTCAACAATATCAACCCCAAATGCTAAACACTGTGCCAAAAGATTCTCATACAACGGTTTTGCAATACGCTTTGGGTAGTGTAGAGAAACATTGTATCCAAATAGGACCATATGTCGGGCTGCAACTAGACCGTCTCCTCCATTGTTTCCTGGACCACATATGATTAGAGCTTTTTGGTGCCTGCAAGATAAGAAAGGGTGATTTTTTTTTTGTCTAAGTAATTAAGATAAGTGTGAAAAATGGTCTTACATGCAAGATAAACTTACGTAGACGTTGGATAAACTTGAGCAACAGCCGTAGCGACACTGAGTCCAGCTAGCTCCATCAACTGATCAACACTAAACTTGTATTCATGGAAGAGGTCCTCATCCAAAGCTATCGCTTCCTCTTGCGTTAAATATCGCATTCTTATGTTTGTGCAGTACTTCGCTCCCGATGCCATCACGCCGCCGCCCCAAACGTTAGCTACACGCAACTGAAAACCAGTTATTGTTGTCAAAACATGCAAAGTTACGTGCTACGAACGAGCCGGCAAAATGTAAGGACCATACCAATAACGCACTACTAATAAGCCGAAAAAACATTTAGGTACCTAAAGACTACCAGGATATAAACAATATACACTTTTACGTCTGATTGTCTAGATGTAGATGTTATTTTTTGATATTTTTTGAGAGGTACGAAAACAAACAAATCGACAAATACTAAAAAAATGTGACAAATGACAATCAGTCACTGACACTGACTGACACACCGACTGACACTATGACTCGTGGACTTAGTATAATAAACTGGACTGAGCACTCTACAGGGAAGGCTGCAGGGATCCACTGGATGCGAGTCGCACGGGACCGGTCAATGTGGCGACACTTGGGGGAGGCCTATGTCCAGCAGTGGACGTCTTTCGGCTGAAATGATGATGATGATGATGAGCACTCTACCAGAAAAACGTGACGAGAGAGATATTTATAACAGAGCCCTTTGTCTCTTTCAAATAGGGTGACCAGACATTTTTATAACACAAGAAACTTCGTTTTGACAGAGATAATTTGTTTCCGAATAAGACATCGGTTGACATTCGCATGAGAAATATAATTTCTACCTATGTATCGCATGATTGAAATAGTATTTTTGTTTTTTACAGCTTTCCATCGAAAGAGGAAATAAGGCAAAAATGGTTGAATAAGATTCCCGAATTTCAAATCATAACCAAAAGTTCTGTTGTGTGCAGCCTTTATTTTAAGGCAGAGGATTTTCATATTACAAAATCACCACGGTCGTTAAATGCTAATGCAGTACCATCATTTTCTCCAGTAATAAGGAAGGGTAATTTGCTCGCGTTGCAACAACAGGCTCCGGCTGCTCCGGGTATCTTGCAAGGAACGACGTGAAGGAAGTGGGTTTCTTTTCACAAAGATATTTTTTGATTAGATTTGCCATTTAAAAGCTCCCGATTGATGACTTTGTTCAAATTTACTTCGGAGGTTTGCCGTACCGAGAAAGAAAATTAAAATTTTGATGCAATTAAAACACATATTTAATACAAGATTCAATCATCTAATTATTCCACCACATTCTATCCAATGTATAACGGATGAAGAACCACACAAATTACAACCAGTATAAGCATTTTTAAATTCGTATTTAAATTTAAGAATATTCCATCATGTGGAATGTAATGCTCAATGAATAACATTTCACATGATGGAATATTCTTAAATTTAAGCAGTAAGATTGGCTTACGGCAGAAACTCCACAAAACAATTCTGTTTAGCTGTTTAATTTTAATATATTTATGTTTGTCTCACACTTTTAGTTTTATTCCCTACATTTGAATACCCAAACACCAATTCTGCACAGCAAACGGAAAAAGAGCATGGAAGGGCCATGGTTAATGTCACTTGATGTATTAACCGGGCACAAATGATATCTGTCAAAACGAAGTTTCTTATTTGTTAAAAAATGCTTGGTCACCCTATTAGAAAGAGACAAAGGGCTCTGTGATATAAATAACTCTCTACTCACGATTTTCTGGTACAGTGCTCAGTCCAGTTTATTAAACTAAGTCCATGCATGATCCTGACTTCGGTTAGGGTTCCTAGGTATAGGTTCAAATTTGGGCAGTGGGTCAGTGGCCACTTCGGGCCCATCTGTTTGTTTGTGGGCCTGTCATTAACATCAATGGAACATACCGGAGACTGTACGACCACAACAACAGACATAAAAAATAAGAACTAAAAACTCGACTGCAGAAAAAAACTGAGTACGTACTACAACAAAATTATAATAAAAATGGAATGGGTCCCGCCCGCTTCCTTAGTACGTACTTATTTCAGTCGGGTTTTGTAGTTTGTATTTAGTACATTTTTATGTGTGTATATACCTATAATCATTTGAAAAATGCTTGGCTTTGTTTTGAAATAGAACTAAAAAGAAAATAATCAAACTGTCATGTTGACGGTTGACGACTGACGTTTGACAGTTAAAAACGTTGTCATTTTTGCTTTTTCGCTCATCCGTCACAAAAATGGCTGCGCTTAGGGTATTCAGTCGTAATTTGCCGTATTTACGACAGCAATTTTCCGCTTTATTAGGAAACACGTCGCCATCGGTGAAATTCATTTGTGTAGTAGTTATAATAGGGTATATTCTATCATTTTCCGACGATGTTGTGGACGTTCTCAGTGTCACTCCAGGGTATTTGTTGCCACCTTCGTTTCAATTGTGGTCTACTTTCACGTTCTGGTTTCTCGAGATACATTTGTGGGAAGTGATCATCGACATTGTGACAGTGGGACTATGTGGGAAACTAATAGAACCGTTATGGGGTCAGATGGAAATGATGAAGTTTTTCTTTCTGACAAATGTTGGTGTAGCGTTTCTGACGACGTTCTACTATTTAGTGATATTTGCGTGTACAGGACAAACGTCCTACTTGTTCGATATACACGTACACGGGCTTGCGGGGTACCTGGCTGCGGTGAGTGTAGCCGTAAAGCAGATAATGCCAGATCATCTGCTGATAAAAACACCATTAGGTGCGAATTGTTTGATAAGTATTGACGTTTTAAACTGTTGTTACTGGTATCACATAGTTTGGGTTGACACACTTGACTAATTGCCTTGAATAACATTGAATACATATTATGCTTTGAACTTGTTTATATCCACAAAGTATCTGGCTCACTAATACATAAGCCTATCAAAATCAATTTCGTTAGTAGATATTTTATTCTTTCCAAATCCAATCATAACAAATCACATGAATTTTTGTATTTTGGCAACATTAATATTTTTGTTTTTTATTTCTTCCAGGGAAGTTGACAAACAGATCATTGCCGCTTCTAATTCTAATAGCAGCTATAATACTATGGGCTATTGGAGCGTTGGAGGGCACTTACCCCTGCATGTGGGGCAGTGGCACTATCCTGTCATGGATATACCTGAGATTCTGGCAAAGACATAGCAGTGGAACCAGAGGAGATATGGCTGATAATTTCAGTTTTGATAAGTATGTTGGTCAATTCTATACAAAATCTTTATTCCTATTAGCTACATGACATACTGTTTTTTTTGTGATGATTTATTGAATTTCTATATAGGTTGGTATACATATATTAACATATTCTGTTATACATGTATTCAATATGCAGTACTAACAAGTTGGAATTTAGAGGAACATCAATGCCTATGTATATGATTTAGTTAGAGATTGGTCATCAAACTGCAACATGTTAGGCATGTTATGTTATCTGTCTATCAGAGTAGAGCATACAATCTTCAATATTCTGCTGTATTTACCTTGTGTGGTGTAACATCTGTATAAAATGATAACTTTATCTTCATATAGGATAAGAATATAACAAACCACCTCCAGTCTCACTAATAAAATATTCTGATTTAAAAGAGTCTCCTTGGAGTTTCTTGCCCGTTCTTCTCCATATAGATCTATGCTAGGGAATGGGCAACTACAGTACTTTCACAGTTTTTATGCCTTGTGACTGGGACTGTTACTTAGCTACATTCCATTGTTGTCTTTGTTTTGACAATTCAAAAGTGCCTGTAACTGGCCTACTTGAAATAAATGTTTTGATTTTGATTACATTAAAACCATCAATAGCCATCAATCAAAAAGTGCTCACGACGCCTCGGACGGCATAGCACGTCGAAAATAGCACTTTTTAAAAGCACTTGGCGTAGAGAACACAGATTTTTGTTATTGAAGTGGCGGTCAAAATGTTAACATAACAAAGTGTGAGTGACGGGTGTATTGTACACCTCTGCCTAATCTCGCAGAGGTTACAAGGGATGATAGTTCCAAAAAAACATTAATTGGTCAAAGTAATTCCAAGAATTTAAGAAATGAAAGTCACATTGTAAGAACAATGGGCTTGTAATTTGAATCATCCTGTGTTTTCTTTCAAACTTAAAACTCTACTTGCATGCTTCTGTGTTTATTGAACACACAGCCGATTATATCTACTGCAAAAAGTGATATTTGTTGATTTTGAAACCTACAAGGATACTGGATTTTTATATTTGGAACCCTAAAACAATTATTCTTGTTGCTAACCTACTGTTTTAGATAAAGGAAAATGTTTACCAATTTTTTCTAGGATACTAGATTTTGCCCGCGGCTTCGCTCGCGTTAATTTAGAATTTGATAACTTAGCGGTGTGAAATATACTTTACGACCTATTCTCATACCTACCAAATATACATTAAAAAAAAATCATAAAAATTGGTCTAGCCATTTCGATGGAGTGCTTCCAGAAACACCGTGACACGAGATTTTTATATATATATAAGAAGAAGATTAATACTATATTGTATTATTAAAAAAAATATATAAACCCATAATAGTGCAGTATTTATGTTAGTTTTTTATTCTTCTTGCTCAATCATATTTGAGATCAGACAGTCTACCTTTCTATCCTGCCAGCACTATTCATGTGACTCATCACCATCCCGCCCAATTCATTTCAAATTAATACAACATGTCTTCTACTTCAACAACAAAATGAGTACTTACAACAGACTGTTTACATTTAATTCCATAGCAACATAAAAATTTAAAGTGTAGTACTTAAATTAAACTAGACCAAGTGATAAGCATTATAATATTCCTACATGATAGCCGTAGCCGCGTCATTAATTGATTGGACGATAATATTATTATAATGTGGTTACTGAATATACACAATACTACAGCTTAAATTTGTCGTCATGTTAGTGTGTAACTGGTTTTGTACAGTTGTCACTAGTCATCATAACATAGTCAGCCAGACTCAATACACTACAAACCTAGCATTTGCAGCATCTTACAATAAGACGTTATTGTTATGCAAATAAAATAATTAATTGCCCAGCTGTGTAACACAGTTGATAAAAAAACAGTTATTAACACTTCACTGCATCCTACAATGCGAAAGTTTGTGAGTATGGATGGATGTTTGTTAGTCTTTTATGCAAAAACTACTGAACGGATTTGGATGAAATTTAGCACACAGATAGTTAATACCTGGATTAACACATAGGATACTTTTTATCCCGGTAGTACGATCCCGTGGGACAATTATCGAACTCACGCGGGCGAAGCCGCGGGCATAATCTAGCATACAATAAATGTACCTGCAGAGAAATGTAAATAATCCACTACCACACAGATACACATTTATTATTCATGTATGTCTGTATAGCACTGTAATTTGCAGTTTTATTATGTATTTTATTATGATATATCAATGGTGCATTGGCATGAAATTGTTTATAGCTTTGAAAACTGAAACATAATAAAAACCGTGATAAGTTACCGTTGTTGTTGCATGTTGCAGTCACAAGCACTATTAGTACATCTTTTAAATAGATGCTATGCAGATTATTTTATACTTATCTTATCACCAAACAATTATTTGCTCGTAATAATTGATCCTATTAAATTTTCCTTTAATTGTTTGCAGTTTCTTCCCAACGGTCTTGCAACCAGTGGTGCGGGGTATCCTAGGCCCGCCGCACCGCTGCCTAGTGCGGATGGGGCTCTGCTCTCCCAGTCCACGTCGCGTGCACCTTGCGTTGAGTCCTAGAGGCGTCACCATATCGATGCCGGGCGTCGAACCGCAAGACATGGAGAGGCGAAGGTGATTTGTCTTTATTTGCTGCGGAAAGTTCTTAAGGGGGAAGGGAAACAACAGTTGTACATCAGGAAATGAGTGATTAAGACCTGGAATAGGCACTGACCTGGAAGGTGAAAGCGCCAGGGTACCCCGCGAAATTCAAAGTTTCTTAGGTTTTTTTGCAATTTGCAGGTCAGTGACTATTTAATGAACAAGAATTTGTGTGGTATACCACAACTAAAAAACCCGACTACTGAAAAATCACGCTCTAATTAAACTCAGAGTTTACATGGTAAAATCGACTCCTCCTATTGTTGAAGTCGGTTTAAATGTAGCCTATGTTACCCGGACTATAATAAGGAATGGATTGACACTTTATTCAACAAAATCGGATGAATAGTTTAGGCGCTACGGAGGAACATACGTAAATACAAACATACATAGACTGCTAAAATCATAACCCTTTTGGCTTCGCAGTAGTCGGGTAAAAAGTCATTCAATGAGATTAAATGAAGTTAAGGGTTGTATTGATGATTTTAATGATTATAACTCTAAAGCCATATTTGTTATGGTCGCGAATCCTATTTTAATCAATATACAACCCGACACTGATCTGCAAATTGCAAAAAATGTAAGAAAATTTGAATTTCGCGGGCAACCGTGACGGCCCTGGCGCTTTCGTGTTAAGGTATCATTCACTAATTTCTTGATGTTCAGTTGTTGTGAACACTGTGTACAGTCCCTTTACAGTTATTTTATCTCTGACTGCACCAACCTTATGTTGCGAGAATAAAGTTCAACATTCAATTGATTTCAGAGTCAGCTACCCAAAATCAACCTTATTGCAACAAAGATAAAGATCACTGTGATTTTGATACTGATGCAAAATAAAATAACTGAAGGCAGTGTAGCTATATTGAAGAGTGTTACGCCTATTTTACGTGGTGGTTTATAACTACCTACTTTTTCGGATAAAGGCTATGTAATTGTAAAATTAGCGCCGGTTTTTAATTGTACTGGAAATACTTATCTCAAATACTTGTTTGTTTTCACATAATAATTATGACTAATTGACTACAATGAGATCTACATATTACCAAACAAAGGCCTCCGCCGCGTCTGTCTGTCTGTTCGCGATAAACTCAAAAACTATTGAACGGATTTTCATGCGATTTTCACCAATAGATAGAGAGATTCATGAGAAATGTTTAGGTATATAATTTGTCAAGGTGCTTTGTAAATTGGTTGAAATATGACGATCATTATTGAAAGTGTCGGAAAAATCAAGCCGCTTTCATCGAAAACACTGCCTAATCCCTTTGAGATATAACAAAACAATGCACGGTGGGATATTCTTTCTTTTATAAATTTACAAAAAGCCAGCCATATATCTATCTTTTAAGGCTAGCTTACTATACCCATTCTATCTTCTAAAAAAATTGTCACGTCATTCATCATCATTTCAGCCGAAAGACGTCCGCTGCTGGACATAGGCCTCCCCCAAGTGTCGCCACATTGACCGGTCCCGTGCAACTCGTATCCTGCGGATCCCTGCAACCTTCACCAGGTCCTCGGTCCACCTAGTAGGAGGTCTTCCAACGCAGCGTCTTCCGGGTCGCGGTCGCCACTCCAGAAGTTTTCGGCCCCATCGGCCATCCGTTCTGCGAGCAATGTGCCCTGCCCACTGCCACTTAAGTTTTTGGCTATTCTTCGGGCTATGTCGCTCACCTTGGTTCTCTTGCGGATGTCCTCATTTCTGATTTGAAAACGCCTTCTGATAAGGCCCATTGTGAGCGAACACGTTTCGGTCCCGTATGTAATCACTGGCAACACACACTGGTCATAGACTTTCGTCTATTTAGACGGATGCAGTATTAATCCTTATCAACTTAAATACGTTAGTTATCTTAATCATTTTATGCACATTATTATAATCGTTTACACCATATTTAAATGAATATCTTAAGAGTTATCGCAAAAAATTAACGCGCGCGAAAATAAATTCAAGCGCGTTTCTCATACCGATGGCGATGGCGGGACTCGTTTGATGCATCAACCCCGCGCCGTCGACATTAATAAATAACATTTAAATCTAATCCACGTATCAAGCTGATGCGAGCCTACGACAGACGAAACATGTAGGCATAATATTATGCTCTACTACTTTGCGACGCCGAGGCGGGTTGTTTTTATCAAAGATTTTTATGACAAAACTCGATTTGTGTTTGTACGAACACGTTTATTTCGGAGATGCCCGTCTAGTTTTGAACTCGATCGTAGGCTAACTAGAATTTGGCATAATTTATCTACTGGTATCTTTTGACTAATGCTTAGATTACCCTTTCCAGACAAATCGCGCTCAAGGCGTTGAGCGAGAGATTATCGAAGACTTCCGAACAGACGCGACAAAAGAACCTATCGACCAAAGTGAACATGGATGCAGTGAGGAAGACGCAGTCGCAGGTGATCCCGCAGTTCCCCGCCGACGTGGCGCAGTCCAGCCAGGCCGTCGCGGCGCCTGCAGAGGCCACGCTCGTCGACCTTACGGACCCCGCACCACCCACCACCAAACAATCATGATCCGACCAGATTCAAACATAAAACAAAAGGCTGTTCACAGAACCAATGTAGAAATAGGTACGGTTGATTTTTACGAGTGCCTGGCGATCTCAAACATTACAAATTCCATATAGTATGAAATTATTTATGAGGAATCTGTCAATTGGTGATTAAATTGTTGTTATTGAAGCATTTCATGTACATCACACGTTAAATGTGCATTTTAATTCGTTAGTCTGTAAGCAATAGCATTTCTGCAGTGGCACTGTGAATCTATACGAAATAGTATTCATTTTATTTTCTTTTATAAATCCAATAAATATGGTAACAGTTGAACGTATGGGGTATAAAAAGTAAATATTTTTTGCAGATTTTATTGCATTTGTTGATTGTGTCTAGCTGAAGAGTGTGAAAGATGTGACATATTGTAAATATAATTGATATTGATTAGTGTTAATTAATTAAATAAATAAATATCTAATCACTTAGTAAAGATTTTTATTGCTTTTCTCTTCGAATTTTTACAAAATTTTCACGTTTTTCATGTCAGATCAACAGAATAAGGAATTAGTAAAAAGTAGTCTCATTGAAAATAGGTGGAGTAAATAGATATTATTGTTTACATAAATAAGTTTGTGGTGATGCCTGCCGGGTTATGCAGATTTACAAGGCACTGCTTACAACGACATTTGGCATAAATATAATGGGTTAAAGTTGGTTAAATTGCACTTTACAATAGAATAACAGTTCGCCAACTATTCGGCTATCTATATACAACAATAACCCCTAATAAAGAGTAAATATATTTAACATTACATAATATTATCTATTAATGTACAGAAATATTTAAACATAAATCTATTAGCTGGTGAAAAAAATAAAATAAAAAATACTATTCCATTAAAAAATAAACTAATTCAATTCTAATACAATATAAAGATATTCTTGTGACCTGTACACTATGAGATTAGTATCACTAAAATGTGATAGAATAATATTTTAGCTACAGTATTTTATAACTACCAATTGTTCCAATAAGTTTTTCACTGCAGCAGGCGGCAACACTATTAGGGCCTATAAGGTCTTTACTCTTCGATTAATACTCATGATGTTCCACAGATATCAACATAAGATAACACTGTAATCACAAAATGCATGTCAAATGCAAAATCCAGTCCACACGCAGTACCAGGCGTTGATATAGCACATCCAGTTTTAGAAAAAGACTGCAAAGCCAACTATTTTCGAAAACCCGATGAGCCAATAGTTGCATGAGTTACATTGTTAGTCTTATAGGTCCATCAGCTTTACAACCACTCCAGTAAAGTTTAACTAATATTAGGCCATACCCTCAGTTGCAGAACATGTCAAGGCGCCAACAGTACAAAATCGCGTGACACTTCACTTTTCGTTTAATAGTCACCTGCCAAGAGTATTTGTTTAACCCCCATAGTCTAGATACCAATTAGTTTATATTTTATGTCCACGAGTAATCCGCACCCACAGTTTGGTACACATCACTCGCGATCACGCCACGAATAGCGGCGTTTATACAGGGGCTACCTATAGTAATGATGTTGGTTCTGCGGCGGCCACTGCTGGACAGGCACGGTGGGTTGTTGGTACCCGTCGCCCCAGCGGGTACCCTCGCCCATTGAGTTCACTGACCCCATAGGGACGGAGGACGACATTGGAGATACGCCTGATACGTTTGTCGACATGCTGCCACCTGGTGGAGAAAAGTAGATTTAAAACAAGTTTTTTACTACATTGAATAATACTGTATCAACGAGAATCTATTCAAAATTCAAATTCGGGCGTAAATAAGATAAGCTTTTAGCAGGATAACAAAGATACAAGTTCTAAAACACCAATGTTTTCCTAATCATCATTCTCACTAAAACCACCACCTCACTCATCCCTGGAGGGAACTGCTCTTGACCCAATTCATTAGTCCAAATTTTCTTTAACCTCGGATATGCAATTATAATAATAATTATACTGTTTTTATAATTACACTGGTTATGGTATTTTGTAACTCTTGCAGAGTTACAAAACCTTCATAATATGTCCAGTAGTGCTTACCAGGTTGCACATAAGACGGTGGCGCGGAGTAGGGCGGCGCGGTCGTGTAGTAGGTCGGCGGCGGCACGCTCATAGTGTGCGCGAGCACTGGTACTGAGGATACCGGCGGCGGGAGAGAAGGCGGCGGTACTGGCTGCGGCGGCTGTAGTAGGGGCAACAGTGGAGTTAATAAAAGTTTAAGAGGGCAAGAGTTGATAGTCAGTGATGTAGGCCATAACAAAATATTTATAGAATATGGATGACCTAGGTGACTATGCGCAAGAGGCTAAATGCCTCTATCCCTGGCATGGCAGTTTGAATAAATCTTTCTGCTTTTGTGAAGGCATTGCTCTATGGAAAAACAGGTTAAATCACTAATGCCAAAGGGCTGCTAGTTTAAGCCATCTGCTGTTGAAGATCAGACCAGTTTTCTAAATATAATTCTGCAATCATCTAGCCTAGCCTTTTCCCATCTGTTTTGGTTGGTTTCTAGACTAACAAGGTACAGCTGAAATCCAGGAACTAACATGAAGCCACTAACTATTTGACTGCCACAACCCATTTACTTGGTAACACTACTTCTTGAAAGACTGGTTAATAAATTCACAATACTCACAGGATAATACGCGTTATAGTAGGCGTGCGATTCAGTCTGGTCCTGTATGGGCACGGTGATGAGGTTAGTGCGCGCGCGCGGCCTCTCGCCGCCGGCCGCGTGGCCGTGCGTGTGCGCGCGCGGGTCGTTCGCTGACGGCGGCATCTGCTGGGAGACATTTGGGTGTTATTTGGAGGAAAGCTGTTACTAAGGAAGTCGTTTTTGAAATACGTCATAATAACTTCATTAATTAGCTCCCCAAAACAACAGTGTGGCGTGACGCCTTGTAGACACTATGTTAGTACCTTGCACTAAGCATTTGTGTTCAGCCCAGTCTTTCTCACAAGAGGACTGTGGCCAAGCAGTTGAAACATTATATGCCTAATTATGTTTGATGTAGGATCATGGTCTAGTCTACCCCCACATTCACCAATACTGTATTTCCATTTAGAATGTGGTCATCTCATAGCAAATATAATATCACTAATTGCCAAGCTTAGAAATAATGTATGTAGGTTATACTCACAGTTAAAGGCTTCACAATAGCCACTGTATTTGATGGTGGTCCTGGCTCAGGTTTGCTCTCGGTAGCTCCCGAAGACACGTGTCTATGGTTGATGTGAGCTTGCAAATCTCTCTGGAAGAATATTAAAACATTTTTAGGTTTTAATCCTCCATTTTTTTCCATAATTTTTTCACTGCTAGAAAAGCTGGTTATCATCAGCTTTCAATCTGTGGGACTTTCTCTTAATATGGAATTATGTGTCATTCTATATACCTGTGATAAATAAGTTCTTCTGCACCCAGTGTTGCCATATCGTGAACCAGAATGGGTACACATGAATACTGTGCCTAGTCCTGTTTGTTCCACTCGCAGGACCTGAAATATGACCAAAATTTTATTTTATTTATTTTAAACATTTCTGTAAATGCTACAAAAAAAGAACTCTAAACTGCTTTAAAAACTATTTATGAATGAAATAGTTTTATTACTGTACTGTTTGTTTTATTTTAGATGAAGGTCAAAATACAGCTAAATTTTCTCCATATTGAAGTTTATTTACCTTTTCTCTACATCTAGGGCAGTGTGTATGGTCAGCTCTGGCGCATGACAAACAGAATACGTGTTTGCATGGTATCTGAAACAGGATAAATAAATTGATTCAGACAGACATCTCTAATGTTAGGGGTAATCCCCTAACATTAGAGATGTTTGTTTGAAAATGTAAACTTGTTTCATTTTAACAATTATGATGGCAGATCTGTTTGCAGTGTTAGACTTATTCTTAGTATGTTGTTGGTAGTCTATAAATAATGCGTCCCCTCAATACTTAGTAATGAGTTTGGCACTATCACTAGCATCCATCAATTTGTATAGTGTGCAGGCCTCAGGGCACACATCAAGCTACAATGGACACAACATTAGATTAAATTATAATTCTTAAAACTGAAGTCTACAAGAATGTTCCAATATCAATATAATGATTTCAACATTCCACTCACCATTCGTCCATAAATAAGTATCGGTTTGGAGCATATATCACAGCAGTATATCATAGGGTTGAGGACTTTCTCTCCAATAAGTGTGGCTCGGTGACTCCAGTCCAGCCTAAGCATGGGCTCTGGAGGTCCACGCTGGAGTGTTGTGAACACTGGGGCTTCTAGTTGAGATATGTCTGATGGTACTTCCACTGTGAATATTAAAATTAGGATGTTAGAAAATGACTGTTGTAGTGTTTGTATAGTTTGCATTTTAATTTGTGTTTATCTTGAATTTCATTTGAATAGAAAATACATGGACCTTTGTGCCGAAGCACATTCTTGGATATTTCAAAAGTATGTAAAGCTGCCTCATTGACCAAAGATAATGTGGAATGGTAATGCCAAAAAGTAAGAATAAACCTGGACTATTATGGTTAGTTCTTTTTAACAAAACTTTGCAGATTAAGAAAGTACTGTGGCTATTACCAGTTTTGATAGCTAAAAGTTAAAAAAAATCTAAAATGGCTACCCCAATAGCCAAGTCCCAAAGTAACCTAGCTTGTAAAGTAAACTAACTTTTTCTAAGTACTTTTTGTCTTCCCACTGCCACATAAAATACACTTTCACGGATATAGTGGCTCTGGACTGACATACTTATTCATCATGGTGTTATCATATATTTAGTGTTGGACCTCTTGACGTTCCGATACAAGGAGCCATTCGCTATCTTTGTGATAACTGATAAAACTTAATCATAAAGTTGATAATGGTTTGCTGATAACTTGAGTATAGAGTTTGTTTTCATCATTTCTAGCTTGCTTTGACTATGGATTTCATATACATGTGTATTTAAGAAGTACTGTTTAGAGAATACTATATTATTGTGATAGATCCTTTATGAAAATACAGATATTTCCATACAGTCAATGGTTTGTATGACAAGAAAAGTGAGGTTACATTTCTTATAAGCTATATTATAGTCATGCGTGACTATTCTATCTGTTTTTGAACTCGATCTGTTATTCAGTTAACTATGCAAGATTAGTTGTTAATGTAAATGATTGTATAGCTGTTAAATATTGTGCACAAATAATATTAAACAATTTACATTTAGCTGGTTCAGTCGGTTCAGGTTCCTCCTTAACTTCCTCAGTAACGATTTCTTCTTGTTCTTGGACAGTTTCTTCAATGGAGCATTCCTCTTCATCACTTGACATTACTTTCGCCACTTTCTTCCCTCGCCCTCGGCCTCTACCTCGACCTCGGCCGCGGCCCCGACCACGGCCCCTTCCTCGAGCATTTCTCTTTTCACTATTCATGTTTTCTAATCAAAAACCTTTTTTTCCAACGCTTAAAGTCTAAGTTTACACTTAACCTATTTTACACCAAATAATAGTTCACAAACAAGTAAGCAGTAAGCAGTGGGACTATATATTTTATTTAAATAAACGAATCTTTATCTTAAATAATTCATTTTGGAGGGATTTTATTGTTTTAACAAAATTCCATAAAATCACAATCGTCATGAACAGCGGTTCGGTTCATCGATTAGATTCTAGTGATGTCAAATACCACATTTAGTAAGTTCAGCTGATTCGACTAAACGCACCAACTTATTTCTGTTTTCATTGTCACCAATAGTTTTTAATCTTTCATGAGTAAAGCTATGCATATAATTTATTTAATAAAACAATATTAATAATACTAACTTGGTATGAGAAGAGAAAAAGTAGTTTATGAAAAACTCTCACCACATCAATTCGTTCTAATTAGACTCGATTCGATAAAATGGAACTAACAACATCCTTATCAATCTGAACGTTCCATTACACGGAAGATCCATTTCAACGATTCAGAGGGAGAACATTAATTTATAAACAATTTTTAGATATTTCTTGATTTTCACCAATAATATTTAAATACTAACGAGACTGAAATAAAGTTAAACAATTTATTTAAAAAAAAAACAGGCTTTATGTAAGGAAAACGGAAGGTAGAAATGGATTCGGAGTTCACTTTTCAGCTTGCGAAATGGAATGTGTTTAAAAAACAATGTCAACAAAATAATAAAAATAGAATTTGCCGGTTTTGTCCGTGTGGTAAATTAACAAAATTTTTCTTGTTTATGAAAATGACCGACGATGGGTGAAAGAAAATCACAACTCTTTTTTTGTGAGTATTCATAATTTAATATGAAAATGTCCTCAAGAAATGTGCCGCATACCAATCGGTTTATTTACGTCGTTGGTTTTAGCGTTAATTTCAATTTATTTTTTAACTTACGTCCAGTTCTCAGTTTCTTTTGTAATTAATATGAATGTGCCAATGGAAGCAATCAGAATTTTTTACTTATGAAGTTATCTACGCTAACCGTACGCATTGTGGAATGCCCCCCATGTGACCTCTCTTTTACGCGTTAGCTGAGAAGGGTCAAGGTCAGCACTTTGCTTGAAGCTTACGAATGCATTTATTGCATTCAATAAACATTATGTCCTCGGAGTCTGTGGCAGCCCCTATATGACAGTCATATCTATGAATGTTTGGTTGGGCACATGTAGGAAATCTCTTCAAGAGTTCCAGAAATAGACAGAAGGTGCTTTGACCACCCTTATAACACACACGGAAGAGACTGAAATCCTCCATTTATGTTTTAATTAAGAAGGATAGAAAGAAAAACAGGTATTTATTTGTCTCAGGACTCTTAAGAGACATGTACATATTACCTACAGGTAGGTCGCAAATCTTAAAGGTCTATATGTGATTTGTGTTTTGCAACATTTCTGGCCAGCGAAGCTCCAGCGACCTTGAGATGGTCCATAAGTAGCTCCAGCGACCTTGAGATGGTCCTTACGCATTACGTATGCCCTTTTCGGTAGAGAGAAGTCTGTCACAGTAATGTAAGTAGGTTTTTTGGGACATAAGTCGGTTTCGAACAGGACGAATGAGTTGCGGGCTATGTCATGAACTAGCTTCAGTCCAAAAGTGAACCATTTCTGCTTGCACTACAGTTAGGTGTCGTATTTCGAAAGTAAGAACATTCTAAATGGCCGAATCACAAGAAAAAACGCACAGGCGCGGTTTATTCCAACCTACAGTAGCTTCCTGCTGCTACTTCCAATTTTAGACAGCGCTTCTGTATTAGTACTACATACTAATTGTTTGATTAGCACCTATAATTACGTAATTAGTTTGTTTACCCCAAAGATTTCGCAATTGCGATTTTCGCAACAGCGCAACGACCATCGACATTATGCGTGCTTTGCCTTCGTACATAGTTCGTACGTAGTGGAGACGATGTCATAACACGCTGATCATATTGCAGTGTCTTTTTACATACACATTGTAGTATTGAGTATCGATAAAAAATCGTAGGAACAAGTTTTGCTTATTCGTAGTATGGACTTTTATTTATCGAACTTTGGACGATTTGTCTATTTACTGGGTGAGTAACTTCTTAATAACTATTATTTTTATCAAGATCTAAATCAGTTTCATAGCTTTACCTTTGTGAATCTTGATACGGTGGGCCTAGTGCGAGTTCAATTTGTATGGAATTATTTAGCTCTCCATTGTTATTACCAGATGGCGCTAGTTCAGTATTAGGCCAATTACTTTTTTTATGGATGGTGCGAGTTTTAGTACACGTGTACTAAAACTCGCACTAAGCCCTCTGATAAGTGACTATGACTACTAAAAGAAGACTTGCATTTACAGCTCTCACAGTAGAACTTAGTCACGAAGCCAAAGAATTTCTAACGGTGCCTATTTTACTCTAACTACCATTTGAAATCCTGGACTTACTGATGTAAATATTTACATACACGCAATTGTATTATACATTCCCCGTCACGTTCACACTCTTTCCCTTTACTGGGTAATCAGAATTCCAGGCGCTGCTATCGATAACGCGTGGTATGTCGGTACCGCTTGAAGCCTCGTACAGGCCACCATGTTTGGTTTAAAAATCGCAACGGTTTGGTGAATAATTAGGAACTGGCAGCCTGTTGTGGTGTGTAGTTTTGGCGATCCTTGTTTAAGTATTCTATGTACCGTGTACGCAAGCTACAAGCATAGCGCACCGTCGCCGACGACGTTGCAAATAGTTGCCGATGATGTATTTTCTCGATTTATTCCTTTTACATCGATTCACGTACCGTCTTATCCGAAGTTCCAATCTTTCCTTGCTGTTGTTTGCACATGCAAATACGCCTTCGTTCCTCTGTTACCAATAATCATCAAAAATATCATCATAAAGAAAACGAAGGCTCTCAGTGTCTATGGTGAAGCTGTACGCGTACACAAAGTCAGAAATCCGCAGCCCGGCGGCATCAGGGTTTACGAAACAATTTCAGATAAAGATTTGATATCTGAAATTGTTCCTTGTTTTGTTTCCTTTCCCAAAACATCGTTCGATCATACAAATTGTTATCAGCCATTCGTCCAATTATATCTAGTAGGTTTATTTCATAAGCAGTTACGTAGACGGCATGTCTTCAGATTTTCCTAATCTAAAAACGCCGTTGATAAAATGTATGACATGAGTCACCACGTACGAGCATGAGCAATGCAATTCGTTAAGCTTGAAAGTAGGGTAATAAAAATATTCGTGATTTTGTGTCAATGTGTAATAATCATAGATTAGTAGCTAGTAACTGGTTGATTCCTTTCTACTAAACTTAGGCCACTTTTCCTCTGACTGGGTATTTTACAGTAGACGATGATAATATAAATGTCATTGATAAATGATTTAGTGATATCATTTTATATCATCAATAAAAGGGGAAATTCGAATAGGAAATTACATTCGATTAAAGTGGTTTATTGAATGGAAAACAAACTAATAAAACATGCAATAAAATTTGACTAGTATTAAAAGCCATTCAATCACGCGAATAACAGCAGTCATACCTACTTAGTTGCAAAACAGAAAAGTTAAAAGTCTTGATATACTGACATTGGCATTGTTAAAGATTGTTATGGACGGCACAGAATAAGTAAACGAAGTGGTAATGGGCCGGCTGTATTAGCCGTAGAACCGGTGACCGTTTTGGTAGACGTGTTCTTGAGTGGAGACCGCGAATCGGCAAGCGTAGTTAAGGACACCTTCAGGCTCCTTGGAGTGGCGAAGTTCGCAGGGAGGCAAGTAACGGCAGGCTGAGAGTTGCTGAAAATCGAGTTAAATGGCATGCGGTTGGAGAGGTTGCCCAACATTGGAATGCAGGCTGTAGGGGTAGGCTAATGATGTCCAAATGGTCAGTCGGTAGAACATCCACTGTATTTCAGCCACTCTATATTTGAGATGAAAAAAACATAACATCCGCGATGTTATGTTATTTTCATCAATCCCCGAAGGGTTGAGACAGATTTCGCTAGTTATGTTTAAGTCCCATGTCATAGGGGGCGAGCCTATTGCCATCAACTGGGCACAAATTCAGACTCCGTGACTGCTACTGAGAAAGTCCTGATGAAAATCCTTGAATTTCTTTCCACTCAAACCTCACAAGCGGCGTTCACTCCTCGCGGGTTTTATTTTCGCTAGGTTCATTCTGAAAGCAATGACATATTCAACCGTGGACTAAATATAATTTTTCAATCTTACGTCTTGGTAAATATTAATGCTACATTCGGTCCTCTTGTTGTATTGTGATTAGGTGTTTATCCAGCCAGGGTGCTTCGAAATTCATGAGGTCAATGTCGTTGCTCCTTATATCTAGAGGTCTATGAATGAATGTAATTCACGGTCTTGTCGTCAGCTCCCTCTGCTATTGCGCAACTTTCTGATGAAATTCTTCGTCTGGATTGCCAGTTTATGTTGATTTAGCGAAACGTGAATTACGGGCTATTTAATATAATTTTTATTAGAATTCTTCATTCAAATAATACTTTACAGTAATTGGATTAAATCTCGTTTATTCATTATCAGACATTGGCAGCCTTTCTTTTGATTCATAAGGCTTGTTTTTATTCATTAAAGGCATTTTTTACCTTCCACTTTCTTTTAATCATTCACAATCGTTATCTTGATTGTTTTTATTATCTTTATCGTTGAGGAGTTCTTGAAATCGACAAATACTTCACAGAATAAAAATCAAAAACAAGGTAGATTAATGGCAATTATGCAAAAGATTATATTTTTCTGTCGTTTTCTTTATTACTTACTTAATCTTTTTTGTAAATACTTTTCAAATTATCTTTATGTGACGAATTTTAGGGCAATAAATTTTTAAGACAATATCGAGGAATTTTTCCTTTCTATTCCGGATGTCATTGAGAAATCAATGGAAACGATGTTGTACTTTGGGGGCCTAGGCTACTATTCCTATAAGTAGGCAATCGTCGTATTCTGTTAATGATTCACATTATTTCTAATCATCATCTGCCTAGCCTTTTCCCAACTATGTTGGGGTCGGCTACCAGTCTAATCGGATGCAGCTGAATACCAGTATTTTGCATGGAGCGACTGCCTATCTGACCTCCACAACCCAGTTAGTACTGGGTAATACGATACCCCTTCGTAAGGCTGGTTGTCAGCCTTTCGGGCTACTGACTTCCTGTAACGACTGTCAAAAATCTAGAAATGACACCCGGGACCAATGGCTTAACGTGCCGAGGCACGGAGGAAACTCGGTATGTAAGGGATGGTCACCCATCCACAGACCAACCTAGGCAAGCGCGGCTTAACCTGAAGATTGATCCGAGCGGCTGTTATTATTTAGCTGCGAGCTCCTAAGTATATTTGCCTATATCCATACTTTGTTTTTATATAGGTTCTCCGGAAACGACACAGATTCAAAGAAGCCTTTTGTTTTTAGTCTTTGTGAATTCAATCCACGGAATATTAAAAGCTCTAGCCTTGAATCTTGCTTCGTCGAAGCAAGCTTTATTATTTGCTATGCTATACAAAGGGGCCCATTACCTATCGACTACTGGTATATGTATTATCTGTGTGTGTGAGTTTGTCTCTGTGTGTGCCTGTAGTCAGATATTTGTATAGCCATAAAAAATACGCATAACTAAACGCGCTATTCACGCATCTTGATAATTTGCAAGAAATTACACTAAAGAAAAGTAAAACTATGCTAGAAGTCACATCAACTGATAATTCATAGTTCCCGATAGCAGTTATGATATTTTTATTGCTGTAGTCGCGCAATAAAGGTTTGATATACGATAATGTTGCCAATCCTATTACTTATCGTAATCATAATACTAACAAAGAAAGCTCTTTCGGCCTTTAACAATACATTTTAATAGGCCTTGTAGGCGTCTGAAACGTGAGGCACATTGTAAAGAGGTTTCTTTACTTTGACTGAAGATAAACTCTATTCCTTTCACTTAGGATTTATTATCACTCATTGGTGCAGGTACAGTTTATTCAAATTAAGTCAAATCATTTGTGATATGCTCACAAATGTAGCTATCGTCTTACAGTGTTGGATTCCATTCTTTCATTCTGTGTACAATAGTTTTGTTCAAGCAAACATGGGTGGATTTCCATTATGTAAGTTTACTTTGCGATTTCCAAGTATGTTGCGCGTAAATGTTTTAAATCCTCTACTTTACCTTATTTTATGTTTAGTGAAATAAGTTCCTAGCAAGTACATATTTATCTACGTTGTTTAAAGTATTCACAATCTATTTTTTACAGGATAAGAGCTCTTTAGTTTTTATGCTTATAATCTTTGTAAGGTAAGTAGAGATATGTAATCGAAGTCCTTGTTGTGGCGGCAAAATATCGAATAATTAAAAAGTCTCCAATTAGTGGAACTTGCAGCTTTCTGAGGAGTCATTTCTGAACCGTCACCGTGTCTACGAAGAACACACTCGGTGTGACTGTAGGTCAAGCTTTAGGGCGACTTGCGTCATCTGTTGCAAACGTGCAAACATAAACGTATTCAAGAAAGAGCAACTCATCCCTTGTTAACACTAACGGTGTTATTGCATCAGTTTTTTTTTCTGTCCCATCACAGCCCGAAAAAACATCATGTCATGCTACAAAAAAATCACGCTTTTAACACTTAAATGGTTCATGTAATATAAAAGGCAGTTTAACTCATACAAACTTTTAGGCAACCCCTATATGACTTTAGTTTTGGATGTTTATATCACATTGTTCAGGCGTGATTTATTTTCAGATTACGTCCTGTATAAACAGATGGAGTTTTACATCTGAAATACAAAGATGACCGGACACGACCTCCGGTCCGTATAATCTTAATTTCGTTTTGATTTCCCTACCCTCGGGGTTATCTCATAAATACTGCTCTTTGTAGCGCCACGTATTTATCAGAAATAATAACATAGCAGATATCAGAGCTGATAAGTTGAATATCTTAAATATTGATTATAGGTACATGGAAAACAGATGACGTTAATGTCAATAAAGAAAACGGGGTTTTTAGTGATCGTTCTTCCCCCATGCTCACTTCCAGATCTATACCGATGGAGTCTCTTTGGGAAACTACTGCCCATGAGGCAATCGCGTAGGTGTATAATTTGATGGCCTGATGAAATAAAATAAATATTTCAAGTTCAATAAGGTTAAATTAGATTTTAAGTTAATATTTACATCATCATTTATTTTTTTTGTGTTAAAATTTTAGAAATCATCATGATCTGTTGTTTTTTTTTTAATACAAGAAGTCCATCCACTTTTCTCGACGCTACGCCTCTTCTCGCCAATTAACGAGAAAACCAGCCAAGGAGTCCCGCTATCTTCTCCTCAAAAGTAGAAAGAATGGGGGAAGGCCTTTGCACAGGAGTGGGACAGTCAAGGCATTTTCATTGTCATTTGAAGTTATTTAATATGGGCAGTTTTGGTGGTAGGATGAATAGAATTATAATTATGCGGCTACGAGTTTGTTAATCGTAGCAGAGAAAGACATGATTTGATGGAATATTATTATCTCCCAAATCACCACTTTTTAAGTATGATAAACGCACTTTCAGTGACTTCTGGAAAAAATTGTGATAATCAGGCCGACACATCAAAACATATTGAAGTCATCACAACGATTAACTTTTTATTTCTATGTCGGTGTGAATATAAGAAAAAAATAAAACTAGGTCGACTCTGTGCATAAAACTATTTTCAAAAATAAGAGTACATACCTATCATGCCAAAAGTATTAAAATATAAATAGATACTTCACCGGCTGTCATACATAGTTTCTGCGGTTTTATTTCAAGGAAACGGGATGATAAATTGTCGCTTTTCATATGCTTCGCTTTTCTTTGCTAGGCTTTCCTGATTTATGGTCGCTAAGTCCTACATCCACAAACCTTACATCACCGACTGGTCGCCTCGAACAAATATCCATAAGCCATTCAAATATTTGAGTGGCCGAAATGGACCTCCGACCCTAAACACACTGAAGGAGGAGGCTCTATAACTACGGTGTTTGGGTCATGTAAGCCATCCCATATTTACAATATATCAGATCATGTCGGACCCACAATTTCTAATTGAAATTTATTATAATATCATCGACCTGATTCTTGGATATTATCGATCAGCTTTCTATCTACTTGCAGGGTAAGCTGAACTTCAAGTGAAACATGTTTTGACATGGCAAAAGTGCATATGTATGTACGACTAGATTGTAAGTACCTTAACCACACGACATTATCTAAGAACGAGCTCCTTGCCTCACTTGGCTCATACAACTTTCGCAGGATGATAAGCACTACAGCTACTTTCATCTTCGCAGATTGGTAATGCTAATGATTTATCAAGAAATAATATATTATCTCCGCCCTAGGTATGCCTTACTAAGTGGCAGAATTCCAATTTCTGTCTCCAACAACAGAAACTCCCAAAATATTGATGACAATTTCTTAATGTGGACTGATTGCTGCGCACCAATTTGGGATGAATTTGCGCGCATAAGCTCACATAACAAAATGTATATAGGTGCGAAACGTAATGTAATACATATTATTACGCAAGTCGTAGTTTAGTGCCCTGAGGAGGGCAGGCTGTTGCTGGCAACGCAACGCGGTCACGGCCGGTTGTCGCTCCGCTGACGTTGTCGACTTGTCGGCACTGAACGGCCGGATCGCCATCGCGTGCATTGAACGAAAAAATCGCACGGCATAAGAGCGTGTTTATGATGTCGATTTCTGTCTTATTGATTCAGGTAAAAATGCGATACTCTATCTCGATTAATTTAAGGCTGCGATGACATTGTCGTCTCGTCTCGTCTGTATTAAATTGACCGGATAGCAGCTGCATCTGTAAACGCAGGATACGCAATGTAATTTACGACTGACGGTCTATCCTCAGACACGCGAACAGGTTGACGCTTCTGATTGAATGGTTTCATAAAACATCTTATAATCTGTTAACAAATCGATATAGTCACGGACGATCTAAAGTCTGAATAATTAAGTAATCTAATGATATCGTCTTAAATTGAATGACTTTTTGATATCTCACTGATTTTGTATTTAGCTTTATTATATTTGGCGTAATTGATTTTATTTCTATAGCATTCTTAAGCGTAGCATTTCAGTCTTGTGCTTTTTCCAAGCTACACACCGTTAAACCGTTTACACCCATCAAGTTCTTTAGCTTGAGTGTTTCTATTTCTTGCAACTGGTTCCCCGAAAACTGTGTTTCTATGGCATTTTTGAGACCTTCCAATTTCTTCTGCTGGACATAGCCTCTTCCAAGGTTCATAGTTTCTGTCTACACCCACCAAGTTATTTAACCCAAGTATTTCTTACAAATGGTCACCGAAAACTAGACTTAGTACAATTTCATCAAAATCAATGATCTGCGTTCAACTGTCAGTTTTCTGTAGTGAAATCATTCGGCAGGTTTTCCTCATAGTGTACGATACCCTTTCCAAGTCTTTATGCCTAATCAGATAAACACGGTACCTAAGCACCAATGGAATACATTTTTGATCTGTGCTATTGATATCATAACGTTACGGCAGATAGTTCTCAACGAAAGATAAGGTCTCATACACATGCTATTTTTGAGTATGAGGAATGAAGTATCATTGTAGCCGATTTAGTTCACTCAAGTGGTATTAATATCGAGAAGCCGTATGAATAGGAAAATCGCTGATCGTATTTTAATCTAATAAACAATTGTATTGGTGCTAATGTTATTACGAAAACTAATTTATTGACCTATATTACTGGTCCTTGCCATCCGTTGTCTCGCAAATCACACCACGTGTAAGAAACGTATTTTACGTTGCACCATCGTTAGATTTTATATGTTGGACCGTTAAATTCCAGCCATCACTTTATAATATCGAGGTTAACCAGAATATTAGCACATTTGTGTTAGGTTATCCCGGACTCCCGGTAGTAGAAAAGATTCCACGAGATTTTTTTACATACTATCTACGCACATCGTAGACGCGACCTCCATTGCCAAAATTAATGTGACAAACTTAAACTAGTTTCTAATAGGTGAAAAAAATATTTTGGCAAACAGTCTTTGCTTCCTTGAAATAGTTGCGTTTAGCCATGCGTTGTCATTTCTCTGAAACATTGCTAATAATAGATTGTTACTATACTGCTTCAAATTCGTGAACAGCATTTTCTAATTATCCGCGACCGGGGGTAATGATCGAATATTACTTGGTAGGTACAGGAGTGATCTGTCTGTAATTTAAGTTGAAGACTTGACACTCACCAGCAGACAGGTCCACGACTCACGACGCACAGCTGTTCATGGCTAGCATCACGATCAAAGGTGCAGCCAGCAATTCTGTATGCGCGGTCCATGAGAGACCGCATGCTGCTAGCACCAATCTTTGAATTATTATTTTTTGAACACGTCTTATTACATGATAATTTATTAAAATAAATAAAATATGCTTTAACACGTCTGGTTTAAAAAATAATATCAAAGCTATTTTCGATAACCAGGATGTTACGTCAGGTCTTTGGAGAAGTTCAGACCATTGGCGTCACCGCAATTTCTCAGAAAGGGTAAGAATAGACTACACATTGAAATTACCTTTGACAGAACTATAATAAACAATTAAGGATGTAAAAGTACTAAATTATCTCAAGAAGCAATCAATTTCAATCAGCCTTATCTTCCAGCAATTGCCTTGATTTCGCTCAATTAACAGTACAACAATAGTTGCCTCAAGACAATCTAGATAAAGTGCAAGATAATTGATTAGCATCAATAAGATGTCTTCGAACATTCTATTACATTCCATGACCAACCAAACAGTCCTCTTAAAAAGAAATAGCCTCTTAAAAAGTGTGTAACTGTGTATGTGTCTCGGATCTAGTTAAGGGCCAGTACAGTGTACAAGTTCTATGTGGAGCTAATCAAGTTGCAAGTGTACCACCCTGACGAAGAACGGTGCAGTGCCCTCCTTTCACCTTCAGCCTAGCGCCTGATCGTCTCGGAACCCTGAACTCGTTCGACCCGCACGCCCGTGCATCCATTAAGCTAGGCCCTATGTTTGTGTTGTTTTCAAATCGTTATATCTCGTTAGGAAGTGAGAGATTTGATGGGCTAGAATAAGTGGTCAATCAAATTGTTAAATACTGTTTTGAATATTTTTGTTTAATTTTTACTCTCTAGCTAGTCCTTCGCCACGTTTGTAAATCGGTTTGGATCCATAACAGCTGATGCCAAATCATAAGATTTATGTTGCGTAGCTGTAGGTCAATAAGTGGTCAATAAATATTTAAAATACTATTTTCGCGAGTACCTAACACATTTAATTTGACAACATAATTTACAACGGCCTGAGCTCTACCATTTACTTACTACGCATTGGGTTGTTGTGCTAACGAATTTAGCAGGTTTTGCCTCTGCCAAAAAAACTATTTGTTTTCATGTCACCATGTTATTGTCTACTAGAAAAATTAGAAGTAAGGTCAAATGATATCTGCGTAGTATTATCACGCCACACCACCAACAATACACCATTTGGAACAAAAGGCAAACTATCATGTGCTTTCCATTTCTTTTTTTGTTGGTGATACTGATGTGTAGCAACAAAGATATCTTCCCTTTTTAAAATATAATTATCTTTTATCTAACTAAATCATAACTGACAAGTTAACTTATGGCTTCAATATACTTATAGTTTAGGCTTTAGTGTTTAAACTTTAAGCAGAAACTTACTATCCATTGCTAAGGTCCAATGAACTGGAACCTAAGAGATTTTCATTTTCCTTTGTGCAACAATAAGAGTTTCTCTTTGAAGAAATATCTTGTGATGATAAAATTGCTAGAATAGATCACACGCATTCTGGAAATACAAGGGACTATAATAAGACATCACAAATTCTTATTTCTCTCTCGAAAGATCGAGTGCCACAACACCTAGTTTTTGCTATATTCCTAGATTATTGTGTAAAATCAATATTATGACTTGCTGGTACTGACCTGGGAATAACACTAGGCGATAATAAACATAAGTAGACGTAATTAATGGCGAATAAACATGGCCGGTAAATAGTGATATCACGGCCGGTACGCGTCCTGATCTTCAAAGGCATAATCAGATACGTTCGAATGAATATTTATTCATTTAGGGTACTTAGATGGAAAATATGTTAATCTATTTAAATAAATTTTGGATCATGTTGACATGTTTTCGAAGATAAAATTAACGATGTCTAAAGAAGACCTCTACTCCAGAAGCTGTGTTGCCCTATAAAGATTTCCATTTTGATTAAGATGGCTTTCTGCCTACAGTAAAAGAGGCAATGATATCCTTAGCTGAAAGTAGCTCCTACCCTCCTACCCTTTGGTGAGAAAACGATGGCTCGTATGCATGTTACTGATTTTGAAGTAGCTGCTTAGCTTACTGGTTCTATGAGGGTATGTAGGCGTATGTTAATAAAACAGATGAGTAGGTCTGGTAGTATATTAACAAAACAAAATTCCATCGTGGCAGGCGATCTGCATGTCACTTGTTATGTAGCGCAAACTTTTGTTTTAATAAACTATGGGAGTTGCAAAACAATTAGCGTATTGAACAAAATCACGTTAATATTGGTTCTTCAAGGACTTGTGAGTATATATAACAATGTGCATGTTTCCAGAATGGGTTTAGCATAACAAAGTCTATTTACTGAACTCTCACGAGCTCAATAGATTAATTCTAATCGCTTGAAGTTACGTGTCGATTTCTTAGCTAGATTGTTTATTACTTCAGCAAGTGTTTACTATTTGCCTTCGTGACCAAGTATAACTATGGCCTTTGAAACTGGGGCAGTAACCTATTCCCTTAATTTAAAATTCAAACAGTTTCTGTGACATGCAAACGTGGAGATTTTCTGTGCAACAAACGGTTCTCTGCTGGCATTCTGATTTAATGAAGCTGGTGCCTTTTCCAACGTTTTTTGCTCTGAATGATTATATTCTAAGTAAAGGATTGTTGTGCTGCACGGATGATTTTTAGGGATTTTTCCTCATCATTATACTGGACGTTTCCATAGTGAATTATTTATTTGTTTACGTGATGGGCATTTATTCGTCTCTTGTAATGATAGCTGCACAAACGGTTGTATATTTGTCTAGCTGAAGATGGGAGTATGCATTGTTGGTTAATTCGAGGTATTCTGTTTATAAAACACCTGATATTGATTACACCGGTCAACAAAAGAAAAAAAAAATGTTTGTTTCCTGTGATTTTTATTTGTTTCTATTTCAATTTGGCAAGTATTTTTTAAATATGGCAACAGTTTTTCTCTAACAGCTTTTGTTTTTGAGTTATAGCTAACTACCCTCAATTACTATTTTTACTTCAATTTTCGTTTTTTGGTGGACACTGAAATATATTTTGTTGTTTTCGATATGGCTTGGTCAAGAAGATGTTGTGTACTTAATCCAGATTGTTTTTGCTATATTTGTAGCGAATATTTATTTGAAAAATATCGAAAATCTATATCGGACTTTGTAAAACTGCGTATCATCAATACTTTAAAATTGTGTAATCAAGACAGGCCATGTATATTGTATACCACAAAAGTGTTGTGTGGTTATGGTCCAGTGGAGAAAGGGATGCAATAACAATGATAATATAAAAGATAATAAATATCGAACTTGCAAAAGCTAGGGTGCAACATGAGCATAAAAATCCACTTGTTGCACTCGCATTTAGACCGATTTCCACAAAATCTGGGCGATTTTAATGAGGAGCCAGAAGAAAGATTTCATCAGGATATTCGGACAATGGAAGACCGTTATCAGGGAAGGTGGGACTCATATAATATGATGGCAGACTACTGCTGGAGTTTGCAACGAGATCTACCTAAAGTCGTTCATTCAAGGAAATGTTATAAAAGATCATTTTATTGTGTTAAATAGAAATTTTGTTAAAATATGCATTAATTTTCTTGTATTTTTTAGTCAAAATAGTAGAAGTCTTTATTTCAAAAAGGAAAGCTGTTAGCAATCTCCCATTATTTTTTTTATAGCCTGGGCCATAGAAATACCAGTATCAAAATTGTGTTGACCAGTGTTATTTATTAAGTCCTCGAGATCAAATTGTGAGTAACCTGCCCTCGGAGCATTGTGCAATTTCTGACGCAATATTTCCAACAATTTACATTATGCTCATTCAAACAATTTCTTCTGGCTTAAACTGGTCTGATTAAATAATATCTTTGTATTTTCCATACTCACATACTTTATCGGGTTTCGTTGGGCCTTGGCCCACATTGAAATGATTTTCCTTCATGGATATTAATTTTGCACAGCAGTGGCTACCTATGTTGAATGACGATTACATGAATATTATTAATTCGCAATTCATGATTAAGAAACAGTGATTGAAACTACCGAGGTGGCTTCAGCTGGTTAGAAATATAGTTTGAAACACATTCTGAGACTCCGAGTTGAGAATTCTGAGTCCGCTCGAAATATAGGTAGTGTTTATACCTACATTTGTTATCAGGGGCATATAAGTAGTACAAGTGGATTCAGTATTTACAATCCGCATCCGAAATCGATAGTCCATTTAACATTGACCTACTCTTTCATTTTGATTTTATTATTTTGGCTTATCGGCAAATTTGTATTCCAGTGACGGGAGATTTTTCGTGCTATTTTAATGCATGGTTTTTGATTTTATTTCAACCATGCGGACCGAAAGAAGAAAAGGTTACTAATTTGTCCAGCTGTTTGATCCTTATAAGAGTGATTCTAAAAGAAAAAACCGCTTGTTTGTTATTCACTCCTGCATAAATCTCGCCGCATGGGTGGGGTGCTTTCTAGCATCTTCGATTGTGCATAATGCAGTTCAGGTGTCATTTTCCCGTTCCAGAGTTCTTTGATCTTTGAAAATTTTCATAAATCTTGAATTTTATTCGTTGGGACTCATACATTGTTATAAGATCCTTCGAATCATAATAATGGGTTCTTCTTTGTGTTTCTAAATGTGATGTGTCACGACATGAACTCTATTGACAGTTTGACCTGGCCCTTAGGTCAATAACTTTGAGCTTACCTTGTGACCTGTAGATAAATGATGGGATCTTACTATAAGCAACTTGTATTAAAATTATAGACATCTGCATAACTATGACATATTTGGCTGCTCTTTCCGGGAAGAATTAATATCTGCAAGTCTCGAGTGCATTCAAATTAGTAGCTACATTAAGCGGGCATGCAGTGCGGTAGGTCTCTGCATTTAACATAAATAATATATCCCTAGAGTTATGATGCGACTGCACATGTTGCCAAGAATTAACAAGAGCGGTAAAACGAGGTTACGTTTCATTAATACGTCTCTTCCAATAAGAAAATTGCTGTACTAAAAGCATCAGTCTACAGTCGACGTATTTAAATGTCACGACCCACTACCACAATGTAGGACTGGAGTTGTGAAGATTATCAGTTGAAGTCTGTTTTAAATCTGCCTTGATCCTTGACCCATTATCCGTGTGACACTAGCAGCATCAGTGGATATTGGCATGTTTATGTTACTGACTACAGACACTATAAATTCCTCGCGTTCCATTTTAAAATCTCGGATGTGTAATGTTTTCCGCTATGTTCTTTGATATAAAGCATAATTGTTTTTCAGCATGTGTTAAGGTTAGGCGTAAATTCATGTTAAGTAGGTACTTGACTATTGTTTATTTATAAAGACTAGGTGATTTTAAAGTAATGAGCTGTCAAATATTTTCTGGTAACAAGAACTTCGTGATACCTAACTGATTTAAATGCAAATGAGAAACTCAGTAGATAATTTGTAAGAAACTGTTTATTTATAGTTTTCCTGTAAACCGGTTTAGTTAAGGTGTACGATAACGAATATAATATTTACGTATAACTAAAACAGAGGCGTGTTTCTTAACAAGGCTTTATTTGTGGTCTTTAGCTTAAACGCAATATTTTCTCGATTTGCTATAAAATGGTCTTACAAACGAGTTTCCGAGTCGTTTGACGATACGTAGGTACCTATGTAACAGAAATAAAACTGAATTTAACAGCGCTAGCAAATTCAAGTCACATAATTAATTCGGTGCTATAGTTGAATAAATGATTTCCGGCACGCCTCAGCTTTTGTGGCTTTATCATGACGATTGTTTTATATTACTTTGTTTTTATTTATTTGTGAAGTACGTGTAATAAATATAAAATATTAAACAATAAATATTTTTTCTATAAACTGTGACTCATTCATTTGAATTAACCTGGGTACTGTAAGCCAAGAAGATCATTGTTGTTGTTAACAATAATAAGTGACTTACATATTTATGAAGGTGTTAATTAAATATTTGATAAGCGACTCATTACAATAAATTCGATGTGATAAAACTTGTGGAGCCAGTCTATTATGTAGTATTTTGAGCAGAGAGGCACAAGATGTGGGGGCAGTGTGTCGCGTCATTTTTATTAGACACACGTGATTCAGTCGACAATTCGCGAGTGTGTATTATTTTAATTCTTAGTCAGAGCAAAATCTGACAACGCGGAAAATGTTTTTCCGAAAATTATTACAGATCGACCAGGCCGGCTACGTTGTCTACGCAGAATTATTGGCGTAGCAACATGAGGCGATTTCGTAACATCCACGTTGTTAGATTTTTGCCAGTTTCCTCTGTGGTCCGATGTTATGTGCGTAGTAGAGGTAGGTAGGAATGTACAATCGACAAAAACATCATTAATATTCCAGCACTGATTAATTGATACGAAAACTATAAAGGAGAATAGGCAGACACGTGGAGGTGACATTGCAAATTATATTTGCAAATCGTATTCGCACATAAAATTCCTTTGTATTAGAATCTGTATTTGCTGTCCAAATATTTTTTAAGTAATCAAAAACCGGCCGTACGCCGTACTTTTTATCGTCCTACTAAAATTAAACATTGGCAGATAAAGCCGGCCGCATCTGCAGGCGCCTTTATGCCCCACTACACCCGTCTATATGGAGATGTTCAAGGTTATATCAATATTGCAAAATGAACTGTTTAGCGGAGTCGCGAGCGCTGCTCATGGCTACGCGCGAAAATATCACGTTGAACGTGTTTCGGTACCTCCGGTGCGTGTAACTAGTTATATGCTTCAGAGCTATCGGCTCAAATCAACGTGGCCCTATGCGTGATTCGATCATTGGCAGTAACATCGGTTTTTTCCTAGCCGTTGTTGTTCTGCGTAGTAAAGGGTTTTGTTATTCTCCTTCAAGCAAAGTTTATCGGATTTATAAGTATTCTCCATAGGTACTTCAGAATGTTAGTAAACTGCGCAATATTATCTCGTTAAAAACACGGAGTAATAAAACAACCCTCTCGCAATCGGAAAAGGAACGAAACGATTAAAACTCTTCGGTTTTCAGGAGCGACGAATCAAAACTGATGTCGGTAGCAGCTACGATACAGGGTCTAGTTTCTGTGAAACAAAACACATGAAATGGTCTTGCAAGTATAATCCATAAAAACATACTGCACTGGACAATTTATAATTATTTAATGTGCCACAGAAACAAAATAATATATTAAAAAGCGCGAGCGTTTTGCAGGAAAAACAAGTTACATAAAATTATTTTAAAGATTTTGTTATTTGCTGTGCAGTCAGACTGGTTTTAAAAATAAATATAATAGTATTTTACGATGTGAACAGGCGCGGTGCAAAAGACATTGAACGATGCAATTATCTGTGCGATGTTTACACACACTAGAGCAGAAAAAAAGTTATATCACGTGTGAAATGGTCTCGTGTGTGTGATAAGGTTCGCTGCCAGAGAAATTGTATACATTTTTATGTATCACACGTATATTTTCAAAGAATTGTTTATAAAATATAGACACGAGACCTGCATGTAACGCGCAGTTGAAATTATCTTCAATGTTAATTAACCTCATTGGCTTCGTTTATGTTTTGTCGTCAAAATGTGAAAAGCTATTTTTAACCTTCAATAAATAGTAACAATATATTCTGCTGCGAATGAAAAAAAAAACAGTTTAGGGGCGTACAATTCGGAATCATTTATCACTTGAAATAAAAACCAGCCACAATTTTTCAACTCAGTCTAATACATTAATTATCTGCCAGTTTAGGTATTTTTGCTAGTTTTCTAGATTTACAAAGTAGTCAAAATGTGAAAATACAGTACAATCCGAATTCGGAGCCAAAAATATATCAAACTGATTCTGATTTCTTTACGGATCTTCAAAACTGTCTCTTAAAAACTGTTCCACGTGTTGCTGAGTCATACGTAAGTCTGTTTTTGAGCGATTTCACACGAAAGTTCAACTGCAGTCAAGGTCAGGTTACGTATAACAACATCAACAATAGGGCTGACATTGAAAGCGAGTCAACCCGTCGCCTGCGCACCTTCCGGTGCGTAGGTCATGTGGACGAATAACAACCCACTCTGCAGAACATTCGCACGTTATATACGACATCCTACTTATGTATGTGCTACGTACACAGGAAGGTGTTTTTCAGTTGTTGAGATCTGCTCAAGTGGTACTTAAAATCTAGGATCTAGGATGACTGTTTGGTACGATGATTGGGGAATTTCAACGTCTTCTTATCATTACACCTTATTATGGAAGAAAATCCAGAAAACCATGGTTATAAGCTTCCATGCAAGCTTACCAAAGATCCTTCTTATGGAGGATTTGGCGAGAACCTTAATAATGTCTACGTAAAATCTGCACGTATTAAATTCATAGTCGTATCTCTTTGAAAATTTAAAGCAAATCTTCGTAACCTTGAAAGATACGTCGAAAGGATAGGTATGTCAAAAAGCTGCATCAACACCAAAGCTCGAATAAACATGGAAGGGATCATACCCTCCAAACTCGTGGTAATTTTTTCCCATCACTGTTCCTAGTGTTAATCATAAAGCTATTTTGTTTGGTTATCATCACACGTTTCGGGAATGATAAGATGTCTACAATTAACGTGCCAAAAGAAACCACGTGCCAAAACAATAATGAGTAAAGAATTGTTTACGTTGCGTCATTTAGGCAAGTTTCCCCGCCCCTCGTAACTAAGCTATCTACTTGTGAAACAATAACTCCTATAGTCCAATAACATCCTTTAGTCCACTAACACCTGATTATACCTAATCACCTGAAATATACACAAGTACTTACATCTGTTTTCTTTTACCTCCATTCCACGTGGAAGCATATAGTATTTGCTTCGTAAACGTTCAGTCGAAAATATTTTCGTTTTATTTTTAGAATGATTTTCCATGCTGATTTAGTGGGTGTCGGCTTAGAAACATGTTGTTGTGATATTTACAGGTGTTACTGGCAACTATTAATTTCGCGATGTTTCGATTTTTCAATCGATCGCATGCTGAATGTTGTATTACTGAGACTAGTATGCAAGAAGAAACGAAGGGAGTCACAGATATTGCGATAATACAGACGCAGTGGTAATCAAGAGTGTTGACTAAATAGTCTCCGGGAGGTATACCGAAGACTTTAGTTTCTTCAGGTACTTTGCCAGTAAGTCTTTAAAACTTAAAGGCTTATTGTTTGTCAATTGACTGAGGAGCAAACCCAAGGAATCGCATCACATCATACATTCTCTGATGAAATTCATACTTAATTTGCGTTTTGTTTCTAGACCTTTCTTTAATAAATTCTGTGTGCCGAGTATCCCGGGTTATGGAATCAGCAGAGCATTGATCCTATCACATGGGATCTCATGCATAGTAATGAAGTACACCCTATGCCTTCTAAGATCTTTCGAGAATAAATGGACATGTCAGTTGTAGGGATGTGTGTTACTCGGAGTTTTACAACACGATGTCATTTATAACAATTTTCACTGACAAAAGTTAATTGAAGTTAAACGACTGTCAGCTTCATTTGAAATGCACAAACGTTTTATTTTTGGTATTCACATACCACAGTCTTGTATCTTGTAGGTAATGTTTCTCGGAGTAATACCAAAGTATTTTTGATAATCAGAGATGAAAATTTAGCCAGCATTACTAATTTCCACTACACGCGGCTCCGGTGTGGGTGGTTTAAGATACCTGCTATAAACTCGAAATGAGTTTACACTTCTTAATTGTTTTAGAGGAAGCAAAAAAACATCAAGAAAAAAATAGTTTAGATATTCTGTGGGTTTTTCTCCATGACGCTTTTGTTTACGTTTGGACCGCTTTTTTGCTGGAGTCGGTACTTATGTGCAGAGTAACCATTGCATAAATTATCTTTAATTGATTTTACGGTGTAAACACGAAGTGAAACCAAAATCCGTCCAAGTGTGACTTGATCTAACCGCTACTCTATCTGTCACACTCAATTATCTCCTGAATAGCTCAGAGCCTTAGACCATAATCACTTGGAACTTGGAGCTCGCGACCGTATCTAATCATAATCTCTAAAACGGGTTTTCTTAAACAACTCGCTTTCCGACTGGTTTTCGGATTTACAATAAGATCAGTATAAATAAAACTTCGTTGTATTGCTATGTTAATGAACATGACGGTTATAGAGGTAGGATATCTCATCGCATGATCCATCCGTTGTGTTGACTTACGGAAATATGTCATTATACATTCAACTGCCTGATGTTAATTGCCTCTTAAATGTATTCGACGATCGTGTATTGAATGACTCGTGAGCAATACTTTCTCGTGGACGATTTAACACGGAAGATAGTCGGACAAGGACACTTCTCTACCTACTTCCTTGCCGAAAAACATGCATTGTAGGAATTCCGTGAACACTTTGGAATTATTTTTGTATACTAATTAATTAATCCTTGTCTTTATCGATGGATTAAATACTTACATACATTTTGCGACGATGAATCTCTTGGTGGCGTGATTATTTAAGTTTTGAGAGCACCGAGTGGGAAGTGGGACTGATCATGGCCAACCACCTTACTCTTGTGCCCACTTGTTCATGTTGGCGTACTTGTTTTTGTATAATATCAGTCTTTTGATTGATTGACGCTAATTTACAAAAGCAAATTTGTAGACTAGATATGCTAAAACCTGCTCCAAATGCAATACTGACAAATCTAATACAAATTGTAAGTAATAGAATACCGATATCCAATGCCTATTCTATTACCTACCAGATGTGGTGGCGGGGACCTGAAACAGATTGTTCGCATTTTTGACACGGTAAACAGATTGTCGACCTAGTTTCCAGCATTGTTTAGCGCACCGGCGTACGCGGCGCCTAGCCAAATCTATTTTAATTTTTATCTACGTGGTCGTTTGCGCGCAGTCTGTGTCTTCTCTGCTTTTTCGCAATGTTTACAGTTCTGCCACGCGCTTTTCGTTGTGCGTGAATTTACCAATGATCAAAGATAAAAATACAAAACAAATGGTTCAATTGTAACAATTTATACTATATTCACGCGTGTTTAACATCCGCATTGACGCAGCCGCCATTTCCTACGATAAAGCAGTATTCCACTCTTGATATCTATTTAAACTATCGTTATTATACCGTTTCCTATAGTGATCTGAGATAGCACGTGGTTTTCGCTGGCAATTGGTTTGTCTGAGTAATTTCTGAATGCGAAACGCGGAAGCTTAGCCGTTAAATGGAACATGTAGGCAGACAGACTTTATAATCGGGAAATGTGTGCAGTTTACACGTTTATTATAGAGTTATATACAAATTTCTGATAGTTTAGGTGGTTTCCGTTGTTGGAAGATTGCCCAATTCATTTTAAATTTGCGTCAACTCCATTTGCGTCTGCGGGCCTCCCGTTAGGTCCCCAAAATCAAGTCAACTTCTGGGTATATGATGAAACTGTTTTCCATTCATTGTTTAAGTAAGCATTGCAAATACTTACACTGTTTGTGTACTTACTTACATTTACCAAATCTCCTGTATGAACTTGAAGTTGTTAAAAACCGGAAGCCGCATCTAAAATTAGTCTTCGGTCGGACCACGACATAAATACTTCATTGCTAGAATCTGGAAATAAATTAATTAGAAGTGGAATAATATGAAAACATTCACTTACTGTTGCATCTTTTCCAGGCATCCAAAACCTCAGTCACTGCGTGTTCTTCATTCGATAGTTTCAACCGATCATAGACAGCCATTATAGCACCAAGACTGCATATAACTACAAAATTGTCAGGTAAGTTTCCCCAACTTATTACTTGTCTCTTATGAAACTCTTCAGTTTCCAAGAAGTCAGCGACGGCGACGGCTAAATTTATTTTCAACTAATTAAGTACTTACGTTCAATTTTCCAGATACTTAACCGACATGAACATCTTTTCCTAAGTAAAGTTGGGAAATACACGTCTTTAAATGGCAACCGCTCTAAACTTGGGATCTTGCGTAAAAATTAAGTAAAGCTCTACCAATATAGTCTTTTATATGACTCCGTGAGCTTAAACATGTTAAAAATAAGATTTATGTTTCTCCCGGTCATAAAGGTCGAAACGAAATTAGGTGCTGTTGTCTCCTGCAAAGGTATACAGTGCCAAAGTTTCATAGATCGCGCTATTTCCGTGCAAACACAGAACCGCTGACGCACACAGTCGGTCAAAGCTCCGGACTGACGCTCGCCTGTCAAGTATCTATTATGACTTATTTCTGGACTTCATCCACCGTATTTTATGTCTCTGTTTGAAGGTGAAAAAACTTGGCTTTCCTGGATGACGGCACTGCGAGTTATAGAACAGAGAGGAATGGAAACAGTTTCTAGAAAAGTATCTTTTATAGATACTTGTTTGACAATGGCGTGTGCTACTCAAGTCTCAAGGCTTAAGATAAGGCCTTTATTATGTGCATACCTCTCTCTTATCTTCATCATCGTTCAACCGTAGCATAAGATGTACATATTAATTAGGCAATGTTAAATATCTATGATTATGCAACATCAGTCATTACTTGAGCGTGCATATTAACGGCTCGCTTGGCCTTTTCACTATGCACCCCAAAACATTCCAAACCATCTATAGCTGCGTTTACAGACAGCGATGCTCCTAGTGCAACTGAGAAGACTATAAAAACTCGGTCAGAACGTGGTTCGAGCCATTCCTCATAAATATGCAAGATGCCATAGAAAGAAGTAGTCCTCATGAGCAAGATAGTGAAGTTTTTAACGCGTTCATTAGACTAGAACGATAAATTATGCAGTGCATATATTTGCATCAGAACAAACTGTTGATGTTACTAACGTGATTATTGCACTTTTACTTTCAATAAATGCAACGGGGACGTCATGCAAACTGATTGAGGTAATTTCGTTCGAAAGAATAAATAACTGCCAGGACAGGTGTGTTCCCCGGTCGCCCTTTGTCTGTGCTCCAGGCCGTAACGGAAGGCGTGACCCACTGGCTGTGTGGAATTGCACGCACAACCGATTGTACCTTGTTACTAGGCGGTCGCTACTTTCCCTTTGTGCAAACATGTTTTTTAAAAACACTCATCCATCGGTACGACAGCTACAGCTCTTTCAGTTGGTGCACTTCCGTTAGCCTGATGTGCAACAATGTTAAGCGCCGTTTACATCTACTCGAACATAATGAAGCCGTTATCTGTAACCTCAGGGTATTTTAAAATTGTTTTAGAACTCAGCTTGGTAACGTCCGTAGAAAGGCTATGACTCTGTCGTTAGCCACATGAGATTTGTTTATTGTAATAGATTCGATTTAATACTTTATGTTCGCGCGATCCAGAAACCAAAAAAAACGGAGAAATTTCCACGAAACGATTACTTTTCGTAGTTTTCAAACTAAAGTATCGTGTCAGACCAAGATTTAGCATTTGTCAAAGTAACAATTATTTTTAGTACGCTCACAATCCAACTAGGTGGCACTCCTTTAGCTACAATGGCTATAATACTAGTGGCGACGCGGCGATGTCTAAGCCAAGACACACCTAAAATATTTGCACCAACTCACTAAGTAAATTATACTTACCTTGTTTGTACATAGTATCACGATCGCTAGAAGTCATTTTGCACTCAAATGAACGTGAATGCGAAGCAAGATCATTCCACAGAGCTTTACTGCACAGACATGCCTTACTTCATTCTAAGCTCCGTAAGTGGAAGCTAACTAAATGCTATTACACTATGCAGGCCGTTGTGGCGAAAGGATGCATGCTTCGATGAGATGTTACTCAGAAATAATTACGAAAATTTACAAACGATTCATTAATATTCTGAAGCAATTATGACCGACCATACATTTTAATAATCAACGGAAGTTCCTTCTTGGGCATATCAGTATCGTTTTGTCTTCCTCCACACCACCGGTTGATATGCAATTTTCAGGATGTGAGTTACGTCATTTTTCCGATTTGTATGTATTCAAACCGGTCACGTCTGGTAATTGATAGTTTCGCGATTAAATGCTCGGTTGCCCAAGGTTAAGCCGGCTATGTAAATAAAGTAATGGCGCTGGCTACAAAGCTATGTAAGTCTGCGGAACAAATTATAGGCGTGATCCATTTGCGACCGGATCGACCACCGGTAGCACAGGTTGGACTGGCCAGGAAGACGGAGATTGTAGTTAGATAACTAACTTATGGCCAATCAGCCAACGTTGGAATTAACGTTATCGACTCTCCCGCTGTTTAAATGTACAGGAATACAAGGGACTTGATAACAGCTCACGTAAGCGGCTCATGCAAATTGCATGTTGGATAATAAATAGCTGTAAAAGTGAAAAGCAATTTATTGAAACGCCGGGTGATTCGTTACTTGGAAACGGTTACCAGAATTGATAACGTTCAGAAGTTAAGAGGTGCATCGACGAACACACGGCCGCGGCAAATGAACCCTCTGGCGCAGTTCCAACTCTGCTGTTTAACACAATCGTGGTATCTCTCACTAATTACTGAGCTCGCTTAAATGGTTTCACTTCCTCCAAGCCAGTGAGGTCGCTAGTGTCGCTTGTATAATCGCGACAGACGTAACAATAGCAACAACATTTGTGACTAATCCATTTACATTACGTTTAGTCACGAAAGTCGTGTCAAATAGCAACCAATTATGTACATATCTGAATGATATATTAACGTGGACATACCTAGTAGGTAATACAATATGAATTTTATTAATACCTTGATGTAAATGAGTTAAGACAATGGATTTCACAGAAGTGTCGCTTATCAGAGCTGACGTGTGCGGTTAAAAAATTGCTGGATATGAAGTCTATGCATAATATGATTATGAACGGTAATCGTGTACCGACAATGTTGGGTGCACGTCAGCTTAGGCCACGCACGATTGAGCATTTTCCTTGACATTTGAACCGAACAAAGGGTTGCTAATTGTGACTCATATAACTTTTGACTAGGGTGGTTGTGTGACAACTGACAGTCTATTCAACCTACAGCTGCTCGCTTCCCATTGGTGAATCACTGTTTAATTAATGAAGTTATGCACACGCATAAGGTTTTGTATACACACAATTTCCTCTTTAATTCGTATTAATGTATGTAACGTTCGCGCATTCCTCGTTCGATTTTCCAACGATTTCATCATTGCGAGTTGATTCAACTGTTGACACTTCCAGAAGCATCGATTATACTGTTGGTTAGTAATTTGTTTTACAGTTTACAGTTTCAGAAAATAATAAAAGGGCTCCAGTAGACTCTTTGTCCCCAAAATGTTGTAATTAATCACTAGTCAAACATAGACGTAAGACGTATCGTATGTTTTGAGAAAGATAATAGTAAGTAATTAAGGTTATACTAGCAAAAACAAAGTCGCATCACTCAAGATAATGTAGCTAATACTCTTACGTTTTTCTTTAATATTTTCTAGAGAAACTACAAAACAAACAAAGTTTGTGGTATAAAACTTAAATAGTATTAATATTATAATGTTTAGTTTTTAATTCATTTTGGTTCTCGTTTTGGCTTGCAGTTAAAAGTTGAGAATGTATGGATTTATACAAGACTGTGTACGTTGATGTCGAATTTTTCGTAGGAAGCTAGCCCAAACAAATATCCCACGGGGATTCCGTACTAATCTGAAACAAGCTTAAGCCTACGCTGGTTTGTAGTCGGCAGCCCATCTTACTGTTGTCTGGCCATCCTACGCACCTTTCGCCGTTCATTGGTCGCCAAACTGTCTGGGCTTGGCTTCTCCTGACATCACCTCAATGTATTTCTATACAACTCGTGAGTTCGTGACCCGTCCGATCCTTTGATCTCTTTTTGGCACTTTTCTTTGAATCTTCAATGTTTCAAAAGTATATCGACCAAATCCACAGAATAGTGAGACTAGTTTTCCATTACGCTGCCAAATTATACAGTGCGAAGAATTAGGAGAATTGACTCGAGAGTTTATAATGTTCAGGGAGCATGTGATGATGAAGACATTGGGCCACGAAATTAGTGTTAGACTCATTCATCGTAAGGCCTACTTTCGATGTTGCGTCATTTAGTTCTCGCAGCATGATTTGGAGATCATCCAGGCTTTCGTAGAACTTTACAGGGTTTTCCCCAAATCTATTTAAGACTCGTTAATGGAACAAATCAAATGTCTTCTTGACGATCCTTTGAGTTCGGGAGAAATGGACTTTGACCTGTTGGAGGGTTACTAGACAACTGAAATGACTTATAATGTACTATTCGAAACAAGGCTGGACCATTTGTGAGTGGATAGAATGATGAAACTGAGTATGAAAATTGCAGAGTCTGTGGAGAGCGGTCCCAGTCGCAAACTCGCAACACCATTTGTATTCTCGACCGTATTGGAAACGCAAAAGATTTTTGATATTTTTATGATCGAGATTTGTTGGTTACCCGCAGCTTTTATACGATTTTATGTGGTCTTACGTGTTTTACAGAGTTACTCAGTATAAATCAATAAAGTCTCCGGACGACGATAAAACTAAGAGGTGTAAGAGAGAAAAACTGATATTGGCCGGCCATGTGGCGAGATGTGATCCGTCCGAGATCTATGTTGCCATGTGTCAGCTGTTTCTCCCAACCAAAATAACGAACTGCGCAGCGGATGGATTCGAACGCGCATCTAAATATAACTCTAAAGCCGACTACACAACTAACGAACTTTGTTACAATATCCACTGTAATGGGTTTCATATGTAAATGACATGGATGCTCCGATGATGGTGCCAAATTATAATGACTAACATTATATTAGAACATCTCTACCTTCCTCGTAGGAGAAATATTCGTTATCATAAGTAAGCACTATTGCTCAATGATACTCCATCATAGTTAAGATAAAACCTAGTCCACTTTATGTCTATTTATCGTCATCAGTGTGCAGTTATCTTTATAAGCTTGTGCACAATATTATCTAAGTTCTATGTCGAGAGAAACTGGATTTTATTTATTCAAGAGCCTCACTTTATCAGAATATTTGCGATTGATTGTCGTCTTCTATTAAGCGGGTAGACAATTACGATTGTAAACCGGTACGATTTAGTTTTGCGAGACAAATTCTCGTGCCAAAATCGAGTAATAAGGTGTTATAAATTGAAATGGAATTGCTTATATTTATTTAATAGTTGTACAAATGGGAACTCATTTGAAAGTAGTACAATCGTTGGTCGGGCCTTAGATCAAGTATTTTATGTTATGTATTGGGGGTGTGGTTACAACGTCACTACCAACGTCAACATTCATTAGTAGAACTGCCATAATTAAGTGTTATTGCATTTGAATAAAATGTAAATATACTAGAATGAATTAAAAACCGCAAACAATATGTAAATGGCTTTAAATACATTGTTTGTAATGTTAAACAATGTTTTTTTTCCTCCGAGCTCTGCAACTGCGCAGTACGCGGTCATAGTTGATTAGGTATGTTAATTAATGACATACTGATAAATATACACGTTGCTTAGACGGATTTATTGACTCTATAGAATATTAATAACAATATAATTTTGTTGTTTAGTTATTTGGTTAATCCTTTGATGAACAAAAATAAACTAGCCAATTGGTATTGACTATTTAATTATGTAACAGAAAAATATTCCATATTTGCCTCGGATAAGGAACATACATATAATTAGCATTTATTGGCAGTGTGTTATCTATCGCAGGTCATAAATTCGTCGAGGTAAAGGGTGTTGTACTTTGAGATAGCCAACGTGTTGGCAATGTCTTACTGCGTAGCAGGATTTTATCTCTTGGGTATTTACTGACTAGCTTTATAGGAGGGGTTTCGATATCTTACTTAGTTTTAATAAAAATCTAGTATTTTAGTTTACCTCTACAGGTGCAGTATATCCAGTTCTATCCTCAGAAATGATTCATATTCATTGCCCAAGCTTCAACTTCTACAAAATCTAGGTTTATTTGTTTTACGTCAATATGCTTCTCTCATTCCTCGAACCTAATTTCAATATACAGACAGACTATCTAGTATCTACTAAAAATGTATAAACCCGTAACAGGTTTTAGGAAGAAAAAAAAACTATAGAGTAGAGACTCGTTGTTGCTAGCTCATTATTCTAAGCAGATATCGATTATGAAAAGTAGCCAAAGTCATTCTCCAGGTCCCAAGCTGCCGTTCTGGCAAATACAACCACAGATACAGTGGTTCATCATCAGCTGCCTAGCCTTTTCCCAACTATGTAAGGGTCGGCTTCCAGTCTAACCGGATGCAGCTGAATACCCGTATTTTACATGGAGCGACTGCCTATCTGACCTCCACAACCCAGTTAGTACTAGGTAATACGATACCCCTTGGTAATACTGGTTGTCAGACTTTTTGAGCCACTGAAACGACTGTCAAAGATCTACAAATGACAGCCGGGACCAAAGGCTTAACGTGGGAAACTTGGTATGTAATGGGTGGTCACCTATCCACAGACCAACCTAGGCAAGCACGGCTTAACCTAAAGATCGATCTGAGCGGCTGTTATTATTTAGCCACGATCTCCACAGTACACAATACAGATACAGTGGTTAATGTAACAAAAAGACAGACAGAATTGCTGATTGCATTTATAATATCAGTATGGATACTTCACGGATAACGTTTGAAAATATTGATCCGGTGTGTGCAGCAATTACAGATAAGTAGTACACAGGATCTTCTCTTCCACTTATTTATATCTACGTACGTCTTGTAAAGCTCAAAGATCTCTAGACCGGAAGATCTATCTCCGTCTTTTGCTTCATAATAAAAACAAACCGTTGCTCTTAATTGATTCCACATTTTCAAACATGTTTACTGAAACGATCACTGTAATTAACATAAAATTTTCTCTTTGATTTTTTGTTGAAATGGAAATGATTATGCCTTCTGACTTTTGGCTAGCAACATCTACTCTTTACCTGGAAGAATCGTCATAGATGACAGTAGGAGTAAAATGTGAATACACCCACACATATTATTAGACAGCGTTTATTCTAGCTTAAAAATTCAAGGACAAGTGCTCATGAAAATACTTTTCTTTAAAACGATTGACTCGCGCGTAAAACAAAAGAACACAGTGAACTATTTTTGTCAATTACTAGCACACGGCACTCAGTGGCAGTTATCCCAATGCCAGTAAATTCTTGAGTCACCAATGTCAGTCACTGACGCATCGCTTGACTCTATATAATCTGCTGTTAACATAACAATCATCAGATATTTTCGTAGTTTCGGTCACTGCGATTTTCAGAACCACGCGGTTTTTGATTACACACATTGGACTAGACTCTAGACACATTGCGTCAGTTATTCCAGGCTGCTTTCTTGAGAGAATGACCTGGCGAAAGGTGCTGGCACTCTGCCAACGTTCGCCGCTAAGATGTCCTATGGAATCTATGTACTACAGAGTATTCTGCTGTCTCCAATTGCAACTGTGTTATGTTTACATAACTGCCCACTCATTACTAACTGGTCTTTAGGTGAACTTTCGGCTGACTGCACTAAAAGGATCTATGTTTGTTGTTCATTGAAACGGAAAATGGGATGATTTCCGTAAACTCTAGTATAGTACGTTGGTCTATATCTGAAAGAAAACAAAACATTAGTATCATCCCACTCGGATCGTAAAAGTTGATTGAGGGAAAGTTTTTTTTTCTATTCGCTATCTTTGAAGACAACACGTTGTTTAGGTTTTTCCATCTTATTAATAAGTACTATCTGAGATTTTAGTCGGCACTGGGCATGATTCCAACTTTGGGCTGTAAATGAAATTTTTCCTATTTGACCGACCTACGTCTGATTCGTGGCTAGGACCTCAAGGTCTACACTGCATTCATACTAGGTCGCTGCCACTAGATCAGATCTAAGTGGCAGCTAAAAATGTTGTTTTGCCAACCATAAATCAAGACAAATGGTTTCTGTCAGAATAAAATTCTCGTTACAGTCGCTCACATGTATATTTGTTTATTGTTCTGCTTCAATAATGACTTGTCGTATTTACATGTCCGTGTAATATTTACTGTAAGTAATTATTATTCAGAGAAGACTGTACCTATGTTGATTTTATAGGTGTTTAATACTTCATGCAATGCCAAACGTAATGTTAACTTTAATACCGACATGTTATTTCGTGTTATGATGATGGACAAACTCTGCAGACAGAAAATAACAACGTCTAGGATTTTCCGAAAATTGATTATGATGGAAAATTGTTTTCATTGTTTGAGGAAAATTTCAGCGGAGATCTAGTATGAAAGAAGAAAAATAATGTATTAGAACGAAGGCCTCTGACTAAAGTCATAAAAATATAAATAAACCCTGCAAGGTATCAATAACCTTTATCTTGGTGCTGTAAATAGCTCACAGTTTAGCGAACCCGAAACCACAAATTAACCAACATCGACAAACCGCACCAGTTATAATTATTTTCTCCATTAGGGAAACTAATAAATCATGTTACGAAGCTTATGTTTATTCAGATTCAGACGCGCAGTCCATTTTCTCGGCGATGACGCCAAAGCTATCACTTGTCACTTCGGTCTTAAACTTGACAAAATGCTTGGCAGTGGAAATGAAATCGTGTTGAACAACATAAAACTATTATACACCAAAATTTCTCTGAATAGTAATTACTCTAAAGGCGAGGAAATTAGTCGAACGTTCTTACGCCATCTTTAGACCGAGCACGTGGCAGAAAGCGGTTGTAACGCGTTACCGGACTCTTGAAGTTTAGCTCACCATTAGAACGGAAATAGCGTGAAAATATATTCATAGAGGTGAAAAGCGAAATGTTGTCTTGTTTCTAGAAACTTCGATAAACTTATTTTAAGAAACCACGTGGCGGTATCGTGAATTTTCTTAAGATTTTGTATTCGCAACTTTTTCGATGGCTTCCTGGTAAATATTTGGCTCATCTGTGACGTCTGAGATGTCTCTTCGAGAATTGTTGACGATATTAAATCGTTTCATTATAAAAGTCTAATCGAATGGTTCTATGAATAGAATTTCTGTCTCTAGGATCGTTTTTTGTTTTTTTTGTTCGGCACTCCTTAGCAAAGTCATTTTCAGTCATATCAAGTCACTCCATATTTTCTGATCAGATATTTTATCCAACAAGATCTAGATTGTTTCAGCAGGCGTCTACTATTTTCTGCGTTCACATGGTAGGGAAGACCGTCAAATGCGTCGTCATTAACACTATCGTAAAGTGCTGCGTGGACATAGACGGTTGTAGATCGGTCTGACCCCTATTGTATGCAACTACTATGCAACCTTGAAATATCGATTAGTGACGTTGCAAATTGAACTTCTTTGCTACAGCGACACAGGTTTTTTTTGTCTGTATCATAGTATTATCTAAAAAACTTCGACTCATGTGTCTGTTCTTCGAATGTTTTTTTTTTAGAATGCACTTTAGAGAAAACCGGGCTGACTGTGTGTCCCGAATAAACGAATTTTCTCTTGGACTGCGTTCAAGATTGACTGATAGTTTTAGCGCTGAAGAATCCTGCTTTTAAACTTCTAATCTTGCGAGTGGTGTTCGGGATTTTATTAAAGTTTTAGCATCTGCATTCTATGAAACTTGTATTTTTTATACAAAACAGCTGTTTGATGATGTTTGATTTTATTCTTAATTTAGTTGTTTCGTATTGTATAGTTTTTTTTACTATTTATCTACAGTTAATAAGTGATAAATTAACTCAACACACAAGCTTTTTAACGTAAAACGACAGCTAGTGATTGATGAGATCATGAATGTTAAGTTTTATCCGATCTGATTGACAGCACTTCATGCAACCGCTTTGAAATTAAACAGACTGTTAAATTATAGTATCGAACACTCTATGCGTACAAGGCTACTGAATACTCCAATTGATTATTAAAATAAACAAGTAATATCCGCTGCTATGCGATTTTCATAACAAGCAGAACGGTTGCCGCCATCAGCTGAAATCAGTTAAATGTTGAGTCATATTCAGATACATTGAACTCACTATGTCTAACCTAAGCACCTACATAAAACTGTTTTGTCAGCCGTTTCATTCAAATCAAGGCTAAAATCAAAAAACAAAATACTAACCTAAAGCAACAAGGATCAATTGATGAAATATGATCAAGAGTTTCATAAAATGCACTTGAATTTAATTTGTTAGGAGGAGGAGCTCGTGGCTAAATAATTACAGCCGCTCAGATCGATCTTTAGATTAAGTCGTCCTTGTCTAGGTTGGTCTGTGGATGGGTGACCACCCATTACATACCGAGTTTCCTCCGTGCCTCGGAAAACACGTCAAGCCGTTGGTCCCGGCTGTCATTTGTAGATCTTTGGCAATCGTTACAGGTAGTCAGTGGCCCAAAAAGTCTGACAACCAGTCTTACCAAAGGGTATCGTATTACCTAGTACTAACTGGGTTGTGGAGGTCAGATAGGCAGTCGCTTCATGTAAAATACTGGTATTAAGCTGCATCAGTCTAACCGAGACTGGAAGCCGACCCTAACATAGTTGGGAAAAGTCTAGACAGATGATGACTTGAATTTAATTTGCTAACGGTACCCTATGCCGTCACGGCGCAGGCCTATAATAGTATAATCAACGGACCTGATATTCTGAATGATAACGGAGCCTTAGGCATGATCTTAAAGTGTTGGTAGGCAATACAAAGTTAATTTATAGTTATTTTATGTGCTTTGATACGCACGATTTAATAGTCCTAGGTTACGACGTAGACCTGACTGGAAATAGACTATGTATTTCTGCAAAATACTTAGACATAGATAGGCGTTCTTGTGGATGTAACTGAATAATATAATGTAATTTGAAAACGGAATCATCATCATCTGTCTAGTCTTTTTCCAACTACCAGTTTCAGCTGAATACCAGCATTTTACGTGGAGTGACTGCCTATCTGACCTCCAAAACTCAGTTATTGGGTATCACGTTACCCCTTGGTAACACTAATTAAGAATTTTGGGCTTCCCGTAAAATCTACGAACGACTGCCAGGATCAACGCCGCGCTCTAGGCACAAAGAGCTGTCTGTATAAAATGGATGGTGTATGTGATGCTCTCGTCTCGATATGTAAAGCAACTTGATCACAAAATAAAAAATAATTAGATGCTTAGACGATAGTTCATTTTTAAAAAAAAACTTTGTGATTTACACAAATTCAGATTTTAAGAGTGTATCGTTACTGCTGCATCTTTAAACACAAAGTTTTACTAACGTTCTCCAAATAGTTTAAAGCCAGGCCATTGAAAATCTCGTTAAAACCTGTTCAGTACTTTTTGAAGGCTGTAACGCTAGTTTAGCAAACAGGAATTAAACAATATTCTGCTACCTGTTTGTGTATTAGCATACACAACCTCGCTACATATTTATGCGTAAAGAGTAAATATGTAACAATATAATTATACCTAGAACCTTTTCTTCCTGTGCTGAGTGTAAAACAGACTTAATGAGAAATAATGGCCGTCGTAGTAAGGTATCTACATAACATAATATCATGCCTGTAATCCCCGAAGGATTATGCAGAGGTGAACCTAATAGTAGGCCCACATTAACCCAGTTATGTTTAAGTCCCATGTAGTAGGGGCGAGCGTATTGCCACCAATCGGGCACAAATCCGGATTCCGTGGCTGCTACTGAGTAATGCTTATGGAAAAAACCCAATAACACTTTGCCCGACCTGGGAATCGACCCCTCCCCCACCCCTCAAGGTATCTAAATGCAGGACTAAAGAAACAACTTTGGTGGTTTTGATCAACTCTGCGATCAAGCTGAGTAGTCGAGTAGATAGAAATTCAGTCAATATTTGGCTTAGGAACAAAACAACATTTTGCAGAGCTAAAACCCGTAAACGTAAACATTTTTCATCAAATCCATAAAACTGTGTGATCAAAGGAGCGTTCTCGTAAGTTATATCTGGAGTTTAATGGAATCATTTAGAGTCAATAAATACATCATGTGTTTTAGCTTTAAATTGGCGGCGCTGGGACATCAGTGAGCATAGTTATGACTAAGGTTATTGCTATGGCATATGACGCACTAGGTAGACAGACTGCAAACTCAAGTGAACTACCAAATGCAAGATAAAATAGTTTACACAAGTGTACGGAAGGCCTGCAACAGATGAAGATGACTTTGAATTCATGGAGCCTCCATTTAGAGTGTTAACTGATTCTATCTGAATGAGATAAGTTTATAAACTCTTCGTTAACGGCCTGGACCTTGCATCTGATACTGATACTGCTAGCCTGCATCATCCCACTGCTGGCCAAAGCCATGACTTCTAAATTTTTCGATCCAGGGCCAGTGTGGACCACTGGTCGTTAGTTTTGTCCAGCTCGTCTCGCCAACTCCTACGGGGTCTACCGGACCTTACATCATTGGGCATAAAAATAATCATGTCTAACCTTCAGTCATATCTTACGTTAATTTAAATATCGTCTGGCTGTTTTCGTTGCATTTTATTTTGGCCCTTTTCATCAAGCACAAACTTCCACAGCTTAGGTTCTGGACCTAGGATATCATCATAATTATCCCAATTTATTTGGGGTCGGCGCAGCATGTCTTCTTCTTCCATACTTCTCTATTACTCGTCATATCAGCAGACACCTCCTTTCTAGCCATATCAGCCTTCATACAGTCCATTCATAGTTTTTGGACGTAGAACGTATGAGTTTAAATCATATTATTCAGGCTAATTTCTATGCCTATGTGTTAGTGTAACCGCAGCAGCAAATCTGTCTTGTGCGTTACCAGCCTAAGATCGCACATGTAACGAACTCATTGTTTAGTCTAGAAATCTTCTCAGAACTACCATAAGTATTTTTTACTTTTAATCATTCTACTTTCAATAAAAATCGATAGCCAAGAAAACGATTGTTTACAAAACAAGCGCTTTGCGGAGACTATTGCAATGAGATTCTATTTGATAGTTCATTATGTGACTTTTTATGAATTATAAAAAAAACCACATTGGTGACTAGATCAACTGGAGACTTAACGCAAATTGAACAAGAACATGTAAGTGTGTCGAATGCTTCTGCAAAAACCATTTAAGTAAACGATTAAAAAAAAATACGAATCTTGTGTAGCATGTCTATTTTATATCAAAACAAACTTTTATCTTTCCTAAAACCTGCGCTACATTACAATCTGAAAGTAGACATACGTTCCCATAAAGCACATATATAAACACGAACTTCGACACACACGCTTCATTCTATATCGGGCGTAGGTATAACTAGTAAGCAGTAGGCATAACATTCGTAATAATATTCATTAAATATTTGTTTTTCTGCAATAATATACGCAATAGGTTTCCCTTATCAAAGTTCCTGTCGATACAAATAATAAAATACCTACACTTGTCAACTGGACCGCGCGAAGACTTGGGTGTTGGTACAAGATATCGGCTTTTGACTGTACTTTCAAAATTTTGATAAAACTCTACGCCTCGTGTACCAGTATTTTTACCACTAGATTATCCAGTTTGTCATATTTCAGTGTAACTACCGAAAAGAGTCTCAATACAGATCTCTTGGGGACGCTACTGGCCAATCTACGGTGTTTAGACGATCACAATTTGATTCATAGACTTGTAACAGTGATAGAAAAACTAAAGGTATTGATGAATTCCCTATGTCTTTGTATTGAGCAAATAAATACGAAACGCAAAAATCATAAAATAAGTTAAGGGCATCGCTAAAAATGGCGCTTGAAAAAACATTGTGTGCCTATTAACGTTTATGTTGGCCATAATTCCAGCAGTAATCTATTTACATGTTCGAGTAATTACACCACTAACATGCGATGACGTGCGGCTCAACGATACGATTAATCATCTACCTGTGAAGCACGCTGTGCCAAGTTCTAGTTCGACGGTCTCTTCTGACTTGCGCCATCGGAAGATAGGAAAATAAGCCAGGTCGTGCGATCGCGACACGCTTACGCACTTCGTACGTCAACCCATAAACATTGATAGCTATATGCAACAGTAAAAATATTATGTGAGAAACAAGATAAAATTACTTCTGTTAGGGAGATATCGAAGATTGACGAGGACTTTGACTTTTCTTTTATCCGACCTTAATCCCTATGTCTACATTTTTGTCTTTATCCTAAGATTTAACGGATAGTGCTGAATCCGTGATTCCATTCTTATCTATTTAAAAACAATCATGTGATCGTTAGCCAGTGCGTACCCCTAGCAAGGTTAAGGATTCAAGACGTTAAAGTAAAAGTAACCTTCGAAACTCTTACGTCTATTTTGAGTAAAGTCCAAAGGTTTAGCTTATGGCGGGCAAAAGTTGATTTAGATCTTAAAAACACTGCTCATTCCAATTTGCAGAGTCTGCAAAAAACATGCAATAAGATCTGAGATTCACAGACACAACAATTTAAGAAAATGCCTACGTGATCATCTCTATTCGAGACTTCTTCACGGTATTTTTTTATAAATTTACACACCGACGACCTAGTAGCACAATTTCAGTTTGTGTATCGTGCAGAACCAACATTTAAATCGCTAACTTAAATTGCTGATAATATATTTCATCCCGAATAATGTCATGTAGTTGAATTTTGCAACTTTGTAACAGTTTACAGCCTTTGTCGTGTACTCGTATGTGGAGCTTTACTATTTTATTTATTTCACTGTTCACTCAAGGTGCCGATGGCAGTATAGATTATTCTTCCTCTCCTTCTCTTTGGTTCTCTCCGTCAATGTTTTCAACTTTATGGTCATAAACATTTACGAACACTATTCTGCAAGTATGTACAATGAAGTTTATAGAGTGCCTTGCTTTCGGTGATTACATCCAACGTTGTTTTCGACTCACGATGCCAAATATCCGAGAAAGTAGTGCCTATATTTAGACTCGATGTAGTGTTTGTTGTTTATGCACACAAAGCAAGGACGGGACGATCAAATTAAACAAATCCGACAAATATGCACAAAGTTGGATCCGTAAATCAAGATATTTTTGATTGAGTAATATGAAAGTAGTGCTGTTGTAATAGGTACATGGTTTTATGAAGCCTTTTGTTGAATATTCAGCACAGTGATTACAGCTGTATCCTATTTGCTATATATAGACTTATATAAATACACGTAATCGTTAAGGTAACCTAGTTTTTTCTCTTCTTCACAAATCTCGGAAGGTCACCGATGACGGTCGTCAGAGAGTCGCTACGTCCATAGGTGTTCAATTTACCGATGGTGGCTAATAAAACAGCAATACACCATTGGCTGAAGTTGAAAAACATTCTGATTATCACCTGACGCTTCGCTAATTTACACACATTTCTATTTGTTTTATATTTTAGGATGTTGTTAGATTCTGAGTGCGTTGCTTCGTATCAACATTATATCTTTGATTTAGAGGAGTGACGTCTTCATCTTATATTTTTATTTTAAATACACATGTTGCTGGTGTGATCCGTTGTATAAAAACGCAAACACGTGTTGGTTAGTCTAAATATTGTGTCTTTAGCTTCTCCTGAACATAAAGGACTCGTGTTTTAAGTCAGCATATGCCAAAATAAATCAAGATTTTTATACAATTCATCCTCAAATATCTTTCGGTTTAAACATGAAAATTTTCGTGACGAAATCATGTCACGGCATTTGAACCTATATTTGTTTGGAACTTTCCAGAACTAGCGTGTGAACTAACTATTAACTAAAACACCTAAATATACGAATAGTGGGTGTCGAATGTCGAATGTTTACACCAGCCTTCTGTGTTGTTGTTTGACCAATTTTCGTATCAAATTATTATTTTACTACTGTATTTAAACTTTTATCTGTCTGTTTTCAGATGCATCATTCTTTGTTTTTGTTACTTCATTCAGTTTTTTAAATAATTGAATAAGATTAAAAGTCCATTTCATACTATTTCAACAAATTCTTTATCACTCCATTTCAGTAACGCTCGGTTTGTAACGAGAGTAATTCAGTAACCCATAAAAACTATTTCCGTGTACACCATGGTATTTGTACTTGTTCACTGCTAAAAGGTTGTTATTGGAGTTACAAATATACCTGGCAAGGCCGGCCAGTGCGTACGTGCTCTCAGTAGCACAATCGAACCCAGGTACTACGACCCGTCTTTAACAGCTGATTTCGGTGACAAGATAACACTCAAAAGGGCTTCCTAACCACTTCTGCCATTAGTAAAATTTTCCATTTCACACAGTTCGCATGTTTATTCAAGTTTTTCGGCTCTGACACTACTGACCGAATTTTAGCGGTCCTTATCCGCTATGCTTACATATCGACAAGAATTCAAGGTTTTAGCGCGCAGATATCGGTTATCGTGAAAACTGGCTCTCGAAATATTTAACTTTGATACGCAACGAAGTTGTAGCCATAAAGCCATATAATCCATAAAATATGCAATTGAAATTATACACATTCATTACGATGCATATTACTTCTGTATGTATTCTGTGACCTATTAACAGTAATGTGTATGAATGACGTGACTTAAAAGAAGAATCAGAGATCTAAGTACAAATAACGTGTGAAGGTTCTTCCTTTATCGATATGCATGAACCAGTTTACTATGACATTATCAACGCTCTTGTTTATTTACATTCGTACGAGGGAGATGAAACCACCCCAGATTCGTTCACCTGCCCGATACAGGGGTGTGGAGTGAGGGTCGTTGGCCCCACTGCTAGTAGGGCATTGACCTCGCGTCGTCATCTGTTGCACACAGTTACATTGTGTAGGTATGTCGCGTTTGACCCAGTTCGCACACATTGACACATGTAGTCTACTCGTTGTCGTTACCGTCAACAGCAGCAAAACTGTATTACATAAAGTTTCCACTCATTAATCTAAATTCGCATTAAATAATTATGAGGATTTACAATTTGTTATTAAAATGATAATGATTAGAAACATCATGTGATATTTTTGTAAGGTATTTAAAAATAGCAGAGAGCTTGGAACTGATTATGGTTAATTGCTTAGATTGGCAGAAGACTTAAATACGTTCTGTATTTTAAATATTTAATACAAGATTACTGGCGTGATTATACGAGCTAACAATTACGCATAATTGGGACGATAATTATGGTACAGAAATAGCAGTTGTTAATGACGACACACATATGGGGCTATACATATGGGCTTCACGATTTTATTTGTTAATTGAACTACTTAATATTTTAAGAAGTATTAACTGAAAATTTAAATATTAATATCATTATTATACAATGTTGCTACGTACTTTATTATTGATACAATTGAGACAGCTGTTTGCAATGTAAAATTTTTAATTCCTTTTTAAGTAATTATTGACAGACTGGTATCAGATACCTACCAATCCCAAGGTATGTTGGAGTTTATGGAACCTTCTACAACACTCACAGATTCTCGTAGTGTAAACTACATAGATATTAAACCCTTTCTCTTCTGTTCCTCTGGTATAATGTTAAGCATTAGCGTCTCTCAAGTTCAGATACAAAACACGTGTTCTAATATTGTTAATCTATTGAAACAAAAAAAAAATCTGCACTTGTTTCTATCAATATGGAAGATGGATTATAGTTATTTATGTAACAGCAAATTGATTTTGCAAGAAATAGTTAATTTCCCATCGCGATGGGAAATGAAATATTTCTTTTGATTTGCTATTTATGTTCTATTGATGTGCTATTGATTTGCTATTTACGTGCTATATTGATGTGCTATTGATGTGCTATTGATTTGCTATTTACGTGCTATTGATGTGCTATTGATTTGCTATTTGCTTTCATTTTGCTTTTGTATTGTTTTTGTTATTTGCTTTGCAATCCAAGCGATGCATCGCTTGGATTGGGAATTATAAAAACCTCACTTGAAATGTTGTAGCTAATAAATTAAACGGGATTGGCAGATCTGCAGTGTTTCCCCTTTTTTCAGTTCATCCAAGGTTTTTCTAAAGTAATTGGTGTAAAAAGTCCCTTAACAAACCGGAAAAGCATGTGTTCTCCCCGTCATTGCTATATTTTTTTCCAACTTTATCAATTTTTTATTTTTAATATATGTTTTTATTGTTATAACTTCACTTTAAATAATTCCGTTCTATACACCCTGTACTGTTCAATGCATCTATCAGCACAATGTTTTGAGTCCGTTACATTGAGTCCTACCGTAATGCGTAAATTTTCACGCAAAAAAGAAGTCGTTTCCCAGCAATATTTTTTGCGTAGAGTTACTTACAAGGCCCGATTACAAGTTTTTCTTGTATATGGATCGTCAATGCTCATGCCTTCTCTGTATCAGAAGAGACTTTTGCCATCCAGAAGTACTTTAATAGTCTGGTATTATTGTGTGGTGTACAATAAAGTGTATAATGAATAAATATGACATAAAATATAACATAAAATGAATCGCAAGTGCGCTGGTGGTGACGTCACGTGACCTACTTACAAGTCTACCCACTCCACAGCGCGCTACTACAGAGCCCTGATGTTTACTGCTCGAGGCGAGGACGAAAGTCATTGTCCGATTGCGGAGGAGTTGAGACGTCTTGGAACTGTACCCGATTCATTGTGCCCCGTGTTATTGTGTTAAGTTGTAATTTTAAGTAATTTGTTAGTTTAATAGAAACAGTGAATCGCACCCAGTGTATTTTTATTGCACGAAACCCGTCGTCTGCCCACATGATGTACGAGCCTAACGGAATAAATCCTGACATATCCGACAAATATATAACTGTAATACGGTTTCCACAAATAAGAGTAGGTTTTTGGTTTAATAAAACGAAACTGTTACATCATCCCATTAGATAACGAATACTTCATTATTTATGATCTAATTTTATTCTCTAATCTAGTTCCGATAACCTGCAATATTATCTAATCATACGATATTGTATTTAGGGAGGTGATAAGTAGTGATGTTGTGTGCACATTCATTTTGTTTACTACCTACTTCAATAAGGCTACCTTTACATTGCCCCCGTTGGCCAAAAAGCCGTAACTCAATAAATGTTAATTTTGAGAATATACGAAATATAAAAACAAACAACAAAACAAAACAAACAAATAAACAAACAAACAAACAAACAAAAAACAAACAAACAACAAACATTCTTCTCTTATTTAGTACTAAATGAGCTTATTTGACTAAGCGGTATTTTTTTAATGTTCCAATAAAGAACACAGTAATTTTTCAGATGCTATAAAATAGAACTTTTAATATACTACTTTTTGGCTCAAGAGGGCACTAACACCATTTTGATGTCATCGCCAAAGTACATTTAGGACGAGCGAGGACCATAATAGCCGGCTTCCTGCAATTAACTCTATCTCTAGACGTCCCAATTCACACTCAGTCTGTCGGACCAATTTGACAGGGTCTCGGCGAATCAAGATGTCTCCTGACCGAATCACATGACTATACATATAGCAAGGGTCGTCAGTTGTTCTGAACATGATGTAATTAATTTTCATCTATTTCTTAACGTCTGAATCTATACTGGTAAAAGTATTTAATGACTTAAAATTTAAATCATCGTCTACCCGTAAGAAAAGTATGAAAAAAGGTAATTTGACGAAAGGAAAAACAGTTCGTATCTTCTGACCTCCTTCCATTTTATTCATGGAATCCTGCTGCCTTGACACTTACATCGACTTCCTGTCTTAATAACTTACTGTCCAGTTTTCACAGATAACGGTTTTGCGTAACGTCTTCAGGGAATAAAACGTTATCTTTAGTGGCTTGTTGTGTAAATCTTAAACTTTACTCTTCTTCTGCTGGTCCCTTTTTGGGGTCAGTATAATTTTGTTCTGATCTTCCATTCTCCCTTGTCAGTGAGTCAGTCGTCACGTTATCATTCACTCACATTTCTAAACTTACAGAATGGTTAATTATTTTTTCTTTATTTCAACTGCAAATTATAAAGTGCTGAACTATATTGGGAGCGGTATTAAACTAAACAAGAATTTGTTTGGCCTCTTTTGGTTACTGTTTTACAACTTTCTTTTTAATGCTTCCTTAACAAATGTTGTTCTAATTAAGGAAACTTTGTAAGAAAACTTACGTTCATTGCTGATCAAATGAAAATAAAAGTGTTATTTTTACAGATAAGGGAAGAGGAAAGGTTTACACGTGCGTACGGCACTAATTACTACAACTAACTACTAAGTAACACCTTAGCAACTATGTATCTCTAAAGTAACATGCGGCAAAACTGGCTACTGTATGGCTTTGTAAGCCGGGTTACGAATTGCGGAATTAAGTTTTAGTATGTGTTATCTTATTAGCTTACATATTAGGTACTAAAAAGGTATGTAAGAATACTATATTATGTAGTTATGTAATGGTGTTTGTTGTACCTTCCGTGACAGAAGTATTAGTTTTTGATTTCAGATATTTTTCTTTTGATTGTGGTAATATAGGACCTTAGTTCTCGGCCAACAAACGTTGCTATAAAGTAGGATCTATTTATAGAACGTACATAATAGTTATCAACAATGCCGAAGGAAAGCGTGTCAGCACACTTGAAAGTACATCCATACATTGCGTTGGAAGCTACGTGTGTTTGTCTTTGTGATGTGTTATGAGACGCCTATTTCTCGGTAGCGGAAGTTAAGACAGCCTTGGAAAGGGTCAAGGGACGGAGTATCTATGAGTGTGTTACCGGAACGGCTAGCTCTTAAACAATTTTATTATGTTTTTTTGGTTGGTTATCGAATAAGAGTAAATACTGTTGCATCATCAATTCAGCCTTGTCAGTATTTGAATAAAGGGACTAACTATTACGTGCCGATTGCAAAAATCTGTATTTTTTTTAATAGTCCAATCATCTGCTTGTGTACATCAATTAAAATCTTAAGTGTCATGCATTCAGAAGCTGCGTAGCCCTGCAAACGAGCTGCATATCATTGCGTAGTAGCTGCGTAGCACTACAACCAAGCCGCTTAGCACTACGGTGGACCCGCGTAGAGGCGTAGACGCCGCGTAGCACTGCTCACGAACCGCGTAGCTCTGCGTAGGAGCTGCGTAGCATTGCGTAGTAGCTGCGTAGCGCGTAGCACTACGGTGGACTCGCGTAGAGGCATAGAAGCTGCGAAGCACTGCTCACGAACCTCGTAGCACTGCGCAGGAGCTGCGTAGGAGCTGCGTAGCAGCCTACGAATCGTATAGTAGTCGCGTAGCACTGAGTAGGGGCCTCGTAGCGCTGCGAAGGAGCCCCGTTTCCGCTGCGTAGATGACGCGTAAAGTGTAAAAGCCGTGGCTTTTCCGTATTTCTAGTTCCCACACTATAAAAGTGCAACTCTGCTTCAATATGAAGCAGACAAACTCTTCTGAAAGTCTGGCTCAGTCAGATGAAGTTAAAGTTGTTGCCTATTAATATGCGCATATCTTAATCTGTAAGCTGTCGGTGTGAGTTTAACCCAGCGTTCACCCGTGTCCCTCGCTTATCTGGTCACATTTCTCAAATATAGTAAAAAAATACTGCGGAATAAACTTTATCTTTCTCTATCTTATCGTCTGTAAACTGTGAGGTTTTGTTTTGTTTACGTTAAAGTTGACAGCTGATGTTTTTCGCTTGATTTTATAATCAAGTTTGCCTTGATCCCACGTTTTAAAATTATCCAATCAATCAAAGGTCTTGTCCGGATATCCAGTTACGGTATTTGAAAGACTTATGACGCATATTTTTATTGTCTTTGTTTTACGAAGATCTGATGACCGCAGTACAAAAATAAACACTGAAGTGCCAGGTACAACTACATTCATCAGTAAAATATGTTTTACTTTGTTATTATAAAGAGGTTAAGTTTGTAGGTTTGGGTGTAGGCGGTAGCTTCTAGAACTGATTCGATAAAAATCTAAAAGAGATCCCAGGGCTATGTTTCTTCTACGCGAACGAAGTCACGGGGAGAAGCTAGTTCCTTATAATATTACTTGAGTTACTTATCATGAAGTCTACATAATATTTACTTTGGAAGATTTTAGAAGTTGTTATGATAATGAGCAAATATATTTTTAGACATTCGTTATTATTTTAACCTTTACATATCATACAAAAGCTCGACTCAATTTAGGTGCAAAACATTATATTGTTTCATAACCTTAACATTTGATTTCATTTAAAATTGAGGATTCAAATAAAGTTTCTTATTCTAATATTACAATCATTTGAATTGCGTAATGTTATGCGTGTGAAAATATTCCCAATTCTTTTGAATATAAGACAAATAAATACATAAAAAATACTTATTTGGAAATGTTTACGAATCGAGCCACTCAAGGTGATTTGTATATTACTTATATTACTTCGAAAGATAATCTAAAAACTGTTTATCATAGATTACTTGTAAATTTTGGACTTCTTTTTATCTAGAAATCAGTTATCAATTTATCATTTACGACGAATTTTTTTCTTACAGCGCAATTGCCTTATCACTCTTATATAATATACAGGGTGGAAACTGTAAACTATAGGATCGATTAACATCAAAAACAATTTTTTGGTTAAAATTTTCAAAAAAATGTATGTGAATGTATTTCTGACTTTTTAGCACTCCAACCTGGGTTGGTTCCACAGAAGTTTTTAATCAGTATTAGAAACAGGATCGATTGGCATCAAAAAAATTTTTTGTGTAAAATGTAAATTTTCTTGTAAATATATAATAAATAAAATAAATAAAAAATAATTATGGATACTCTCCTAAGACCATTTTGGTGTAGCTTTAGCCCATTACTTAGTTTCCACCGTGTATAAGTTAGTATGTCACTTACCTACGAGTATGTATGATACGATGTAACAACTTATTAATAAACTTTGTGATTATTTCACTCGAAGAGTTGAGTATCATTCCACTCACAACATATACCTGAGGTGTTATGAATACTTATCCACTTCGGAATATTGTTTGTTATTGCGACTAGGAGGCTTCATATTATGGAACTTTTCGAAAATTAAATATGTTCTGAAGGATTACGGTAAAGTATCACAATATGTCACATGTTGATATTATCCATAAATGGATATCATTATACATTTAGGTCACCTTCCAGTTAAAGGTCGAATCAGTATAAAAATTGACATATATTTAGATTAGCATAAACATTTATCTTTTTCATTGAGCCTTTTTTAGTGTCTATGAAATAAGTGTTTTAGATTTTACTAAGAAGTTTTTTCATCGAAACTGAATGTTAAAGTATACACAGTTAGCGTACCCGATACTACGAAATACTTGAAAAAATCACGTAGACAACGCCACGAAGTGTGAAAGTAGTATAGCTATATTACATAATAGAGTTCACCTTGACTCTTTAGTTGATCGTGATCACCGAGACTACATTGCCTGGTACGTCTGTACTTGCGAGAGAAAATCTAGACTCGAATGTGCCATAAATCTGTGTTTATCTCTTGTTTGTAATCAACAGTTCTATATGTGGAAGATTGCCTTATAGTTTTGTTGTATATCTATTTTTATTTATGTACGTCATCGTATTGATTGCTCCGGAGATACATTAATTACTACTGACACGTATTAGTGCAGGTAAATCTTAAATAGCTTAAATTATTACTCATAGATTAATCTTTGCTATGGTTGCAAATCAACAAAGTATTCTAATCTATTTCTAGGCACTTCTTTGTTCTTGATGACCGATTAACATATACTACAATGTGATACGCTTACAAAGTATTTATTCATACTTCTAGTGTAAAGTTCTAAACCTAATCGTTTGAGATAAAGCAGTCAAGCCGAAGTGAGAGCAACAACTTAACATGGATAAGCGGGTCATGGATGGTAAATATGAGTGATGTTGCGTACGCGCATTACATAGTTGCATACGATAAACTGCACTAGGATCGCATCGTTGAGCCAGTATTTACCTCACTAAACTGCCATTGTTTGCATACATAATTTATAATAGCTAGGAAGCGACATTTTAAACATCCTCAAGCACACATAAACTGCTGATTTGACTAGCATTCATAAACCAAAATAATACCGGCATGTATTTAATCGAACCTCGATTAATTCCTTGAAATAGCCAGCTGGTTATTTTTAGGTGAACCGACCGTAAAATGGTGTCTGGGTCAGACTGGATACCGAAAGCGGAAGATCGGGTGTTTTCGCGCAACTTGAGAAAGGCCTATTTCCAACAGTGGACTACGATAGATTGATTTGGCTGACAGTATTCCTGAAAACATAAAAGGCGAGTTTAAATATCTAAAAATCATCATTAGAACTTAGGAGGAAAAAAAAATGTTTCAATGTTCTCTCAAGTAGAGTCCAGTAATACATCGTTACACAATAATCAATTATATCTGGACTCGGTCAAACTGGAGCCCTACATCTATACGCTTTTATCAAAAGCAGTTCATCATTATTTTTGAACATAGAAGGTCACGAACTAGTTTCTACGTCATCGCTACGCTATTGGGCCTTGTACGAACGCACGGAGTAAACGTAACGTAAATTCAAACGATTTTAAATCGATAGTATATTTATCCACTAGCCAGCATTGATTTTTTTGCGTTTATGTTTATATGAACATTAACGATACTCAAAAGTAATGCCTAAGTGAGTGCACATTGTTTTTACGTTGCACTGTAGACATAGTATGGCATTGGATTAAGGTTAGGGTAAAGTACTGTTAGTTTTAGTATCATCCACAGATACACATAAAGTCTTAATTTACCGTAGCACGTTCGTGGAAGGGCCTCTTTTCAGTGCTTCAAACTTCTGTAATTACGTCTGTGTTTATTGTTCCGTGCCGTTTTTATATCCGTTCATGAAAACATTGAATGGGTTATTCGTTTTCATTCAACGTATTATTGTAATGAATGCTATTTTAACATTGCAAGTTTAAATATTTGTGAAGGGTACGTTGTACGTCGTGTTTCACCTTTGAACTGAATGAAACATAATGTACGTTTTCAGTTTCGGTTTTCCTTAGCAACTATATGTAACAACTAAGCATAAATGTGTTTAAAGCGGACTTTTGTCAAGCGTAAGTGCTACTTGCACGCACATAGGCACAGCGTAGTTAGGTGCAACGTTACCGCTGCGTAGAAGCTGCGTAAATGCCGCATAGACATTGTGTAGAAGTATCGTTGACATCGAGTAGGCGCCGCGCTAAGCATACCAACAATTCCAGCTTCCAATACAAATAACATTGTATACTTCGCAACTTAGCGTCACGTAGTCGACTTTGTCGACGGAAGTTAGCAACCAAAAATAAAGTAAATAACAAAAATATTATTCAACAATTGTTTGATTAGCTGATAATGATTTCGTGTTGTGGTTGCGTAATCAGATGTTTTCATAGCATTTTTATCGCTATCAGTGTATTTACGTTTGTTCCAGGTTATCGGGAACCGTATTACGTGGGTAGATGTGAGATCGTGTCTTCTGAGTAGGTATCGGGATTGAGATACAAGACTGTTCCTCTTTTAGTAAGATGTTTAATATTTCAAAAAGTATTGGGCCTTTTTATAGGAACGTTCTTAGAATGTTTTCGAACTACTTGTCGGAAACAATTTCCAGATGGTGTTTTGCTTCCTAAAATCTGTACAGTACCTGATTCGTGATTGCCAGCAAAAACTAATTTTCGAGAATCGTTACGTCTGCCAATATTATAAACTTGTTCTATTTCGAGTATAATTTATGCTAAGTAAAGAAAACCATCAATTACTCACCAGTTAGTTGATCTATTCGATCTTAATTAATGCGCAACCAATTATCCTTGACCGAAAGCCAGTCGCGATCCACTGAAAGAATAACAATTAATAGATGTTCGTCTATTGCGTTCTTAGAAACAAGAAACTTGTTTACCACACATTTTCGCTAGATAACAGGATTTTCGCTCGGCGATTCGTTTCCTTTTATAATAAAGTCATATAATCAATAGTCAGTAAGGGATGCTAAAGCAAGGCTTGTTTTAAATTTAAAAGCATTAGATCGAGACACCATGGAACTTTCCACTCGGCTATGGAATTAATTTGTATGTGTTTCTGTTTAGATAAGTCTTATATTCACGCACACAGAGCCAGCTCGTTCGAGGTTTTAAGTAAGTAATGTGTTGACGATGACATCATGCGAGGCTCGTATGAACTCGGCATCGTACTAATCTGGCCAAACTTGTTACGAAGCGCGTTCGTTAATAATATACTTATGGAAATTATGTAGTTCGTTCTAAACCAGCCATGAGAACGAGACACTAATTAAAAACTTCAGAGTAAGAGCACATAAAATTACAAATGGTAAAAAATGTTTTTCAAAAGAACTGATGTCACTGGTCTTCCAATTCGTATTCTAAATAATTTCAAGGTTCTTAAAACTGTTTACTTATATAGTTCTGTATTCGGGGATCATTTTTTCCGATGTCAGTTTATACATTTGGCCATCACTTGTGGCAGAGTGCATCGAACCCGAAGATAATGTTTTTTTCGCCTGCTCATATGGAATTGGAAATTTTGGTCAATCTGAATTTCCGATGGCTCTGTCCTTGACCAAAGTCCTCGTGTAACAAAAGTATTGGGATGCAGGTGAAAATGTTTTCGTAACCGTTTTTGTAGCTAATCTTAGTAGTCCATATGCGGCTGTCGGGTAGTAATCGTTTTCAATTTGTGACCCGGAAGAAGCTTATGTAGGAGACCTGTTTCGGTGATAGAATATGCTTCGAGATCTAAGTTCCAATCAGTAATATTTTTTATTTTTATTAGATTTTTTTCTAGACATTAATGACTTCATATGAATTATGGCGCTGTTATTGCATCAGAGGTTTCTGCTCATTTCTATTACCATTTAATTATATCTTCAGATATCCGTTCAACAGTGATTTATTTATAGGTACGCCAACAGTACATTTTACATTAAACAATAAAACTATACAGTATACAGTTTATGGTTCCTATGTAGGTACCAATTACAAGTGTACACTGTACACAACATTCTCTTAAGTACAATAAAGCCTTATCACTGTAAAGCTATAGAAATAAAATGTAACATAAAATAGAAAAAAAATTGACTTAAACTAAAGAAGAGCTCCAATAACTGAGTTACACTGACAAAATAACGAAATATCCAAATAAAAACTAATTATAGCCGTGATACCTAGCTATTTTTACACTTTACATAACATTACAAATCCTTAAATCTGAAGTAAGTTGCAAAGTAAACTTGCACTGTTCCTATGTCATTCATGAAATTCATGTTCCAGCTGTCACATCGGATAAGATAAATAATGATCATAACTCCGCTATATAGCACTAAACATTACAATGGTCTCGTTGGACCGCTTAAAGAAAACACTGAATCACATGTTTGCTCTTATAATGAATATATTATTAAAATACTGAGTATTTACATATGTAGATGTAACACTTGTAATGTTAGCAAACAATTATGTCATCGAAGTTTTATATGTATACATTTTTATGGTAAATATTGGTCAGGACTTTCGTTGAGTGTGTTTCATAAGTGGCAAAATGTGGTTGTGCCCAGGTGTAGCCACACAGCCTAACCCTTCGGGGAAGACATGCATGATGTTTTGTTGTAATCTCATCAAACTTCGTTCAATTGATGAAAGGAACTCCGAACTAGTTCTCATCAGTTTACTAAGAGTAGTAAATTAATTGAAGATGTCTTTAGGGTCAGATGTGCAGATGGGGACAATTATTATGGCCTGATAGACTCTGTTTGTGACACGTATCATCTGTCTCTTTTGGCGTCTAGAACTTTAAACTACGTCATCAAATTATTTGTGTTTTAGGTACAACTTCTTGTGGTGTCGATGGTAATCTAAGTCGACCGAGCCCAAAATTTTGCAACGACAAGTAGCGTCCATCAGATCCTGTAATGTGCAAACAGCAGGACAGGTAAGACTCATTGTCAAATGACATTGTTTGTGGAACAACATCGTTTACACTTCAGGGCAGAGTCATCTATGAATTTCCACCTGAATAGTGAACAGGTTGATTATGTAATAGGTATGAAACTCCAACTGATATACACATATAACTTACTTATCATTTAGTTTCTACATATAAAAAAGAAGAGTCATTTCCAAAATATTATCCCCGGCGATGTCATACATTACAACATCTTTTTAATGAAGTTGATCATTAAATAAAGCTCACATAAAATAGGCACCATCTGGTTTCCATTGTCGGTATAATTGTTCAGGTAAACAATACTAACCTACAAAGCTGCACATAAATTGTTAAATCGTGTTAACCGCAAGCGAAGCCGGTGTACTTTATCTGACACGCATAAGTGTCAGACTAGTATTCTGCGGTTACCCGCCGCGCATACGACCCAATTATTATAATTGATTGTTTTCCACAGTAATTCACTGCATGCCTCATTGTCTGGTGTTTGCAAACTGAACTGCTGTTTTGGTACTTGGGTATAGATTTCCGTCAGGCGTCACTGCTGTGGTATGCCCAATGAGCTGTTGGCCAAAATAGCCACCATGTAAGATGGGAAGAGCTTGGCGAAACCAAGGACCAGTACACAACAGCGGGATATCGCAGGCTAACAGTACCTTTTTGGTATTTTCCGTTACAAAATTCTCAGTTTATAGCCTTAGGTCGGAATTGCGCATAATAAACTATCGATAAGCTTCCCCTATTTTGCTGGACCTAAAATTGTCTTCACGGCCGGCGCCGCGTAGGATGGCACACCCACACACTCTGCTTTACCCCTCGGCGATCAAAGCCACACTGCTATTGATATTGATTACTGCTTTCGTATTGAAGTGCCGCACAAGTCATTCTCCTTTGTAATATCTTAAATTTACGATCAAACTCTTACTTTGAAGTAACCAACTTATCGTCTATTCTAGCTAGTTGGTGCACTACTTCAATTATATTGCTATGTTTATTGACGTCATTCGTCTTTACTGCCCATTCATTCGTGCCTCGTAGATTACCTATGTTTGCATTTATTAATAGACATAATTGTTTTGCTGCATTAAAATAACCTGTTTGTCCTTTAATTGGATCGAAATTTCTGTATCTACATAATTATATTCGAGACAATTCATTACCTTTATTTTGTCATTCTTCCCGCTGATGCCAGCCACCTCGGCGTTAAGAAGGGACGTGGTCGACTGTATTTATAGGCACTCGTTTTACTTTTTCTTCACAGAAATCTATTCTGTCTTCAGATAACCCTGAATAAACTCGAAAAAATAACGGTAATGTGTTTTTAAGGTTAGTCTTGTCTCCAGAATGTAACGTTACATAAAAGATCTTGAATGTAAACATTTATCCCATAAAAGACAACTGAATATATAGTTGCAAATAATATTGCTACAATATTTTCCTTCTATGTGTACAAAGTAAGCTTATCCTACAATCCAATGGTATGTTTACAGTGATATCAGTTATTTTAGGATTCAGCGGCTTGGATCATGAAAGTCTAAATGTATTCAGATGTACATACGCTGGTAGTGAGGTGATCGACACTGCTTCACCGCTCCGAGCCTCACATGTATAAAACATCGCAGCACAAGAGAACAGCGCAAAAAGTCCACATCAGCATTGCAAATATGTTTTTCCGTAACCTTGGTTTGGGTGACCGTATAATAAATACATTGGCTGGCAATAAAAACTGTCAACCCTTCACAAAATATTGCCTAGGCTTACTTAAATACGAGAATAATACATACTCGCTATATTTGGTCAAACTAATTGAATCATTATTTTACATGAACTTTTTCTCAAGGGATATCTTAATAAAAATCCACCCGGAAAAGCAGCTAAATGATGGTTAAAAATAAAAGAACCAAAGATTGCAATCGCATCTATACTTGACTAATTGCTTTTTTTCATTACCACTTCCTTTGATCTTGAGCCAGAAACACTGTATCTGCAATCTTTACCCTACGTGTATAGCTCCTACGAAAAATTCGGAATACGTAATAGCAAAGCTCTACAAGATATTGGTTTATTCTTAGACGATTTCTTATCTTGTGAAAAATTAAGGGCTCCATCAAACTGGGCTGTTTTGTTCCATCTGATAAAATAATGTATGTTTTGCTTCGGCAATTATCTTTGATTTAGAAATGTTTCACGGTGCGTACCGACTTTCGTTACGGCCACTGTACGCGTTGTATAATGAGTAAAATCATAAGCGAAGAGCTCTCTGCATACGTTTTCTGTTGTCTATTGTGTCTAGAAAATCTTTGCACTATGTGAAACATACAATGCGTATAGCTTGTCAAGCGCTTGCAAACATTTTGCTTTGTCTTCTGTCTGATCTAAAATAACTGGCTCATTCTGCAATTTTACGTAGTTTCTCTTGTGAGGTTTAGATTTCTAGCTAGTCAGCTACCTGTTTACATGATCTTTAAATAATCGTACCTCTGATAAATTTAATTTGGAATCGATTCTGAAATGATAAAAGTGATCGGAGTTTTATTATAATAATTAATTCAAACATTGTTTTAAGGTTTCACGGTTTACAATTAAACTTATACTGTCACTAACTGCCAACTGCTGTGCTGTGCTACTGCTGCTGCTAACTGCTGTGTGTACTGTCAGCGCCGAATTATCGGGAGCTCAAAATAATGAACAATCACGGAAGATATCCCGTAAGTGACAGTATAAGTTTATAATGAATTCAATCTCTTCGTAATTCTTGGCCACAAGGATTTTACAAGATATGGTTGTCGCTAGCCAGTTGAAATCTATTTTGGTCGGTGACAGCCTTTTCTGATTACTGTTTATGATTTATTCATATCGCTCCCCTTGTTAAAATTCTATTGCAGCAATGACATAACCCTGTATTGCACTTTTGCCTTTGAAAGCAACTCCAGTCCTGCGTCTTGTCTCACAAACAAGTGTATGAGACTTGATCGATTATGCATCAGAACTTCATCAATTTATTCTAGACTTCGAACCTACCTACATTTCAATGTTTTTAAAAGTCCTCTATCCAGAGTAAACATTTGTACAATCTTCTATTTGTTTTAATATTTTAGAGTTCGTTCGCTAAGTATGAATAGGCGGATTACGTAAAGTTGTTGATACTATGTCATCTTTCCGAGAAAATTACGATCAATTCTCGCAGTTTGGACTAAGCATATAATTATTTTCGTTGAGTTTACACTCGGTGATCATAACATCGCCGTATTTTGGACGCGCCAGATCCCTCTTCGATTGCAACAGTTTTTTTTTTTCAAAATAATATTACAAAAAGCAAATTCTTTTTCGTGAACTTCTTTGTCTCGATGTCAGGTGCAGCTGAATCTTGGTTGCTGGCGTACGTGATCCGATTCAATGTTGGATACAAAATTAATCTAACCCAAAAAATTCAACACAAAGGACCAAAAAAATTGATCCTCGGATTACCCCAATGCAGCTCTACGAACAAAAGGAGATGCCTCTGTATAGAGGACCTGTTTGAATTTGGACTCTATTTGTATGCAGTATCAAGTTCAATATATTGTTGGAGAATGTTGGGGGGCCATCAAATAAATTTTCGATGAATAGATTTACAACTAGCTATAAACGAACTCCAGGGAAGAGTGCTCGCGACTGGGTTATGTAATTGCGTTTTAGAGTCGAATAATTTAAGTAGGTGTGGGTAGAACTAGAAGCACTTCGTAAAGGGTTCGTTCCTACTTGTTCTACTAAGCAGATCTACGATACAACTAATGGGAATATTTTTTTCCACTAGTCCAACGTTTTGAGGTGGTACAAAATAGTAGACACGTTTTACACAATTCTTCTTTAAAAGGGGAAATAATTAAGCTTCCGAAAAAATAAATAAACTTCCTACAATGTAATACTAAACTTGGTTAAAATAATTACCGAAAAATTAATACAAAATTAACCGGCAAAAAATGTTTTATTTAACAAACAATCATTATTCAAATTACAATTTTCGAAAAAATAAACAAAATTTCCGAAAAAAAACTAAGTTTGCGAAAAAAATACTAAGTTTGCTACTTGGAGCACCCCGACTTTAGGTTAGGTTACTTTAAACCCTGCAGGCAGACATAGGAGCCCTGCGTAGCGGGGCTACGTCGACTACGCCTTATTACAACATTTTGCTATTTATCTTGACGTTGATTTTATTCCTGTTTTATTTATTTTAAGTTTAAAACGTAATTTAATCTGGTGGAAAATTTTTTCGTTGATTCATTTTTGGATTTTTAAGTATTTTATTCGATCGTTTCTTTGTCCCAAGATTAGTATTACTATCCTTGTTTCTCATCTCCTACTTGTCCTTGCCAATTTCATACTATGTAATCTTCGAGTGTAAACTCGCATAGTAACCTGAGGCTATTCATGCCAATATACTACTAGCAAACCCAAAGCGGGGTAAATTCGCATTAGTGCGAGTTTTGCACAGTGTGAATGTACGAACTACGCCAAAACGTAGTGACAACACAAACTCCATTACTTTTAAAGGAGAATTGTGTAATAGAACAATAGTTCGTAGTAGTAATTCCAATTTCTTAATTGGAATTTATGGTCGCACTAGTTCTACGATTGTACCACCTCAAAACGTAGGACTAGTATGAAAAAATATTCGCATTAGTTCTATCGTAGAATTGCTTAGTAGAACTAATCTGCACGAACCTCTTAAGGTCGTAAGTGTCAGTTCAAAGACGTGTTTTGAATCAGGTTTTGTCTTTTGTTCCAGAGTGCATTCGAGATGGATGAAGATGCAGATATTAACGCTATCATTTGGAAGGTGTTGAAAACAGGTCAGCCTTGTCGACTACGATTGTTGTTAGATCTTTTTATTTTCAAAATAGATCAATTACATCAGTTTGAGATAAATAGCCGTAAATTATCTGCATCTGTGTCGCCGAAGAAGTCCACTGAGTAAGTAATACAGGCCTTTTTTACGGAGTTACTACTTTTTTACAAACCAAAACAAAGAAAGGGATCCCGGTTTACTACTGCGCAGTACGATTGAGCTGTGCGTTCCCCTCTCTACCCATCTATAGAACCCACGTCGATTCTCACCCCACTGTTGACAGTTTTTAACAAAATGTAGGGCTTTTTTGCCTCTTTTGTTGTACGTGCGTAAAAATTCTCAGAATCTACGCTAGTTTTTTAACCGGATAGCAAGTGGCTCAAGGGAAACCCTTCAATCTGACCTAAAACATCAGACAGAAACGCCTTTTACGCAAAAAATGACTGCGAATTTGCAGTCTTTTGGCTTCCATAGAATTTAGGGTATTCTAGTTACTTAAAACAATACCTCACGCATGGTTATGTAAGAGCAGCACCAACAGGATTCTTGAAGATTGATAATATAGAACTTATAAGATCGTTACTCAACGAAACCATATGTCACTTTGTTGCGCAGATTCTTTATTGTGTAAATTAGATCATCTGACTATGTTTTTTGGAGATAAGCTACGTGGGACGATATCATTCTATCATCATCATCATCAAATACTTGCGTACAGGCACAGCTGTTTCCAGAACACCTGATTATACTATTCATAGATACTCACACCATTGCTGTTAGATGAAATTAGAATGCTGCAACGGCCACAACAATGCTGTATTTTAATAACTTGATTGTAATACTACTAAATTAAAGAGAAGCCATATTATGTATGCTTTAATTCGTTATTGACTTGCAGTACTATCTGTTAGGGTTATGTTATTGTTATTGTCGGTCACGTAGGCCAGCGAGCGAGAAGGCTGTGGAACAGAGACGGGGACTGTCCTGAAACAGCGCTTTAACTTAGAGCGGGACGGAAAAGTGGCGTGACAACAAACAAACATGGCGGCGCCGGTTGCCGGTTGGACCGGTTGGGCCGTACCACGTGCGTTTTGCGCCGTGCACCCGTTCCCGTATCTTGTTTGTCAACAAATGCCCTGTGAAGGTCATCCATGGGAGGGTTAGGAAGACAAAGGAATCCCTGTTGCATAATAACGTTTATAAATAAAGAATATTATAAAAGCAAAAGAAGATGACCGGTATTCGAGAAGCAGCTTTACATTTAATTTGAAAAGGTGATGTAATAGAGGTATGCGAATGTGTTCGTTCATTCAGACTTCGAGTCGGTAACAGTGTTAGAGATAACGCAATCTTAGCGCTAACCATAAGGACCAACATTATGGGGAATAGCTAAATAGCAACCTAATATTATTATTGTTCACCTACTTAAAAAAAATCTCTATGTAGTAATAAGTATACATAAAAGTAAAAAATCTTATAAGACACTTTACATAGCCAGTGTAGCCACATACTGCCTTACTAGATTCTAACAAGAATCAATTCATAATATTGGTAAAAAACCATGGATTGTTGGAACCAAGGCTAAACAGAATTAAGATAACATTAAACATGAAAAAGTAAGAAATCTTGATACTCGTTTATTACAACATCTGGCATATATATTTATATACTTGAATGGCGTGATATAGATAATACATATATGTTATATTGATGCTAGTTACGACGACGACGAGCGACGTGGAGAAAAAATGAACCACAAAAAATATAAACACGTCAGCAGTGCGAGCAAGCACGCATGCGCGCGAACAAGAGAGGCACAATAACGACGACACAGCTTTGCGAACGACGGAGATTGAGGGGGTACGAGGGGGGACTGTGTATGTGCGCGCCGGGTTGAGCCGGCTATTGGAACGACTCCTCAGTTGGATTTAAGAACATCGGACGGGCGGGCGTGTGTAGGATGGATCGCTAACGACACCAGCAGTTTTTTTCATTCCGCCTTCTAATAGTGTTTGTTTATTACCTTCCGGCACATTTTCCGTAAATCCTTCTCGACCGTGGTGCTTTATTATTTATTTTTGGCGTTTATTTTCTAAATTAAATTTAACGCTGTTCCGATTTCACGTCGAGAAGGCGGCCGCCACAAGTTTGAAAGCGGCTTTTCAAGAGTAGTACACCTACTCGTTATAATTCTCAATATCGCTGTATCAACGCATCAAGCAATCAGGATGGTGAAGAAGGTTTCAGAAGAGAGTGTAGATAGCGGTGAGTTGGCTTCTTTATTACTTTGTGCGATGGATGCTCATTTAGCGCAAGACACACACTACGATATTTTCAAACATCTGTCTGACCGGCTTTTTGTGCCTACTGCGTAGTTGGATTTGCATAATTACAGTAGTATTATTTGTTTGTTAAATTCTAAAAACTGGCAAATATGCATCCATCTCGTTTAATTCATCGTAGAAGCTAGTTAGTATAGTCCATTAAAGCTTCGAATATGAAATTGCTAATTAGAAGTGGTTAGACACCTAGATAGTGAATTCAGTTTCCAATCCGTTTTCAGGTATAGTGCAGCGAAGTTCATTCACATAAGATATTCAAATAAAGAGTTTATCGAAATTCTTATAGAATATTTTGTTTTCAAATTGGTTCAAAACATTGAACACTTGATATACCTATGTATGCTCAAGTCAATAATGGTTATTATATGGAACACTTGTGCTTCTGTATAGCCCCTACGTTGCATCATTTTGTTAAGATTTATCATCATCCATAAACGCTTCATCATGGTCAATTGTAAACTTCGTATCATCAATTGCGTCATGTGCCGGTGTATCGCACCTTTTGACACTTTTAATACATATAGCCTTTTGATTCATTTGTTATGATTCTGTCTAATCAGCTGTTCATTTTCTCGAGCAGTCGTCACTATCGGCTGCGACTTGCAGCACATGCATGACAAGATTGATCATGAATTATATTGCATTGTCCTTGAATGTTTTCATAAAGGTATTGTAGTTAATAAATCCATTGATGTGGTACTGCAAAACACTGACCACACTCAATGCAGTGCAATTTAAACTTAGAATTTTATGGCCACACGGTGACGTGGCCGTGATTGTTACTGCAGTTTAGTTTGTGTTTATTTTCATTTTATTGTGTTGACTCCTTCATAATACCTTTGCTTGAGCTAATCTCTATAACGCGATGATTGTGTTATACAAGGTATTTGTTATGAGCTAAGAAAATAAACCACAGTGTGATTTAGTTTAAAATGTCAAAGTTCACGTATACGGAGCGAGCGTTGACCGGTCAGACAGCACACTATTTCAAAATCCGCAATTTTGCAACATCCACTGAATTGGAGTCGTTATTATGTTTATGATATTACTCAGAAATACATTCGGCAGTTTTATTACAGCTAACGTGAATGATATAATCATAACATTTCCTGTTTCGATGATTTTTAAACTTCTTTGATTGTTGCTAAGTTGCGTTTTTCTTCCTTGGTTAATCTGGGTTCTTTCATGGTTAATTTCCGCACATCAATCGAAATAACTAACTCATAAAACCTTTGTATTCCGTTTTCATTGAATAATTAACACAATGATTGTTGAATGTTTGTCTTTATTTTTCTGTTACTGTCGAAAATGTCACGTGACATGACATGGTATTTTGGAATACTTAGTCATTTCGGTGGCTGATGTCATTCCAAAGAAAATGTTAATTTGGACAATTGCATTTGACAATACTCTTTACCGTGTTTTATTTAGAATTAGTGTGTTTATTAAATAGCTTTTTGTGTTTTGTTACTTATCTTTCTATGTAGTTAGTTCTGTCTTTTACTTTGACCGAACTAGCAAAATTAGAAGAGTACCTTCCATGTCTAGCACGGAATGAGTGTCATTTAACAAAATTATATTTGTGTGTATGTATTGTACGCCGCATTTTTGTTTCTCCTCGCCTCTTCATATCACGCTTTTATTGGTTGTTATTGATTCACTGTTTAAAAATCAAATTGGTAAGAATGCGTTTATAATTTCATGCAGTTTCATTACTCTCCACGGTTTCAATTCAACATGGCCGCTGGAGCGCGTCGCCCCACGGCGTTCATGGCCAAGGTCACCTACTAAAACAAAACTGCGCACTAGTGTTACTGAATTTATATAATAAGTATAAGTTCTTGGGAATTTCGTTGTTTTGTAACAGTTGTTGCTGATGGGTGTGTCTGTTTTAGTTTATCGTTTCAACAAAAAGTTTATTATTAACACACTTACTTTAATTATTTCTTTCAATGTTTTAAATCTAGGTACCCCAAAGAAATATGCTGGCATAAGGCATTGTCTTCCGTTGTTACTAAATAGCAGCAACAAAACTTTGAATCATTACGTGTTTAATAGAAAAGTTTTGAATTTTTTAACAATCAAACGCTGCAAATTTGCAATCGCTGTTTGATTGCAATCAGTCAATCGTGTCCGTCGGCTGAGTAAAACAGAGTAACCTTGACCGTGACGGACTTCACGCTAGTTCCGGTGTAATATCAAACTGCGCTCCCTTCACCTCGCGTGTATTCCCACTTACTCCTTTTGCGAATCGATTTGTCCCATAGTTGCAAAGTTCCCTACTATACGCATTTATGTCACATGAAAACTTCGCACATTCAGCACCCAACTCACTCTCCTCAATTTTTATCTACTAATGTATTAAATGTTTCATTTATTCTTAGTATTGAATCTGCCATTTATATGGCGATTTCAGTGCATCCTTTTATATCACACAAGGTGCTTTCAAATCGTGATTCAACTATGCCATTTATACCAATAAGCATCCTTTCGAATATTGCTATTCTGGTTTTACAAGAACGGTTCGCCGTCGTCGTTCTCGCCAAAAATGGTTGTTTACAGTCAAGTTGTCGTCACCGAGTGTTTCATTTAATGAATTCATGTGTGTTATCATTAGACAGGGGGCAAAATCTGTAGTGAGTGAAAGTGGTTTGTTACGTACTGCAGCAGCTATACATTGAAACGCCCTAGTTGAAGTTTCACCTAGATATTATCTCGTTCAATTCGGTTGCAGTGCCAGGCCGAGTTGGCAGTTTATTCATCACCAGTACTCTAACCGTCGACTTTGATCTTTGATTAAAATGATTATGACGGATTGGTCGACTGATTTAGAAATTACACGAACGCTATTTGCGTTTGCAATGGTTGGTAATTATAATATTTCGTTTATTGGTTTTTCTCCAACTTTCAACGGATTGTTCTGGCGACAGTTTCTAAAATATGCAAGTTTAGAAAGTACTGCAAACGTTGAAACTTATTTATGAAAGCAAGGCTTGAACTCTGGCTAGAGGCATACAATGGAACAAGATCGAATGGAATTTGAATCGTGAAATAAACATAAACCTAAAAACTCGGCAAAGTCTATCAATCAATGTCTGCTTCGTGTTCAAGGCAAATTGCATCTCTAGCAGTGCATTCGTTATTTGTTGCGATTAGAAAGCAACGATTTTGAATAGCTTAAGGGTATAAAACAAAAGTATAATAGGCCTACAATCGGCAACTAGAGAGCGTATTCGTGGCCAAGCGTTTATGTCAGCCTACCAGATTAGAAAGTAGAAACTTATAACTGAGGGCAGAAAATGTGGTGACAATATTTAGCTCCCATACTATATTTTTTACAGTCCAACCAATGCATCTCTATTGGGAATGATTTGTTATGACTTAGTCCAATAAATATGCTAACCGCCTGCATACATATCCATCGATTTGCATGATTGCTGGGTTAATTTGCGGAACATTGTTTTGTATTTTAATGAGTCAGTGATTATTAAGTTTCTTTGCTAAGGCTTGAATATATTTGAACAAATAAAATTAATACTATTCTTGGACAAACTTCGACAATACAATCGTCATAATTTTGATAGTCTTTTGTTTGTTATTTGGGTCAACCTATTGTTTCACCTCGACCTCGAGTAAACGAGTGGCGAACTTTTAGGTGGGCCGATGTCGAAAATGGTTTAGAAGTTTAGGGGCAATGTTTGCCGTGTTTAGATGTATTTGTGAGGCTGCTGTTACTGAGACATTTTACGTAACCAGCCACGCTGCGAGGCAAGTGCTTCGCCACGTGGAGCCACGCGGGCCGAGCGGTCACGCGACGAACATGCGATACCATAAGACAAGTGTACAATTACTTTGCGGCGATAGGAAATAGAATCTGTTACAGTAATTGAATTTAATGCTCCTAATAAGTAGGCTTCTTTATTCAGCATCCGTTCCAGGACTGGTTCTCTGACGTAACTTATTCATTTTGGGCTCCGATGCCTCTCGCGGAGACACGGTTTTGGTTGGTTATTTTGGAAACTTAATTTTGAAAAGTCCAAGGCAACACGTGGGCAGCGTTATTGTCTCGTTGTATTTGGGTTTGAGTAGCAACCAGTCGATGAGTCAGTCACTCTCGGTTTTAGTATCAAGAACGTTTCCTTGTTGTGGTGCGTCGTGGGCTCGTGGCGTACTGTTTGTATACAAACTTTTGTTCAACAATATTCATGAACGGACGTACTGTATAGCAGTTTCTTTGTACGTTTATTCCTGTGGAAATTTAGAACAATTCAGTATTTAAACAGGAAGTTTCTATGTTGAAACGGGCGATTGTATGCGTGGGTGTGCCTCGGGCCCGATTGCTACAGTCGTACGGTTATTGCGCATTCAGGCTTGTTGTCGTGCGGCACATGTTGAGGTCATCGCGTGCAATTAATTAATTCTTAAGTTTCATTTTTATCACACATTATGACGAATAGACCGAATGAAAACGCAAGCGAACGCATTATTCAAACATTTAAATACTGAGCATGCATTCAAATTAATGCTGCAGCCGAATGAGGAAGATGAAATCAAGCAAATAAAATGTCTACCTCTTCGGATCACGTAGGCACTGATTGATTCTCATTCCTCTGTCGTATAGTGATCCACGTCACTATTCTCCGAAGTTTATCATAGCCGTTCTCGCTCGTAGAGTGGTTTATGCACAGAATAATATTTCCTCTAATTTAGACAAAACAATTTGCATTAACATCCCAAAAGCAGATTGTTGTGAATCTTGAAATAAGACAAGTAGACTGTGTTTTAATCTTCCCAGACTAGTCGAGAGTCGAGTTGGCAATTAATGCCTACTGCGGTATTCTTTTTAAAAGTTGACCACTTGACAACAAAGTTTGGAACGATTATTGGGTCGTTTCGTCTAGTAGATGCAACTTCGCTAGTTTTTACGCCAAGAGGCCGAGCGATCGCGTAACGTGGGCGCGTACGCGCAGCGCTGGGTGCGGCCATCTAGGTCGTTGAACCGGCTTTGTTTGCCAGCTCAGCTTGCACAGTCACGTCTCACGTCACAATTATATTATCGATGACAGCCGTCACATTTGCCCTGATAGGACCCACTATTGTTCCGGGTTACTTGAAATCTTTGACTATCCGCCAAAATTTTCCATTCAGTATTCACGTTTGGTCGTTTAGAAATGTTAAACAGGCGATAATTTAACGAATGACGAGCTTCAAATCCAAACACAGGCTTGTAACAATAGCTGGCACCAAAAGCAAAGTGAGAGTCGTCCCTTTGGCGACGACCGCGACGACTCAAGTTATTGTAGTAACGAGCCTAACCTACGTAATGTTCCGCGTTGTTCATACATTAAACAAGGGATGTCGCCATAACTCGCTAATGTAGTCATCGTCCAAACACTTTTATAGCGTTCAATTGTAGCATTGAGCTTTGTGGGAGGCAGTTAAAAGACAACAGACTGTCTCCACAAAAAATGAAATAAGTTTATATAATTAAATTGGCACAACAACTGTGTCAGCCCAGGATTTTTTGCAAAGAGCGCGTAAAAAGTTTATTCAAATGTTCCTACCTACTACAACAAAAAACCATTTACACCGCTAGATTAAAAAAGAGTCTCATGAAAGAAAAACATATAGAAAAAAAAAACTGTTACTTAACCTAAAGACAACTGAGAAAGAACCAGCATTGAATTCCGCATTCCGCTATTTCGATGATCTGCTGGTGCCAGTTGCAAAGACACGTATTGCGGAGGCTCTGTGTTACTTAGGTACATTATTATATACATTGTTATTAGGTACATTATTGTTTAGGTAGTACATAACTACGTAACGTACCGTCTGCTAGATTGCGACTCTTAAACTATGCGCCAGGTTATGTTAGAAATGTTTATTTTAAATTGTTTTTCCTTTGTCTCCAGGTGTGGGCCGCTGCAGCAGCCAGTCGGGCAGCGAGCGCGAATCGGACGAGAGTCCCCGAGGCAATGAGCCGTCAGCTCCCGTCGCCATTCCCGACAGTGAGGACCTGCAGAGGCGTAAGGAGGAGGCGCGCAGGAAGCGCCGCAGGAAGAAGCGCTCTGGGAGCTCTGTCGTCACGTCATGTTTCCAAGGTAAGGGACAAATATTGGCGAAAGCCTTATCTTGGTAGTATGCATGTTAGTTCAGTTTATGCTGCCTTGATTTTTTCAGATAACAACGTAAGTCACTAGGTTAAATTTTTAACAATTGAAATGCTTTTTCAATTTTGTTCTTGAGTTTTTCTGTCCCGACCATGATGCTGTTAGTAATATTAGTATTAATAATTATCGTATCGTTGTCAACAGACCTCTACAAGCTAACAGGGGAGGTTTTAGGCGAGGGCGCGTACGCTTCGGTACAGACGTGCGTGAACATCTACACAGGCCAGGAATACGCAGTGAAGATCATCGACAAAGTGCCGGGGCACGCCCGCGCCAGGGTGTTCCGCGAAGTGGAGACATTCCACTACTGCCAGGGACACCCGAACATAATCCAGCTCATTGAATTTTTTGAGGACACCGACAAGTTCTATCTTGTCTTCGAGAAGGTGAGAATCTTTTAACTTCTCATGATAACTTTAGCAATTAAGACTCTTTCCCCTAAATTTCGCAGTAGGTAAATAGTTCAAAAACACTGAGAACTTCCAACCAATGCCAATGTAACCACTGGTAGCCTTAGGCGTTTCTTGATTGTAATCTTACTGTGTCCTTTCCCCAATAAAGCCATGCCATACTTTCATTTAGTTGTCCTTTTCCCATTTAATATTTTTCCTCCTTGGATTAGTCTTGGCCTTTGATGTCCAATTTTCTGACAGAATTCGTTTGATGTTAAATTTCTTTTTCGTATTTATTTTGTTGTTATCACTTAATTGAGTATTTTTTTGTTTTGTTGAACTTGTCAACAGTTTTTAAATAATATTTACTGAAATTTCTTTTATGTTTCAAATTGAATGAAAAACGTTATTCTCGTCAATCATAATAAAATTATAGAAAGTCGATAGGTGTGTATCTTCGATTATATTATGGTGGTAAATAAATAAAAGTGACGCATGACGAAGGAATTCACATATTTCATCGAGTTCATTACTCACACTATCGGAGTAGACTACGTGTGGGAGTCTCGTCTCGTTTTGTAATTACACCATTATTACGATCGTAGGTTCTAGAATATTGTTCATCTTTATCTTTATTACTGATATTTACATTCATAAATGATAATGCCAATTGTATTAGATTTTTATCATTTTTTACGTGCTGCACCAAGCGACAAAAAACTACTAACGTATAAACTTTTTGTACTTTGTCATTTTTTTTGGATAGTGCGCGTCGTAATCTACGAAATCTTTTAAATCGTTTTGTTTTTACTTTTTTTTAATACCTATCTACAACTTAACTAAGCTAAGTCCTTGCATCACATGTATCAATGTAACACATTTTAATAATAATTTCCTAAATAATGAAACATTAATAAATCATGATTATACCTCTATACTTTTTCCTGAATTTCATGAAATTTTGCCATAACAATATTGTAAGCGTGAATAATTGTAACGCATTTCACAATGAGTCAGCCAACATGTGCTTCACCATACCATATTTTAACAATAAAATTTGAACAAGCGGTTTTGTCATTTATGGAAAAATATTTGCTGTGAATTGGACGGAATGTTCGAATACCTACAAGGTACATAGAAAATAATTCTACGTTTCAATTTATCGAAGTATTATTGCGAAATGTAGATGTTAATGTTTATTGTACAAAGTAATTAAAGGACTATGAGGAAAGTGCGAACACTAGTCATAGATAATAAATAAATGATGCACTATTTATATTATTTCCGGGGTAATAAAACATTTCCAGTGTAGTCTGTGTAGATTTCCCCCGAGCGTTCATAGGATAGTTTTTTTTCAATATACTTTCTCAAAAACTGGTATTTCTCATGGGTGGATTTTTTATATTTTTCCGCACACGTGCGGAAATATAAATTTCCTTAGATAACTAAACTTATACTAAGTCCAAATGGGTTCAATGACTATAGTCGGCGGTGATAGTTTTTTTTTTTTTTAATCTCGGCAAAGAGATATGCGTCTTTACGGCGTAAATATTTTTTGAGTAAAAAAAAAACAACCACACAACACAATTTAAATTGTGTTTATAAATAGAATAGGTATAAAAAACATGATTATTTAAAACAAATATTTAATTTTATGAACAAATTAACATTTATTTGTTCTAAATTCAAAAATATTAGAATTTCCTATTTTTCATATTAAGCTGTTTAGCGGCATCATACCTTTGCTTCTTCTTCAACCTGGCGAAAGCAAAGCGCGGAAAAAAGGAAATTAAATCATAATTTCATAATAATTCCTAACAAATATACTTTCCGTTCTAATATTTTTTTTCTTCGAATGTGTATTGAAAAACGTCGTTTGATACGCGTGGGGATTTGTTACTGCAGTTCCCGGCTCCACAACCTCGCCTCGAATGCAATAACAAAGTTTTCCAACTTATATCAAAATTGACTATTGTGTTCTTAATTCAGAAACTGAAAAGACACAACCAAGGGCATTCACAGTCTTTTAACTTTCATTATTGACATTCAAGCTTAGAAAATTACACCACTTGACGTCAGTTTCTCGACTTGAATAAATTGCATCTACAATAATATTTATTTACATTATGATTTAATTAATAAAAAAATAATAAACAAAATGTTATTTACACTTGATTAGGTTATTTCTGAGAAGGATTCTACTTAGCTGAAAAAGTCTTTATATCGTTACTAATAATAATTTAGTCGACCACCAAGTAGATAGCAACAGTTTCATTTCCTAATTTGTAGCCTGCCCGCAAATAACATAGCCTGTTGCGAGCGATATCAGATATGACTCTGTTTACAGCCGTTATCTTGTTGCGTCTGTTCCTGTATACCTACAATATTATTCAATGATAAACTCCTGAACCACACTTATTTTGAGCAATTTATGTCTAAAATTATCTACCGAGCAATGTTAAAAGGATCTTAGGTTATCATTATTATCTTTAGGTTGATTTGAACCTCATCCTTTTCAGCCATCCTTTCCGGTCATACGATTTTTTCTTGCGATCTGAATTTTTATACTGCCAAGAAATCTGCAATCAATAACAAAAGGTTCCCTGTAATAAATAGCTGTCTTCTCTTGTTTCTTATAGTATATCACCTGTAATGTTGCCGTGTTTTATTTCAAGTGCCATTGTTTGTGTTTCTACAATAATGTATCATCGATTGTTCCAGATCAACGGCGGTCAGCTCCTGTCTCGCATACAGGAGCACCATTACTTCTCCGAGCCGCAAGCGGCAGAGATCGTGCGTGAGATAGCGAACGCTTTACATTTCCTCCACGGGAAAGGTGTCGCACACCGCGATCTCAAGCCAGAAAACATATTATGCGTTCACCGCGATAGGCTCTGCCCAGTGAAAATATGCGACTTCGATCTTGGGAGCGGAATAAGTTTCACTTCGAGCCTTGCAAGCCCGCTGGCAACCCCGCAGCTTATGACGCCAGTGAGTTTTATTTTTTTAATATTTTTTATACATTTAATAATGGTCCTTATGTCGTACCTTGGATTACTCCTTTGTTAAATTCTATTTGTCGAAGTTTCGATGATTTTATCAAAAGGAGTTATTGCTAACATGTAGTCTTTGTTAGATAACCTTGACAGAATATTTGCGTAGGTACGATACATACTCAATCTTTACATAACAAAGAGCTTAATTTTTAAGGTTTTTAGATTACATCATTTTCGATCTTTAGACACGTAATCGAGTGGGCGTACGATCTGTAATCCCTAATCTTGAGCCTAAGTGGTTTTAACAGTTCTTATATAATGGTAGTTAGTCGTTCATCAGTGAATTACATAACATTCATGCGTTATATTGTCTATCACATTATTAGCAGTCTCTAGTCACGTTTCTATCGTGTATCGATCATTATTTCTCTCTATCAGCAATTTCAACAGATGACTTACCTAATTGCTACCAGTATTGTGCTTCTCCGATATTCTGATATTATTTCCAATAATTACTGTATGTTCTATCACCCTTGGCAATTGCGCTATCTCTGACGCGTTCGTTTTCTTTGTTTTCAACTTAGGACCTAGTGATAAATTAACAGCAAAAATACTGATAAAATCTTGCAAACATTCAACGATAAATGTTATATTTTTTGACAACTGGCTCAAAATGATAAGGCGCAAAAAACATTGTCTTTAAATAATTTAACTGATAATTAAGTCGTATAGCTCTGTTGACTTTATAAGTTGTTTTTAAAGCTAGTTCATTGCTATTTCATTGTAAAACAATATTGTCATTATGATCAATGTAGTTTGGATTAATGCAGATAATAAGGACTAAGGTCTGGATATAGTGACGAAAGATGACAATAAAAGCAAACAAGATAATAAAAATCCATTAAAAGATTAAAAACTAACAAACAATCAACAATCTGTTATTGTTGTTTACCAAATAATTAATCGGATGTCATTTAAAAGATAAATCGTACCTACGTCTGTTGTAAAAAATGATTGATCAGATCCATGAATCATCCCTGTAGGCACAACAGAGGGTATTGTTACGAATCAAGTGTCAATGGCACTAGGTATCGACTAAAGTGAAATAACATCGTCTATATTATGTCATAATGACCGGTGACCCCAACATCTGCACGTCATGTTTTGGCCATTGACGCTTTGTCAAAAGCCAAGGTGCCGAATTTTGTTTCGTGTATCTTTGTAAATAATTGAATATGAACTGAGAATCCCAGATAATGGATTACATGGTGGTATGGCTGATGCTAAGAGATTAAAAGAAGGATTAGCGATTATGGATGTTGAGAAAGTAGAACTGCAATAGAGTTTGCGACCATTTCTTCTAAAGCATGACCTACCAATAGGAAAAAGTCAAGTAAAACCATAACAAATTCATTAAAGCAAAAAATGTTAGTGCATTATTTCCTTGGTATAATACTGATTAGAAATCTCTAGATATGGAAAATTCTCAATAACAAATTGTTGGCTAGTCTTTTAAATACATTATCCGTGGAAGTTGTAAAGATATAATCTAAATCCTGAGTAATATCTTAGGAGTAATCGGACCTAGCCTTCGGACAGAACAGTATTTTATTATTATTATGAGTTACTATTATAAGGAACGCTCTGAACTGTTTGTCGTATTTATCTCTTTGAATATCGTAACTAGACCGTAAATAGCAATGGTATTTCATGAATGATCCAATAGCGTTTGAGGCAGGGTGGTTCACGATAAAGCATAAGAATCCATCTCGTCAATGCTTTTTTGCAATACAATTCCTCAAACTCAGATTACTTATCGCCATAAAGAACCCCAAACTAAACCTCCTCTCCTTTGTCTTAGGTGGGCAGCGCAGAATTCATGGCACCAGAAGTGGTGTCCCTATTTGCGGGCTCGGCAGCGAATCACTACGACAAGCGATGTGACCTGTGGTCCCTCGGAGTGATCGCTTACATTTTGTTATGCGGCTACCCGCCCTTCAGGGCCGACTGCGGCTCCGACTGCGGGTGGGAACGCGGCGAGAACTGCCGCGCTTGCCAGGAGCTGCTTTTTAATACTATTCAGGTATATTCTACTTCTTATTTCCCTTTTTCTTAGTTTTGTCAAGATCAATATCTTTAGATAGACTCGGTGTCCTCAACACCACTTTCCAGCTTGGCTAGACCAGCTTTCCTCATATAACATAAAGTGGTAAAGCTTCATCCCAAACGATTATGGTGGGTTGAGCTGGTATCCTTTAATAATAGAGATTGATCCTGAGTAGGGCATGCGAAACCGGGTTCAGTATACCCCTATCCTGAGTAGCTTAAATAGAGAGGAGTTTAGAAGAGTAGGGAGGCCTTCCTTCATCTGCAATGGAACGAACAATAAGCCTTTAAAAAATAACAATATTTTTTTTTTTGCATGAAAATTTTCTGGACTTATAATTATTATTTTAATCATTTGAAAACTAACAAAACCTTTTTTTGCCTACAGGAGGGACGCTACACGTTCCCCGAAGAAGAGTGGGCGGACATATCCAGCGACGCGAAGGATCTGATCCGTCAGTTGTTAGTGCGCGAGGCGTCGCACCGTCTGAGCGCGGAGCGAGTGCTGACGCACCCGTGGCTGCGTCGCGCCGACCCGTTGGCTCATCACCCGCAGCTGCAGACCTCTATCAATATTAAACGCAACATGTCAGCGCGCAACTTGTCCAACTTCGCGGAGTCGGCGATGGCCGTGAACCGGGTGATCCAGCAGCACTTCTCCATGAACTACTCGTACATGGACGCTCCGGCGCGCACGCTGCGCTGCAGCAAGTCGCACCAGCCGGCCGGGCGCGTGGCCATCCTGGAGGCGCCGGTGCTGGAGCTGGAGTACTGCGCGCCGCTGGGCCTCAGCCCGCCGGCCGACTCCGAGCTGCTGCGCCGCCGCCACCTCGCCGCCGACGTCGCCGTGCACTAGCGCAGTGACGTCACACGTCGCCGTGCACTAGCGCAGTGACGTCACACGTCGCCGTGCACTAGCGCATTGACGTCACACGTCACCGTTGAACAGTGACGTGACGTTACACGTCAGCCCCGCCCCTCCAGTGATAGCTGTAACTGATAGCCCCGCCCACGCGCGCGGCGGATTTATTTGAGCCTTTTAAAGATATATTTTTATGAGTAAACAAACGACTGAGTAGATTTATCGATATGTAGAGTATTCGTGAGTTTATGTTGAGGCGCGGCAAGCGCCGGAGGACCGGCGACGGTCAATAAAAATCGTATTATACCGAGATAGTTCCGCCGATCTACGTACTTTACGTCTTGTGTCGATTACGGGGATGAAAAAATGTTTATGTTTTGGATTTATAAAATCCGCGTTTCGAAATTGAGCTTATGTATTCGTGTAATCGCCTTTAGTTTGTGGCCTATCCTTTGCAATAAATGAATAATGTAATTTTTCGAGGGCGTTTTTGGATACTAGTCTGTTTATGTGATTGTTTTTTGCATTTTTACCAACGATGGAAAACCACATCTCATTAATTAAGATTGAATCAACCTAATATTTATATAAGAGAGTTAAGGGCAATATGTGACATTATTCCGAGAGGTACAAGTGTATATACTAGCTCGATATTACTTTTGATTGTTACATAAATACCTACTTTATGATAATTAAGAGTAAAATTTGCTTCCTGATGTCCGTTGAAAATGGAGGGGCACTTGTGAACTGAACTGAATGAAATGTCATGTATGACTCGAGCTGTGTTGGTACATATGTTAAGTGTTGCATGGGGTTCCATGGAGCTGCCATACCTTTGTGATCAGTTTGAATACTTTTATATTGCTGAACGAATGAAGTGTTGAAATAATGTTAAGAGTAGACCTGCTAGACTGTAACCCTGCGTACAACGTTGATTGGAGAAAGATTCACTAAGCACACTTGTTTGCCCGTTATACTTTACAACAAATTTTACAAAATTTTTATTATATTTTTAAAATTTTAATTCTATTACTATTATTGTGAACCGGTGGCTTTATCCAATCAATTCTAAACTTTAACTTACGCATAATACTTTGTTAAAATTTTGTTTTCGACTAAATCATTGATATGAACTTATCATTGAAATACAGATGTTTGAATTTTTATATGGTCTATTTATTTATTGTTGCTTTGTTTTAAAAGCTTTATTGAAAGATTTAAAGCCTTTTAAGCAGTAAGTACATGAAGAATATGTCTGAAACAATAATAAAGTACTTAATTGATTTTATCTATTTCTTTTACCTAATAGCTGATATACCTACGTTTGCTTTGTAACTCCTTAAATCCCCAAGGGCACACCAACTTCTGCCATGACACGGTTAGTTCATATGAAGAAAGGTCGTATCTTCCGAAATGGCAGCCGGATACAACACCGTACTTTTACATGCTAAAAGAAGTAGCCGTAGAGTGCAATTAGACAAAAAATACTCATAAGGTGGAACGAAGTTTATAGTGGTTAGATTTTAATGGGACTTTTTTATTGAGTTCCTAGAGGAGTGGAGAAGAATGTTAAAAAAAATAAAAAATTTCGCCGCACGCGACTTTTTTTTTTAAATCTTTCAGAATATTTTCTTTTCGTTTATGAATAACTTAAAATACGTCGAATTCATATTGTGGCGTAACAGTGTGCCCTACGTGCATCCATTAAACGCCAATTTGGTCTATTTCTTTGTGAACAAAGAAATAAACAACAACAACAAAACAATGAACAACAACAACAATGAATAGCAACAACAACAACAAACAAAACAAAACAATGAATTGTTGTAGAAATAATGCAAAACTCAAGTATTTTTTGAAAATTTCCTATTTGCTTCAATTATTTCTAAAATATCGAATTTCAAGACTAAGATTTCTTTCGAAATTGGTAGCTGATGCTTTTTCACACATGTAAAAATACTAAAAAAAAAACACTCACGAGTGAAGTGACTAAAACTTAATTCACAATTTTCAGGAAATCGTCTATGTAAAAGTTAAAGAAGGCCATTTTTCTCAAAATATTTTTATGACGGTCAACGTAAATATAATCCTGAAAATATCCTTACTATATCTGTTATTCACAGATGACAAAAACTAATGAAAATATTTGGAGGTACTCGATAAATGTTGATTATTGTCAGCAAGAAAATTGTGTCGCTGGTAAATTTACAAAAATAAATATAGATAGTAATTCTAACGTATCCATTTCTCACGATTTCGAACGAAGATTAGTTGCAAGCTTGGGTCTCTGCGCGCAATTTAATATCGACACCGATACCGATACCGCTACCAATTCTTAGCGATGAAGGCCTTTTATCATGTTTTACTTTTTCAGCAGTAACTGATGTTGAACAAGTATCTTTGAATATTTATCTAGTTATTATACCTCATTAGATAGCTAATAAAATGAGGATTTGAACAATAATAAACATATTGAATTTCATAGAAACATTTCGAAAAAAATTGCCTTTATTAACATAGACGATTTTCTGGTATTTGCGAATGAATTTTAAGTCACTCACTCATGAAAGTGGTTTTCTTGAATATTTTTACGTCCACTTATCTGTGAAAAAGCATCAGTTACCATTTTCAAAAGAAATATTAGTCTTAAAATTTGATATTTTAGAATTAATTGAAAAAAATAGGAAATTAAAAAAAAAAAACAATTATGCATTACATCGCCATCAATGAACAAAGAAACAGACCAAATTGTAATTTAATGGATGCACGCAGGTCACACTATTACGCTACAATATGAATTCGTCTAATTTGAAATTATTAACGAAAAAAAATATTACAAAGGAAATTCAAAATTAAAAAAAAAGGCGCGATTTGCGTAATTATTGTTTTTAACTTTCTTTTCCACTCCTCTAGAATCACAATAAAAAAAGTCCCATGAAAATCCGAGCACTATAAACTTCGTTCCACCTTTTTGTCTAATTGCACTCGACGTATCATAGGATTTGAGCAGAATTAATCGAAGTATGTCACAACTCAAAAGGCAATAGACCGGTTATTATTATAGCATTTATTTCGGGCAATGCCCATAGCATAGTGTTAGTAACGATGGTCTTATATACTAGTGTTAGTAGACATTTATGTTTTATGTAGTGTGGAGCTTGATCCAATGTCGCTGCGTTGGAGACTTCCATCTATCTGCGAATAAACACAAAATACTGTTGGTACTGCCACGAAGACGAGAGCCGCAAATCCATCTATATGCCTTTCTGCAAACATCTTTGACGCGCTGCATCGCCATGGCAGCTTCAACAGTATCCTGAGAGCGTTATTATAATGTATGGATTTGTGATTATCTACTAATTAGTTAATTAACAACAAAACTGTTCGAAACAAAATAAAAACGTTACTTAACTCATGTCATGAACTGCAAGATGTAACTAGATGGTATTGCCACAGTATAAATATAATAAACAGTATTGTGATTCGGCCCTGTCCTTGAAATAATTGGTACGTTCGCAAGCGTTAGGGCTGCCGCGCCTACGGTATTTTAATTTCATCTACTTAGTTGTGTTTCTCTCTAGTTTTGAGATTGTAAATATTATTTTTTTTATTTAAAAAATGAAATTTGTTGTGAAAGAAATAGAAAGTGTTCAATAAAAAATACAAATTGTGACTTTTGATTAGTAGATTTAATAAAAAATATAAATTCGAGACTTTTTTTTAGTGCGAGCGTAGGTATCTAAATCACTCGTGTGTCACTTTTTTCACCCTATCCACTTATTTATTCATTAATCCAGGTATTTTACTCGGTGGAAAAAGCGAAATACCTATCTATTAAAAAATAAACAAATCACGTATCTACTAGTCTAGTAGGTATTATCAATTATTTTATAGTCTTACCTTTCGGGGTTTCCAGGTATGTAATTTAAAAAATGTTATCTTTGGATGCGTTATTGAAGAATTCAAGCAACCAAATATAGTTTATGATAACTTTACGCCATATTTAGGAAATACTTCAAATATTCACAAATTGCACGTTTACTGTTTACAAAACCACCACAACGTGCGTTTGTCAGTGCGGCGCATTAGCGACTTCTTGCGTACCGAGTGTTTAACAAACTCGAGGCGTTTAGGTATGACTCGCGTTCCGACCGTTTGTATGAAGATACACTACTGTAGATATTATTACCGTGGTATGCGCACTGAGCGGTTTTTTCATAAAGGTGGAATGGGTCAGCGTTATTTTACGTGACGGGACCTATATCGTATTGTATAATAGGTATTAGATACAGTATTACAGACTGTCTGCAAAGCAACTCCACGCCCAAAGCACTTATTTCACATAGCTACGGTTCGGTTATCGTAATAGCTGCTTCCTAACATTTTCTATAACTTACTTACGTAGAAATTTTAGTTAATATGCCTATCTCTAGTAGCTATCGGTGTTTCTATAGACAAAGTTAGCAATGAATAGATAGGGAATATCCTATCCACGTCTCATACCTGTCTCTCGGAGGGTCGGCCTCAAAAAGGTCGAAAAAGCAAAGAAAGCTTTTCTGAGCCGTTTTGTTTCTGACTGTAAGTAAGGTAAATACCTTGGGTAAATGTCAAACGGTTACTGTTGATTGCTATCTCTCTATTTCGGGAGATAATCAAAAAGTATCAACTCCATCACGCAGTGCGTGTATATAATTGAAGACACCAAGTGTTATAAAATGGATTTGTTCAGTGACGACAGTGACAACGATATGTATGAAGAATCGAATACGTCTTGTATTCGATGCTGCCTAAGCATTGCTGGAACTGGGTTGGAAAATCTTCCAGTTAACTCTAGAATCAATTATTCTATTGAACTGTCTGAATTTTAAAACGCATATCGCAATTTATCGCAGAACCTTTAGCTTACATTATTAATTTATCCATAGAAGGTTTATCCATAGGTTGTTTTCCAGAAAAGCTTAAACTGTCTGTTATAAAACCTTTACATAAAAAAAGGTTCATTAACACCAATTAAATCAAACATTTTTGAGTGAGTTATGAAAAAACGTTTATTACTTTTCTTTAACAAATACGATGTACTGGCAGAAGAACAACATGGATTCAGGAAATTTCGATCAACTACATTGGCGACTTTCATTTCAAGTTAGTAAAATTAGTTATAAATAAGGTGAACGATAAAATTTCTACTACTACTCTGTTTCTAGATTTAAGTAAAGCGTTCGACTATGTTGACCATTCTATTCTCATCAACAAACTAGAAAAAAGTGGCATAAGAGGAACGGTCCTAAAATGGTTTGAATCATATTTAAGAAATAGAAGACAGATCACGAGAATAACCAAATATAACGATAATACGAACAGCATCGAGGTCTTTGATTCTGAACCCAGAAATAATGACATTGGTGTACCACAGGGAAGTATTTTAGGGCCCCTCCTGTTCCTCATTTATATAAATGATCTGCCACAAGCAGTACGCAAACATGTTTGTGTTTTATTTGCAGATGATACTAATGTTATAATAGGATGTAAAAATGCCTTCAAAATGTTGAAATAAATAACACACTAAAAGAAATTATGTCATGGTTGAACAAAAATTCATTAAAGATTTATTAAGAGAAAAAAAAAAGTAATAAATTTCAAAACATTTAAAAGTACAGACAAAGACTTAGACATCACTTTTAATAATCAACCAATAGAACAAATTCGTAATACCAATTTTTTAGGCATAATAATTGACGAACATCTCACGTCGAAGGAACACATTGATAGCATTTGTAAAAATCAACAAATTTGTATTCGCTTAAACCGAAGCGTTGAGAAGATCAAAGAAACGACTTATTGTCGCAATTATACAGGATAATTGTATGTACCACATTTTATGCCAATAAATTTACTTACTTACTTACTAAATTTATGTAAGTATAGATTTCGACTAGACTAAGCAAGAGTCAATGATTTATTGTTGGAGATAACTCCAGTTTTGAGGGTAACATCCTCCCGGTGAGTTGTATACTTGTTTCTTGCATGCTATTTTTGCATTATAAAACTCACTATGTTTTTAACGAGTGTCGGCGACGAGACCACATCTACGCTTCAGGGTGCAAGTAGTGAGGAAAAGAGCCTCACGTCCCAGCCGCCGCGGGAGACGCCCTGGGCGTCGCGGGTCACGTGGTGGCCCCCGGCCACCGTAGGCGCGGGCCTGTGGACGGCGAGTTATGGGCTAGCTCGCCGTCCGGCCGTCTTATGACGACAGGCCGTGTCGACGGCGCGTTCGTATTCCACGCGCGCCTCAAAGAGATGTCAGCAACCACGTAGGGGTCCGCACGGGCCGATGCCTGCCAGGGCTGCGGGACTGTTTGAAAGAGATACCGCGGCCCTGGAACACAAAGGGCAAAGAAGGAACATGGATGGGTTTTAGTCAGTACAAGTCTGACACTCCCTTCCGCTCCGCCCAGAGGGGGGGGGGGGGGGGGGTCATTTGATGATTTCCCACCTTATAAAAAAAGGGTGCAAGTAGTGACGGTACTAAATAATGCGCGCTTTCACTACAGCCGGTCGCGATTCGTGAGTGTAAAATATCTATTTAGAATCTAATTAAAAAAGGTAAAAAATTGAGAGGTTTTCTATTTACTTTTTTGTAATTATTTACAGTTACATTTCTTATTAGAATCTCAATAAGACTGATTAATGGTAGTTTGAAAAATTGAGTTAGAATATTTGCCCGATATAGGTAGTTACGTAACTTGAAAATGTGAATTTTAATTATTGCAGATATTTTAATGAAAATAGTGTCAAACGATAGGTTTATATTTAAAAACAATAACACAAAAGGATTTAGGTCGATAAATTAATAAGTTTAGGAAACATGAAAAATATAAAACGAAACGCTTCGGGAGGAGGGAAGCGTACTAGGGTTAGCGGTGCTATCTATTGTTTACCTCAGTTAGACGTTTGACAATAAAGTTATAGAAACGGAGTAACAGTTAAAGTTACTTTAACTGTTTATCTTAGATAGCAACCTTCAGTTAACTGTTATTAAGTTATTGAAAACGGCCCATTAAGAGGTTAGTATGTGTTTTAACAATGACCGCCACAACTTAGCTTAGTAACTTAACTTAGCTTACCTCTGCAACTGGGCTAGAGACCACTGCTATAGATGTAGTCCACTGTCGCTCTGATTAGGACTCACCACGCTGACGTCCATTTTGTCGATCTATGTTCCGAGGAGCTTCCCTATAAGAATAATCGCCGGACTATAACCGATTCCACAATAAAATCACGGGAGTCCCCTTCTACGTTCGAAATAGCAGTCTACACTTAGACCTCAGAAAGCCTACAGTCCTTCAGTTCATGTGTTCTTCGACTCTACCATAAGGCTTCGAAACACTGATCACATCGGCCGCCCGATACGAACCATCGCGTATTGGCAAGATTCGCCGACCACGACATACCTTAACCACTCCCGACGATCACCCTCCTACAGGAAATCAGTACAATACATAAAAACAGATTCAAACCGCCGATAAAACATAGGGTTGGATATTATTTAACATGATAATAAGTTTAAAGTTTATCTTAATGCTATTTAATTTTAAGTATAACTATGAAGTCCTTATAGAACCAAAACGAAGAGGGGTAACAGAAGAGTAAAAAAAAATAAGTATGCATAATTGATCATCAGTACCTAATAACATCTAGTCATCTGAGTTGCAACACAGTGACTGTGTACCTACTTTTCCATAGGCTGTCCAGCAATACTTATGATCCTTGGATTTGGTCAGATCGTGCTCGAGGAAGTGAATCGAGCAACTTTTGCAGTTAGTTGTTCCGAGACATATATTGGAGTGTAGGTACTCTTCCGTTTTAGATCCGAGATGCTTGGTACATAATTTTTCATTATGTTTTCTATTGTAGTCACTGGTCTTCTTCAAGAAATCAGTCATCAGTAATAGTTGATGTCATCTCAACTATAATTGTACCATTTCTCGTCTTAGCCCGCTTGTTCTGCACTCGGAATATGTCACTTATGTCCGTTTTTGCGATATTACATCCAATTTCATTAGATAGAAATGGTAAATTATATTAATTCTTCTTTTGATTCTTTAGCCAGCTTTGGTACGTTTTTTTGATCCCAAAGTTAGCCTTACGGCTGCCCCTTTGCAGATCCTCTATTTTGTCATCTAAAATAGTGATATAATTTTATATCTTTCGTTGTTTGGACTTCGCTATTTTATTTTAAAGCTCTTCATTTTGTGCCGACATATACACATCGATCATCGACATCTATGTTGTGATTTGTAGATTTTATTTCCATTAGTGTCGTGTAAATTTTCTTGAGGCTCCTCTTGCTGCGGTGATATTAGAGAGGATAACAGTGTTTTGACTTCCTCTTTGAAGGCAAGGACGCCAGAGTCGCAATAGCATGCTTTGGTCTTTTACTACGTTGAAATGCGAAGTTAGGAGGGGTGTTTTGATCTGATTGGCCGGCAATATTCGATTCAGAAACGGATTTGCCGCTCATGTCTTCCATTGTAGGTTTTTAGCCTCGTAGGTACCTACTAGGAGATAATAAAAAGCGTGTAAGTAAATCACAGTCTGGTTCTCAGTTACTTAGCTGCGTAATGGTGATTAGTAGTGGTGGTGTTGTAGTAATGTGACGTGAATGTTTTTTACGCACACAGTATCTGTCCTTGCGGCAGGTTGTCCTTGAACGGCCCAATGACATGTGAGTAGGCGGGGTTTCGCAGTCATCAAGGGCGTGGCGTTGCGCGTGGGCAGGTATAGTAAACAGTCGTAACTTGTCAGTGGCCGAGTTGCTTGCACGTATTAGTATGCCAGAAGCACTGGAGAGGTCATGTTTATTCGCTTGGGCGCGCTTCTCGATAGTTAGCGTCCTTCGGTTTATGCGCTCCTTTTTACGTGTGAATTAACTTACTCGAATTTTGATTTTAATTTTTATCTCCTTTATTTATTTCTATACAAATATTCTTTATAAAAAACATTAAAAAAATATAAAAAAATGTAGCCCACCGGTATCGGAAACAGGCTCCAAGCTACAGGCGGTCAGGGCTCCAGAGAGAGGAACCTCCTAACCAGGGACCGAATTACCGTTACTTTTTTCTTAACGTTACCGATTACCGTTATGTTAACGTTAAAAAAGTAACGATATTTATAACGATAACCGTAAGTCCGTTAACGTTATCTAATAACTAATATTAGTATCGGTAAAAGTAACAATACTTATACCGGTAATTTATTCGCCTATCTCTTTCTAACGATGTCGGTGGGGAGTTTAGCATCTTACGATGTTAGTACACATCGGCCGCTCATCAAGGTCGACTGTTTGGACTTTGAACTATTAGAAGTTGAACGCTGCAAATCGTGCGAGAGGGTCCGACATGTGTCTCTCTCGAGACGAAATAAAAACAACATATGAGAACGTGAGAACGCGCAGACCGTATGGTATGGAAGCGCCGCGCCGCATTTTAACCGTACCTATACGTAGATATCATGTAGGCATTTTAAAAATATTATTTTGTAAGCGAGTTAAGTTCGTCGCATAATGATTGTTATGGGTAGATTATTTTTTCTATTTGCGCTACACCTGTGCACTAATATAGGTCTATTATTAAAAGTTATTATTTTATTACCGTTTTTAACAACGATAACTATTGAAGAAAATGTTTGTTTAAGAGTATAAAAGTATTTATGTCTTAGATTTTATTCATAAAATAAAATAAAAAGTTGAAGCTAGGTAATTATGAAAAAAAAAAATTAAACCATAAATGTTTTTTTTTCCATTCGCACTGGCATATAAGTGTCTACTATGAAATTTAATCATATTACTATTAGGTATGGTTTTTGACAAAATAGCAAAAAGCATTTCAGTTTTACAAATTCGTGAGGCACATTGATTTGTGCCAAGCAGCTTAGACAAAATAGATAGCTAGAGCTACCTATAAACTGGATAGCTACCTATTAACTGGATGAAAAGACGGCAAGGTTGATGGCGCAGTGGCTAAGCGATAGGTTGCTTCGCTATGTGTCGCAGGTTCGTTCCTGTAGGGACAAATATTTGACCAACTCCGGGTCTTGGCCTACAATCGCACTAGACCGCGAAATGTGGAATAGTATATAATATAATGTTCCAGGTCTGGCTGCTTGTGTATGTAAGATTTAAGTTAGTAAACGCACACATCATGCAGGAGAATTCCTAATTGTCCTTTTCTTCACAACGATCGACGTGATTATTCGTAATGACCGTGAATCCCGTGTACGTCAGAATGGCTGACTGGCTGTCTGTATCAGTTCACGTCTGGCTGGTGACCAAAAATTGCTACTATTTGCTATTTTTTAGTAACTACATCAATTAATTGCTACATAACTTGGAAAATAAAGGGACTTCAAAATGACCAGCCATTCTGATATTAGGCTGGCTGGTCAACTCTCCGTTTGTGTAGACTATTTAAATTCGTGTTATTATTTTTACTTGAGTGATTGCTACCCTCACATCTTTCAATGCCCACCTTGTAGCTTTAACAAGTAAAAAGTTGTGAACATTTGAAATTTTTACGGGGAATGGATTAAGGTTATTGAATAAAGCAATTTAAAACGATTAGGTACAACAATGTTTCTTTTTATTCGTCATTTTGAAGTCCCTTTATTTTGTTTCCAAGTTAGATAGCAATTAATTGACTATAGGTAGCAGTGGCGAAGGTTCCATACAACCCGATTCCTGCCGGGAGAAGGGAAGCCCTTTGAAAAAAGGCACATTCAGTATTCTCCAGCCAATCATATTCTATACAGTCAAGATATGTACTCCGGCTTACGTTTTACAAAAATTGGCCCTTTGCTACTGATAGGTAGTAAAAAGTAGCAAATAGATAGCAATTTTTGGTCTCAACAACCAGCCATTCTGACGCACACTGAATTTCAGTCGCGCGATATTTGAAAAATAATAAAATAAAATGTCATATTTAAAATACTGATACATTATATCAGTATTTTAAACATGACATTTTATTTTATCACAATGCACTTCTTTCGGCCCATAATTATATTTTTTACAAAAAAAAACTAATAATTAGAACAACAAAACAAATAGTTGTATTTGACGTACGCCATGTTTGTGTTACGTCTAGTCCTATAAAATGAAAAACGTGCGAGTCATCGCGTTTTCGTAGGTATTTGTCCGATCGTCGTAAAATGCTAGCTGTTGCCGCTCCGATTGTTTGGCAACGTCGCGCCAGATATTGTTAGTTTTTAGCGAAATAACGTTATTGGTAACGCTATTTAAATACCGGTAAATCCTATGATTTAACGATATTTTTAACGTTAATAGTTAACGTAGCATAACGTTAAGGTTTTGGTAATTTTACCGGTATTTTTGTGGTAACGGTAACCGTCACTGCTCCTAACAATACGAGCCGTGTCCAGGAGTACCGCTTTCTGAATCAAGCCCTTGATCCAGCTGCCTTACGAGAGCCTCCTCAGGTATTGGTCGAGGCTCTTGGCAATTAAGCCAAGGGCTGATACAACTATCGGCACAATGATCGCTGAGTCCACATCTCAACATGTCGACAACCTCGCGAGCCAAGTCAAGATACTTTCTTTGCTTATCTTTGTCGGCTTTCACGACGTTCTCATCATGCGGGACCGTTATGTCAACAATCATTGGCGCGCCGCTCTGATCGATCCACCACCACTCTATCAGGCTTATTGGCTACCTAGTTAGTCCTGTCAGTGATGATGGATCGATCCCAGTACAATGTGATACTGCCATTTTCGAGAACTGGGTCGGGCACATACCTATAGTACGATTCCACAAGACTATATTTTAGAGCAAGTTGCTAATGAATAATCCTGGCTACAAGGTTGTCTCTATGCAAGTACTCTCCGTTAGCCAGACGAGAACACCCGGAGATAATGTGACGGATTGATTCGCCTGGACGGTGGCATGCCCGACATATGTCAACCGTACCGTCCTTCACAATAAATCTCCGGTAGTTTTTCGTCATCATAACTTCATCCATAATTGCACAGACAATACCTTCGGTTTCTCCGAATAGGTCCTCGGAACGTAGCCAGGCTACGAACGCTGTCCAGGCTACGAAGGTCTACATCGGGCCCATGCAGGGCCCGGAAAAAGCTCCTTACTCTGCCATACCTCCCTGCGGTCGTTAGTGTCAAGCACTACAGATTTGCGCCAGTTCTCTTTAGCCAAGGAGAGCGGGGTGAGGCCCTTGTCCACCGCGACCACATCTCGATGCATCCCCACGTCGGCTTCAAGAAAATATTCCCTGAGACTGCATATCCCGCGATTGTGGAGAGTCTTAGCTTTTAAAAAGCCTCGACCTCTACACCTCCGCGGGATATACAATCTCATAACCGAAGAACGCGGGTGATGCATTCGATATGCCGTCAACAATGTACCCTCCTGTCCAGAGCGTCTAGTTCTGTTTGAGTCCATTTGAGTATGCCGAAAGAGTACATCAAACCGGCATGACCCAACCGTTGAAGGCACGTACCTTATTTCCGCCTGATAAAAGACTATTAAATACTTTTTTCAGGCGGCCAAAGAAGCGCTCCTTCAACGATTGCTTCATGTCAGCAACATTGACATACCCAAATACTTATAGGTTTCGGTTGCTGAGAGGAATCTAAGATTTATGGAATCGGAGAGCTGGGTTCCCACAGATTTCACAATCTCCCCTCGCTTTACATGCATGACCGCACATTTGTCCACACCAAATTCCATCCTGATGGCGCTACTGAAAGTTTCAGTTACCTTCAGTAGCTCCATCAGTTGCAAATTGTTGGGGGCAAAGAGTTTTAGGTCATCCATGTAAAGGAGGTGAGATATAACCTGACCACCTCTCCTCAACCGATAGCCTAGACCTGAATCTTCCAGCAGCGTACTATGATGATTCAAGGCTAAGCAGAACCAATGTGAACTCAAACTTTCGCCCTGAAATATACCACGCTCTATCCTTACCGGCTCGCTATTCCTCTGGATTTGCCGACATCCTGGATAGCGAAGGACTGTCCTCCATTGCCCCATACATGACATCAGGCAGGTGCGCAGAGTTGCATCAACTGTATACAACTCTAGCACCCTCATGAGCCATGTATGTGGCACCGAGTCATAGGCCTTCTTATAGTCTATCCAACATGTTGACAGATCCCTTCGGCAACGGCGAACCTGTTGACTAATGGCCATATCAATGAGGAGTAGCTCCTTAGTACCGCGGGACCCGTTCCTACATCCATTTTGAGAAGCGGACATGACAGAATTGTCATCAATGTGCTTGTTAATTTTAGCTCTCAAAATGGATGTAAGAACTTTATAGACCGTCGGAAGACAGGTAATCGGTCTATAATTTTTGGGCTTCGTAGTACTACCCGATTTATGGAGTAGGTGGGTTAATTATACCTGTTGTCAGGAACTCTGGCAGCGACCCTTACTCTAAGGCTGACTGGAACAGGATCGCCAGGCGAGCGTGCGACCTTGTAAACCATTTAATCCAAAAGTTGTGCAGATCATCCGGCCCTGGAAATTTCCAGTTAGGCAACGGACGGACTGCACGAACTACGTCTTGGGGGCTGATAGTGATTGCCCCCATTTCTGGTACTTGATCGCACGCTCGTTCGACTCCCCGAGTCCATTCACCCTCGGTATGGCTAACAGGCACCGACCAGATGCTGTGCCAGAACGAAGACATGGCATCATCATCCGCCAGGCGCGTTTCAGCCACACCTTGGTCCGGTCGCTCCCAAACCCTACAAACCCACCTTTCATCTTTTTGGAATGTATGATTCTGAGTGTATCTGTCCACCCGCCGCTTATACCTACGAATACGGTTTTCCCATGCATATACTTTCTGCTTCAGGAAGTCGATGCGCTCTGTGACACGGGACATGTAGTCTCATGATTTCAATAATTATTATAATGAAGAAATGTGGATTGTGCCCACGTCTACACCAGTTGGAGGTCCGGGTGGTTAATGCCCAGGGGCGTATTTACCCTAGGGCCAAGGGGGCCATGACCCGGGGCGGCCAAGCCGCCCTTCGCGGCCGTCTCTGGGCGCCTTTCATTATCAAGCTTAACTACAATATATATTTTATTTGAATTGATATTTAAATTAGAACGATTTTTATGTTTTCTACCTAACACTGGTCACAAACGGTAAAGGAGATTTCCAAAACTCTGAATATTAACATAAATAATTGCAGAGGGCATCAATCCTATGACAATGCTAGTAACATGTCTGGCCAGTATAATGGTCTCCAGGTCGAGATTAAAGAAAAATACCAGTATGTGACATACGTGCCTTGCGCGGCACATTCGTTAAACCTCGTCGGCACATCGGCAGCTGAATGTCGCCTAGAAGCTACAAAGTTTTTCGGGTTGCGGCAGAATCTGTACGTATTTTTTACAGCGTCAACGGAGCGCGCAAGATTTCTTGACGGCGCCCGAAAACATAACTTTGAAAAGCTTATCCCAGACGACATGGTCAGCTAAGACTGGCATCAAATAACAGCAGTCCTTGAAGCCATAAAAGGTGACTCTGGCAACCAAACCGCTTTGGTCAGAAATGAAGCAGCAGGGTTGATGAAACAGTTGACCTGGAAACGGCCACCTTGTCAGAATTTTGCGGAGCTATTTTGGAGCAATTTAATATATCTTTAACAATTCTGCAGGGGGCTGACTTGGACCTGGAGGTCGTTTCTAACCTTTTATGACTCTTTAATTAATTTAATTCAAAATAAAAGAGAAAGTTTTGACGGTTTCGAAGAGGCGGGTAAAACGAAATCACCCGAAGAATACAAGCACAACCAAAAAAGAGTTGTCAAAAGGATGAAACGTGATGATGAGACTCGCGATTGCAAGATAATCGCCAAGCGATATACGCCCAAGTCATCTGTTTTCAACTATTGACTCCCATCGCGACGCGGTGATTGTGACTATAATCTAAGCTATTTTATTTCTACGCAGTCACCGCTGCACATAGATTGCTCAATGCTGCCGCAAGATGTATTATACTGGATCAGCAGAGATCAAGTAACTTAGTTAGAAAAAAAATATGCCGGTGGAATACATAATCTCCTCCATTTATAGAAGTCGGTTTAAAAGGATAAGGAGCTAGAAAATTGAAAACATTAGTACATTCATTTGTTGGCTTAAACAAAAAAATTACTCTTGGACCTACAATAGTTTATCATTTTACCCTTTTTATTCGTTGTATCCTACACATATTCTTCTCATGAATAAATTTTACATTAAAACTAGAAGTTATTAAGAGATCATCATGTCATCAACATAGTCCAATATGCAAAAATACGTATTAAAGGATAGGAACTCATAAAGTACTCAAGCAAAGTTAATGAAATGTATTTGGCCCCACCACGCGGGTTTCCTCTGCCAAATGAAAAAAGATTCACGTAAATCGGTCTAGTAAAAAAAATACTTCACTTTTTTAATCGAATTTTTGTTTCCAATTTCAAGAGTTTTATTTTTTTTGCATGGAACCCTAATTATTTTCCTAAAATAAAAGTAGCCTATGTTAGACCTTATAACATCGGCTATCTGCCAGTAAATGTCTCGTCAAAATCGGTCCATCCGTTTCGGAGATTAGCTTGAACAAACAGACAGACAGACCGACAGACAGACAAAAACTGAAAAAAAATGTTTTTGTTATATGTGCCGTAAGTCCGGCAATGTCTCTTGCAGGAACTGCAGGTAGGTATCTCCGGTCAACCGTGGAAGGAAAACGGGGCCGAGTATGAATGTTCCGAGTATACCAGCCCTCACGTCGACGGAAAACCTATGCTGGAACGAATCCACACGGCAAGCATATGGATTCTCATGTCGCCACAAATGCCGGTTGTGCTGGTTGTACATGCCAACACGCGTGAAGGTACTCTCGTCCGTCCAGAGAATGTTCTGTTGCCAGTTCTCCAACAACCACCTACTGAATTCCAGTCGTGGCAAGTTGTAGGTTAGGTCTTGACACCGTCGAAGATGGAATGGGTGTTCACCATCAGCACGCAACGTTCGCCACACGTACATGTGGCTGCAGTCGAACTGGGGTGCTGCTTCTCTCGAGCTGTCCTCTGGATGTTCGTCGAAATGGTCGAGAATACGCTCTTGCAGACGAATAGTCCGCACATTCGTCCGTCTGTCCAAAGCCGTATTAGGAAGGAACGTTCCAGAGTCCCTCAGTCGCTGAGTTGCAGCCAGCATCGTCCTGGCGCTCACACTGCAGCCAAAACGGTCATTGAACTCCCGACAAGCTAACGCGACATTATCAAGACAGCGAGCCAGGGTCCTCACCATCTCAGTGTATTGTATGTTGGTATACCGGAAAGCCATCGCGCGCGGAAACAAAAATTTCACGTAAATAAATAAATACACAACTTCACTACATCTCTACCGGCGGATCAATGCAGAGCAATGTTAGGTAGTCATTTTATTCGGCGGTAGCGGCGGCGTGTGTGTCGGCTTTTCGCTTAATCGTCAAAGAGGTTGCCGACAAATGCTTTATCTCTTTGCAATAAGTTCTAAATTTCTCCAAATTAAATAATTTTATTTTGTAAAAATGCCTAAAAATAGTTTGATGACCAACTAAGTTTGGTCGTGCATTCAAATAAGCCTTACTCATTGGAGATAAAGTTGGAATTCCTTTAAATTACCTTTTTATTTGACGCACACCACTTTTTCTCTTTTATTAACGTGTGTGTATTACGAGCTATGAGCGAACTACAAATAATGTCTTGCGTTTTAGTAGCCTTTATTGCTCCGAGTTAAGGTTTCAATTTCCTTGAATTAAGGATTGTATTAATTTGTCATGATACTGTGTTTAGAAACACAGTTAACCTTAAGTTATTTAAAAGATTTTTCCGTCGTTTGACACCTATTTTTTATGACGGAAAACGATTCAGAAGCCGATTCTGAACCAACTACTTTCAGGAATTGCGTTTATTCTGTTACACGTTGTATAAGGTCTATCTTTTCATACACGAAATATTTTAAGAGTAACTTCTATAAGTCGTAAAGTCGCCATAGCAACGAAAAAAAAATATCAGAGTGTTTTTTTTTACGAAATTATTTTATTTCTAAAAATTTTTGAGACTTTTTGCATAAAACTTTTACTCCCATATTCTAACAATGACAGTAGATCAATCATCATCATCATCATCATCGTGTATGAATAGTTAGACCATATATGTATTTTCATATGCATTCAGTAAAAAGATGTTATTTTGATATTACAAACAGACACTTATTTGTATAGATTTGCATAGATTAAAAAAATGTTCGCCAAATACATAATCTCCTCCTTTTTTGAAGTCGTGATCGGTTAAAAACCACAATCTGTCCAATTCAGCTTTAATTCCACGTTATTCCACCACAATTTTTCGTGCTTAGTAATATTAATTGATTTACGAATAAATCGACTAAAGTTTCTGTGGTTTCACACGCGCGCACGTCACCAGTTGACGTGATATGTCAAAAAATCAATCCAGAGGGCGCTCTAAATTGCTCGGCCACGTAAGTCAGGGTCGTATTTTTATTCCTTGGATATTTTAATTACATTATTTTTCATGCTGTGATATTATGTGAGAATGGTATAAAAATACACAAGTGTTTGTGACAATATTTTTGTCTGTACCACGTCCTGACTGCGGTAAGTGATGGCATGCAATTCTGTCCTTCCATTGCCCATCCGTCATTGTACCAGTGAATTAGCATGTTTTAATTAAATCTTTGTCGATATCAGCATTTTTATCATAATATAAACATTACACCGTTTCCGGGAAACGAATCTTAAAGTCTTTGTTATTACAGTTTTGTAGATTGTTACTAGAACGCAGTTATATCTTTCCAGATTGACAAGCCATGTCCAATTTACCACCAAATCCGTATAACAACTTCCCGGGACCGCCTCAAGTGAACGCTAATGCGGCGCCGCCAACGTTTAACCATAACCAGCAGTTTGGTCAAGTGCCTGTGAGCCAATTGCCGCCAGGATATGGAGGACTGAAACAGGACCCGAACTCGAATAGTCCCCATCACGCGCCGTCATCATCAGCGCCTCCAAACAATGTGTTACAAAATGTCAACAACTATAGTCAGAGTGCTAGTAGTTCACCTGCTTTCAATCAACCTGGGATGATGCCACCTATGCAGCACAGTCTGCAGTCTTCACCCATGAGGCCACCAATGTCAGCAGGTCCCAACTCCTTACCTAATCCCATGCCTCCTCAGAATGCCCCACTTTCATCAGGTAATGCCAATTCTTCACCAACTCCTTATCCTGCTAGCTATCACCCCCCACAGCGTCAGATCAATGACAATGCTCCACCTCTCATACCTTCTAGTCAAGCTAACCAACCTCTTGTGAATGGCCCACTCTCCTCACAGCCTCCAGTAGGACCTCAGAGCCAGTACCCTTCTTCTTCAAGTGCTTATAGCTCTCTTCCTGGAGGCAAGCCACCAACTTCAGGGTATGGTCCAGGATTAATGAATACAGCCTATGCCCCTCCACCTGGGCCAATTCCTAAGCCTCCCGGGCCTACAATGACAAGTCAACCTAACATCCCATTCTCAAGTGCTCCTATCTCTGGTCCTCCAAGAAATAGCCCTTTAATACCACCACCATCCAGTGGTCCTCCTGTTGGAATGCAAGGCTTCAGTGGTCCATTAGCTGGACAACCCCTAGGACCCCCTAGGCAAGCAGGTATCAATGGTCCCCATGTGAGTGGTCCATCGTCATTACCTCCTGGTCCTCCAAAGCCTATGGGTCCACCAGGACCTATGGGCCAATCACCTGTACCTATGGGCCAACCGCCAGCACCTATGGGCCTTGCAAGTGGCCCAGGACCAGCTCAAGCACAGTCATATCTAGGACAATACAAAAACGGTCCAGCAGGGCAGACAATGGGTCCACCAGGCCCGTCTACTGGACATATGGGGCCTCCAAGCACCTTCAGTGGGCCACAAAATCCCCCAGGTGGCTCTCAACTTCCACCTATGGGGCAACAGAATTTACCGCCAATGGGACATCAAATGGGGCCGCCCCCAGGGCCTATTGTGCAGGCAGGTGGGGCTCCTAAGAGTAACATGCAGAACAGATATCCTCAAATGGCTCCAGCGCCACCTGGCAATTATCAAAACAACCAATCGGCACCAATGCCCAATGTGACTCAACAACAAGCGAATATTATGAAGCAGTACCCGCAGCAGTATCTAAATAACCAGATGGGGCAACTGAGCGTGACTAAGCAAGGGTTTGACCATCTGTGGGGTCACCATATGATAGATCTGTTGCAGAGTAAACAGATACTGCCGGAATACCCTGAAGACCCTCCGGAGATTAAGCTTCCTCATCAGTTTGCTGATTCATCGAACTGCAGCCCTGAGTAAGTGTTACTTAAATTTATTAAAGCAGGGAAAGTGAAAGTTTAGTCACTGAATGTTTTTATCCGACTGAGGAGGGTAATGTGTTTTATGAACTAATAGTATTTATTTTGGCCTTGTTGACTTTTGTATCCACTTAGTAAAAATTGTCCCAAAATCTTTAATGACATTCATGAGTATGGTAGGCATCTTGGCTATTATTAGGATATACTTTCTCACAAGTTTTGTTTTAAAAATAATTTTCCTCAAATCTAATTGTGGTATTGATGGTTTTAATAGAATTTACCTTAAATGTATTCTTTGTACCTAATTGGTTGCTTTGAGAAGAATTTATTGCATTAAACAAGCTGTATTTGCTTTTACCTATTACTTATTCAAATAAGGAAGTCAGAAATCTTCTCAACATTTCAAATGACTTCCTGTATGTCTTATATTATTTTTTATGGACTTTTTATTACTGTTTATAATTTCTTAATGCTATGTTGTGGTTTTTATATTATGAAGACATAATTAATTGGAATGCTATGGTTCCCTATCAGCAAACTCATGGTAATGAAGCTATTTTTACAGGGCCCATATTTCAACTAATTTTATCCTTTCTAAACAGAGAAATTGGCAATAACTGCTAAAAATTGTAGAACAGAATCCATGTTACTTCAAATGCAACTTGCATTGTTTTCATCATACAGACCATATTTTATTGTTTATTTATTAACTTCACTCTATTGTCCGGTTAGACTGTGTATAATTCTGATACACAATACCAGTACCCTTATTTTTTTTCTTTTCTATATAATTTACTGAATTATTATTACACCTCATTCAAGCTTTAACTGACATACAAAGGAGGATGTTATCAGAAGAAAAGATAAAGTGATGTCTAACGTTGGAGTGTTGCATAATATCAAATCTGTGATATGGTTAAATATATGTATTTGTTGGAAAGGCGTCTATTACGCGTTTGAGATATAGTGTGTACTTAATGAATGACAGAAACAGCCATTGTTAGTTTTTTCTCTATTCAGAAGCACAACAATTATAATGTAGTAAGCAGTTGACGCAAAAATAAATTAGTATAAATTTGGGGTAATTAAGAATGACATAGTTAGATGACCCATTTGGACTTATTTAATGATCTAACATTAATTAGATTATTTATTCAATGACTACCCAACTATCTTCGTACTTCATAACAACATTGCCATGTTACATCTGCTATTTGCAGACAAAACAATACCAAAATAACGACTATTCACAAGTTCAAGACTAACTAAAGAAATATTTCAAAACATAACATTAAATATTTTTACTCTGATTGCACTGTGTACATCACAGAGACATGAGAGTTAATATAAATATTATTGGTTTACTTACTTACAGTCAAGCTCAGAGTTCAAAATAACAGCTAATCGGATTGATCTTCAGCTTAAGCCATCTTGCCTAGGTTGGTCCGTGGAGTACTGAGTAGCCAGTCAATACTTACTGAGTTCCCTCCTTGCCTTGGAAAGCATGTTAAGCCGTTGGTCCTGGCTGTCATTTTTAGACTGTTCTTACAGGTAGTCAGTGGCCTGACAGTCTATCAACCAGTCTTACCATGGTAGCATATTAACTGGGTTGTGATGGTCAGACAGGCAGACACCCGCATGTAAAATACTGGTATTCAGCTGCATTCGGTTGGACTGGAAACTGACACCAACATAATTGGCAAAGGCCTAGGCAGATGATGATTCACAGTCAAACTCTTGAAGTTTGGATAGGGGCTGAGTGTGCAGCCAAGGAATGTAAACATTAGGCACTAAGTTTCTTTTCTATGCATCTCATTAATATTTTCAACTCATACTCGTCCACATTTTCAATGAAAATGACAATTTCAAAAGCTAACATCTAGTATTTATTTGAGAAAGAACATTTTTAAAAAAACACTCTGAAAATTGTTTCAGTGTGTTTTTGTAACTTGTTTTAATGTGTTGTAAAATAATTGCAGGGTCTTCAGATGTACTGTCAACCGTATTCCAGAGACGAACAACCTTCTGCAGAAGTCAAGGCTGCCTCTCGGTATATTAATTCATCCATTCAAAGATCTCAGTGTGAGTGTAAGTTTTAAACATTTGAACTCTTCAATAGTCGCATAGCATGTCGTCCGTGGTTTGTTCATAAATTAATTTCATTTGTTTATTTTATTTTCATTAGTTTTAAGGCTTATTTTATAGTCTATGTAGTGATGATGCTTTCCTTTAAATCTATCATAATCATGCTAAAGTTTTTGTTTTAAAATATCATTATTATTCACGAATATTGATCAAACTACCGATATTTGAAACTTAAAACCTGTAGCCGTATTATTAGTAAAAAACCCTTGGTTTAGAGGTCGATCCATCCTTGACCAATTTAAAGGCAACATTGGGCGCATTATCGATCGCGTACGGAATTCTAAATGACGTAATTTTGGCGGTAAAACACCCAGTGCAAGTGTAGTAGTAGTGGGGAAAATGTCGCTCTGCCTTTTGTAAAATCAGTCAATGAATTATTTTGTAGGAAAATTATGAGTATCCTTTTGTTTTTAGTATGAATGGAAATTAGATATGTCCAATCACTGTCGAGATTTTGAAGGCTTCTTTCTTTCTTAGAAAGTTACCTTATTGAATTTTATTTGCCTCAACTGTTGCACTCATGGGCAAAGAACGCCCCACATTCCTTCCACTTCTAAATACTTCTTCTCTCGTAAATATTGGCCGTAAATGGAAAATTCAGTAATAAAAAACTCAATTACAATTTTGCAATGAAAAACATTTGTGTTTTTCATTGCAAAATTGGCACATTACTGACATAAAATCGAAATAGCCGTCATGCAACTTCTTATGGTGAAGTCAGTATCAAATCTCTTAGCTCCACGTTTCCTAATATTTAAGAGGTACACAATGACTCACAAAAAATCCCATTAAAATCGAGATTTTTTTGCAATTTGTTATGACTAACACTATTTAACATAATCTCATTCAAACTGCTAGCATAATAATATTCTAGAAAGACCATTATATACTCATTGTATTCATTGTTATATAACTGCGCTTATAAAGAAAACAATACTAGGTCGTGTGTGTGTGAAAATGATAAAAAAGTTTATTTCCATCATTCGTGTTAGGAATGATTTTCTATGCAAATTCCAGCCATTTGATTACGTTAAAACAGCCCTCTCTCCATCACTTGTTTGTTCAAGATGATGAATGCACATACATAATCTTCGACGTAGTAGTAGAAATCCGGACCACGAAACCTATATGTTATTCTACCTTCACAGGAAGAATAACTTGAAACAAAACAAATGTTTTTTTGACAATAAATATGTATTGTATTGTACAATCATCAACGAAAGTTGATAATAGCTAAATAATAGAAACGTTCTTATCTCTTCACCCAATTTTCATTCTTAAATCTCTTCTCAAACTCAATAAGCCAGCCTATCTTTCTTCTTTTGTTGTACGGAAAGATATCCGTCGATACTTCAATATAAACTTAGCCATTGTAAATACGTCCCATCTGTTTCCAGCATTTGCCGGTAATCCAGTGCTCGACGATCGTGCGGTGTCGCGCGTGCCGGACGTACATCAACCCGTTTGTGTACTTCGTGGACGCTAAGCGGTGGAAGTGCAATCTGTGCTACAGGGTCAATGACTGTGAGTACCATAACAAACATATTCAGTGTATTTGGTTTAAATACTATCAGTTTCACGTATTTGGTTTAAATACTATCAGTTTCACTGGAGACTCGTCTGTACATGAGCTTTTCACTACATGACGCACTGCCACTACATGATGCAATGACAGTGCCTTAGAACTCTCGAGATTTATTGAGATAATGCTACTCTGAAGCTAAGTTCAGGAAGTAAAATGTCGCTGGACCTTTCCACCATTCCGGAATGAATATAAAGTTCACAGAAATGAATAAAAATTAACAGATGAAGTTTTGGAACGAGCGTTTAGCGTTTGCGCCTAAAAACAAATAATAAATACTTTTTATAAAAAAACAATACACAGAACTATGAACTTAGATAATTATAGAACACCAATATTTTAGCATACCTACTTTGTTTACCTTATTAATAATTTTATTACACGCGTCAGTTAGCAAATGGTGCTGACCTTATAAAGGACATCAGCAATAATAATCGTTGCAGCCTTTGTAATTTCTTATCTTTGTACATATTTTACAGAAACATAACTTGAGTTAACACTGTAAAATGTATGATTTTCCCCATTAGATATTATTAGCTAGATGAATTTTATCAAGTAAAGTGACCTTTGATTGTTTGTCTTACAAAGTCGCCAAGCTGTCTTTGAATTGTATGGGACCTAGTCAGACGGAAAAAACTTTTACAACGTTACAAATATCTCTCAAAGTCAGTACAAGTCATTAGATACCAAATAAAAGTAAACATATCACCTTGATTATAAATGTAAAAAAAATGACTTAGCAAAAACCTGCAAGGTTCAAAGATCACAATGAGTGAATTAATAATCTTTCGACTGGACACGTCATTGTTATCTTAGCAGCAAAGGCAACCTACTTAAAACATGTTTACGATATCAAATTGCAACCAATTCTTATAATTTAATAACATTATCTCACATGCAGTGGGATCGGGTTTACCCTACTCGAGTGTTGGGCAATCCCTCTCTGTAATCAGCTCTGACATTACGGCTCTGTAAATTTGAAATGTCGTTAGGGTCATTGTATTTTGAACTTTTAGTGATAAGCCCAACGTTGCAAATCCAGCACGCGATCAGGCGACTAGTTAGCCTATCGTGAATCTAATAAAGGGTATACAAAGTTTGCAAACTACCGGTTATCACTCCGAATGATAATATAATTGGTACTTTTTTTCCTATTGCTATTTTGCTACCATAGTGGTAGTGTTGATCAAATGACACAGAAGTGTTCTGTGAATACAGGCAAACTTTATCATAAAATTATCTCTGTTATCTAAATTGCTAACTTTAAATGTTTGCTAAATACCACTCTCTACTTATACTGATTATCTGTTTTCGGTACTATCAATGAGTTAAATCTCTTTAAATTGACGTACCTAAATAATGAAATCATTCTTAACTATGTTGTCTGAAATGAAACTGTTGTTTCTAGATTGTTTCTTTTTTTAGCTGCCTATTCTACTAAACATTATGTAAAGTTCCATACACAACTAACAACTATTTACTGATCTCACAGTGCAAATTCGATAAAATAAAACCATCTTACATTTTAAAGCTGATTACATATGTACCTATGTCATCTTAACTAGCTAGCGCTAATGTTCTCATTCCATGAAAACACACCTACACAGTCATTCACTAACTTACATTTCACATACATAGGTACACCATTTTTTCTTTATATTTATGTATATTTACTTTTTGTTTGCTTTTTGTATTCAGTCGTTATTGACAACTTTTATAATATCTTGGTGTTATAAGATCATAACCGTAACTCATAAAATCCAAATTTTTTGTCTGAAATTTTTGCATATATTTACTTTTAATATTTTTTAATTACCCTCGCGATTTTTGTCATCAAGTCATCCAATGTTTAAATAATACCCACTGAGTATTCATCAATGTTTAATCTGTAATTGTAAAAGTGTGTGAGTGGTTATGAATGAAGAAAACTGACCTACCATGATACAGTTTTCACTAGTACGGAGGTCAGTGTGAATCAAGACTAAACAACCGCATAACTCGGCATAACACAGTTATTTATAATACATAAAAAAAAAATCCTAAGCTTACTCTCCCTATTTTGAGGTGTGGTGGTGGGAAAGGTATCTATACCAAAGTTACAGCACCGGAATACAAAAAGTTATAGCTAAAACTACAAAAGCTACTTAAAGTTATCATGATACAAAATGTTGCTCTACAAAAAGTAACATTATTTTGCCGTAATTTAACGTAAACGACCCACATAGTTTGAACCGACGAAGTCACAAAACCAAATCCTCAATATTCTGTCTCCCCTTCTCAGTGCCAGAAGAGTTCCAGTACGACCCAGTGAGCAAGTCCTACGGCGACCCGACGCGGCGCCCGGAGATCAAGTCGGCTACCATCGAGTTCATTGCCCCCGGCGAGTACATGCTGCGGCCGCCGCAGCCAGCCGTCTATCTGTTCCTGTTTGATGTCTCACAGATCGCGAGGGAGTCTGGGTACTTGCAGGTACTGACTTTTGTTTTAAATAGAGTTTTAAATAAACGAACGAACGAGAACGAGTCGACGAGGACGAACGACGCGATGGGCGTGGACGAGTCGTGAACGAGTTTTGTTTTAACTATGTTTATTTAATTTTTGAAACTGGGTTCGGGATGAAATTCACTGTCTGATATTTTTCCGCGCCCGCATGCAGTTGGGCGCTCGCACAGTCTATGGAAGTCAATGACCATTGTTGTGGTTAACAATAGCATCATCATCGTCATTTCAGCCCGGAATCAGCCACTGTTGCATTTTGTTCTGCCATTTTTCTCTGTTCTGTGCGTCTCTTATTCATCTGTTTCCCGCGATCTTGACGATATCCCAGCAATAGCATTCTTGAAAAAAACTACTTTTGAACCACAGTTTAGGAGCAGATAATGCAACGTAAAATGCATCGTAGTATCGAGAAGAAATTTTTAAATATTACTACAGCAACTTCGCGACCGCGTGCGGGCTGGATTCGGGCACGGGAGATTAGTCGCTATCTAGATATTGTACCAATTCATCCTGATAAATGATTACTGTCTTTATAACATGGAAAAGTTCACTATTTTTTTACTTTCAAGATTTTTTCTTTTAAATCATCATGGCAAAACAAAATACAGGAGACAACACAACATAATATCTATTTCAACGCCTTAAGTCTCCCCCGTTTGATGTAGTATTTATCTGTAATATCAACCTTAAGTAACATGATGATGCGGTATTTGCTGATAATTCTGGCAATGACTGATACTAATATTTTGACTTTACTAATGACTTATCGAGTAATTATTGTCTAGATCTTGATAAATGGTTTCGGTTTGACGAAATCAGGTCAGAGACAAAAATATTTGTTGATTGATCGATGTTAATTTCAAAAGAGTTTGATACCGATATCAGAACAATGAATTGAGTTAGGAACATTTTCGGTAACATTTATTTTACCTTTATCACTGATTTCCACGAAAATAAAGGAGACTTGTATATACAAGGCATTCAACTTTTCAACATCATGATTCACATGAACTTTGGTCCTAACGACTGTGTAGTAAGAACATATCAGTATAAAATACAATCACCTCAGCCTATCGCAGTCCACTGCTGGATATAGGCCTTTCTCCAATCTGCGCCACAACACCGTCTTTCGCATTCGGCCACTTTTTTAAAGATCGTCGGTCCATCTATCTGGCGGGTATCACAAACTATCTTAATAATATTTATTGCCCAGCATACAAAATGATTTATTTTTATTTCCACCACGCTAACTCCACGTATATTTTCACAGGTTGCCTGCGACACACTGAAAGCCAACTTAGAAGCGCTTCCAGGCGACACGCGCACGCAGATCGGGTTCGTCTGCTATGACGCGCACGTGCACTACTATCTGATGAGCGAGGGACTCACCAGGCCAAAGGAGATGACCGTGCTTGATATTGATGGTAAGTCACAACAGTGTGGTACAGTGTACAGATGTAATATACATAGGTAAACTTTTGTCTAACCCTTTGTGAAAACAGGCGTGATGTTACGTTGTGTAACACCAGTCTAGTTCGTGTAGTACGATTCGTTGCAAGTAGATGAGCAAATAGAGATATTCCTTATACGCGTATACTATACATATAAAGGGTGTAAATAGAAGCTTAAAATAGCCGAAAGGCACTTGTTCTCCCCGTTCTAGCGATCATTTTTTTGTTCTAGACCATACCTGGGAACCTTCTAGTTACGGAGATATTGGGGGTCAAAGTTCTAACATTTTCACAAGTTTTTTTTTAAATACATGTTTTTAATATAAGATTTTTACTTTACACACCTCTGCGACCGCCATACTATTCAATCCATCCATCAGCACAATGCTTTGAGTGCTTTCCATCGAGTCCTACCGTAAAATGTGATATTACACCCCAAAAAAAAAGTCGATTCCCAGCAATAATTTTTGTGTAAAGTTACTTTTAGTTTGATGTACATAATGCTTGGTTGACGGCTATGTGAAGGTTCTGTTTACACCATTCCATTGTATCATCTACCAATAAGTTAGCATTTTCCTGCAGGATAAAACTTTCCATGGTCCACTAAGAAGACACTAAACTAACTGCAAATCGAGTATGATGAAAATGCAAAACCAAAAGGGGCGCATGGACAAAGATTTCCTTTGATTTGGCAATAACCCTTTACAAATTCAATGTAATTCTAAAGATGATAAGCATAACAAATGTCATCATATTATAACTATCCACTTTTATTACAGATGTATTCCTTCCATCTCCGGAGTCCCTGCTCGTGAACTTGGGCGAGCGTCGTGAGTTAGTGAAGGAGTTGCTGACAGTGCTACCGCAGAGGTACTCCGCGCCCGCCACGCCCGCGTCCGCGCTGGGCGCCGCGCTGCAGGCCGCGTACAAACTTATGGTGAGCACCTAGGCGATCTTGTGGCACTAATGCTAAGGTCAGCGATCGGGCGGATTTTGGTCGGTAGATAGTCGACACTAACCTGCATTTTGTCCAGAGCAAACGTAACCATGCGATATTAACGACGCAATCACGTTTAGTGCAAGCGCTAAGTTAGCTAATTCAATAAACGAATAGTTCTTATTCTGGATTGCACACTAAAACTAAAAAAAAACACAAACATATTGCAATCGTACAAATGCAATTTGTATATAAAAAGGCGAGCCTACCCAGAATTGTGGTTGGTGAAATCGCTAACATTTTGTAAACTATGACTTTTTAATTAAATTAATAGCAATCATATTTCCAGGCAGCTACTGGTGGTCGCATCACAGTATTCCAGACATGTTTACCGAACGTTGGGCCCGGAGCGTTACAAGCTAGGTAAGCTACAGCGGTTTTTTTTTAAGTATTTTGGCATTGCATACGCCGACGGTCATGAAACGTGGGAACGAGATGACACGAATTTCAGTATACCCTCCTCGCACGTTTTATGACCGCGACTGAATGGATCGCGTAATGAATTTTTAAGTTTATACATATATCTTTTACATAGACTCTTGAGGCTCGCACTTACTCAAAGACTCACTTGGCCAAAGAGAGGACTGGCCTGAGAATGTTGATTCACGAGACTTAACTACAAAATCATAAAGTAAAATCGAATACAATAATCTCTTTCCTATTCGTCCAGAGAGGACCCCAACGCGCGCTCGTCCAAGGAGGTGGCACACCTGAACCCCGCGACGGACTTCTACAAGCGCCTGGCGCTGGACTGCAGCGGCGCGCAGATCGCCGTCGATCTGTTCCTGCTCAACTCGCAGTATGCTGACCTCGCCTCGCTCAGTACGTATTATTATTCTCTTTAATTATTCGTTGGCAAACATGCAATTACTTCTCCTGATACCGCCTGTGAGGTATCTCGTATCGGTAACACCAAAGCCTTCACTTAAGCTTTAATAAACGAATTAAAAACAGCGGCCAAACAATACGCAATATATTTTATAAATAAACGATTATTAATACTGCCGTCATAATGAAAAAAGGCACAACTAACATTTTATAAATATGGAGAAAATCGACTTTAAAGCTTATGACTTTTCTTTATGTTATGTTGTAAGTGTGCCTTTTCAAAGTAGTTTTTAGTAAAAATCTGTATGAAGTAATAGTCACATCTACGTATTTTCAATATAATGGTAAATAAATGTGCCTTTTCATTCTATAAAACATGAATATTAGTCTCATTTGTGCCTATTGAGCCTACTGTATCTCCGAATTCCTTGAAGATAAAATTCTATAAAAAATTGAGTAGATGTGCCTTTTTTTTTCTGATTCTAAATATGTATAAAACTCAATTTTGACAAAAATGTTAGTTGTGCCCTTTTTTCTTACGACGGCAGAATACAACTTACTCTTTCACTCGCACGTAAATGTCCGAGTGATTAAGAATGGTAAGCGTTGCCATTACTAATTCATTTCCATATCAATATTTGAGTGTTATTATATCTAATTTAATATTATTGGCAAACATTAGTAAATAAATTAATGGCACGAATTATACGCATAAGATATTTGTAAGAGATAATCTAAGTAAGTTTTGTGATTGATGTAATATTAAAAAAAAAAATGAAAGACGTAAAGGCTTAGAGAAAAATTAAGTGACTCTTAATGTACCGAAAGTTCTCTGACGGTCCACACGGGTTTCACCCTTATGTCCAAAGTAATGAGATTGAAAAGTGGTTGACCGTCAGTGAACTCTTTAGTGTTAGCCATCTTAATCATCTTTTTTGTAAACAAATTATAATTAAGCATTGCACCATACCGTTTATAATTTCATTAATTGTGTTTGCATTATACATATTTTCGTAATTTTCCATCGCCAATGATGCCATGGATATGGAATGTAAATTGTTGCAGTTGTGTCAACATTACAATGTTATTCGCCTATTCATTTTAACACTTTTCTTTACTTTGTTAAGTTATGTATTATGAATAGATTAAATTAACTTTTTCAATTTAATGTATGGAATAGCAATTTATGAATGGCGTAAAGAACAAAGCTTTTCAGTATTGTAGTAAAAAGAAAATGTGTTTTTCTGCAGACTTTGTGATGGTTTTTTTTTGTTATATTACTAGGATTAGTTTTGTCCTTCTCCAGTTTTGGTCGTGATTTAAGTTTGACTAAGTCCAACCTCCCTCCCCAGGCGGCATGAGCAAGTTCAGCGCGGGCAGCGTGTACCACATCCCGCTGTTCCGCGCGCGGCCGGCGCAGGCCGAGCTGCTGGCGCGCATGCTGACGCGCTACCTCACAAGGAAGATCGGCTTCGAGGCCGTCATGCGAGTGCGCTGCACGAGGTATGTACAGCAGGCACACAGGCCTCTCCCATCGCACGCCATTCCACTTGATTCTCGGCAACTCTTATACAGCTGGGACGCTAGTTGCATCAGCTAGCGTAAGGATCTTCTATCTTAAGGTTTCCGATAGGGGTCTCCCTCAACAAACACGTCTAGTCAACGGTTTATCGGTTCTACAGTTTGATTATAAAAATCTCTTTAGTCGCTGTCTAATGTTTGTCTGTTTAAAGAATCAAATCAAACTTCATTCATTATCATCTGCGCTTGCGCACTAGTATTTGCAAGCATCTCAGTAATCATATTTGTTGGTCTAGTGACTAGTGAATAAACTATCTATTATGTGAAAGGAACAATGCTGTTTTCAATATAATTATGTAAATCCATTCTTTTATGTCCACAGAGGTATAGCGATCCACACGTTCCACGGCAACTTCTTTGTCCGCTCCACCGACCTACTGTCCCTGCCCAACGTGTCGCCTGACGCGGGCTTCGGCATGCAGCTCACTATAGAAGAGTCGCTGACGGATCTGCAGCAAGTGTGCTTCCAAGCGGCGCTGCTTTATACCAGCAGTAAAGGTATAACTTAAGGAAATAAATAGTAGCTTACGTAGATGGCAACGTCGCCGCTTGACGCTACTGCCGTCACTGGCTGTCGGTACTCGGTAGGCCTCTCCACAGCCGTGACAGTTGCGGCGAGAGTCACGTCGTGCAAGCAAATGATCGCCGTGCGGAGATTGGTTCATAGAGTTTCTATTGAATTTGACGGCCCGGCAAGACGATTCAGCATTTTTTGTTAGACTAATTACTATCGTGTTTCTGAAGGTGAAATGCCTTTGCCGTTGAAGTTGTGACGCCGCGTATGGAACTGGACTGCAGCGAAATGTCGCGTCGCTGTGTTCTGTGAAGGGTTTTCTAAATCTTATATTGTTCTAGTATCCTGAGATCTCGCCTAAGATCGACCTTCACCCATCTGCTTACCAAATTAAGAATAATAGGCTTGTGTCCACTAAGAATAAATCGGGTGGATTGGCTTTTCTGATGATCAATTATGATTTATAGAAAAAAATATGAAAAAATAAATAAAATATCTAAAATATGCATTATAAAAAATAAGGATTATTAATATTTTTAAAGAAAAAAAAATCGATAAAGAGACGCATTCGGTCACGTGACATAAAAAGCTAATCAAAAATCGTGACGTCACGCCGTGCCAAACAAACGCCATTACTGTTGTGACATTTGAACAAGACTATAATAATACAATCTATCAAATCTATAACTAATCTGATACTCCATATAAATAACCATATCATTTGGTAACTAGAAAAACAGAAAAACATTAAATTGGACGACTATACAAAGGCACAACAACTTAACCTTATCATAACAAAAACTAGAAAAATTGTGATTTTGCAACATTCGTTAGTTGTACAGCTTGGATTTAGAAATAGGTTGGTAGATGTGAAGGTACTTACATCAAAATGATCTTCACAAAAGTACATTTTTTGAATCTAAAAGATAAACTATGAGGATCATTTCTCTTTGCAAGGTTAAGCCACTTTTGTCGTATTTTTACACTGTTTGGCACAATAGCTGTGCTTTTACATTGGGGTACGATACAGTGCTTGTAATACGAGGAATTCATTTTAAATTAAAGTAATACGAACAAAACTAATAACTCCCATAAACACTCTTGTTTGGCACGGCGTGACGTCATTCACGTTGACAGGCTGTCTGAAGCGTTTTCGCGGTAAATTGAAATCGGCATATTAAAATGCTAAATAAATATTGTAAATGATCGACTTTTTTAAAAATAGTATATTTTTAGGGTAAAATAGATAAACAGGTAACGTTTTAATATTATTTTGAAATTTAGTCAACTAGCCTATTATTCATTCAGTAAGCATAATGAAGAAAACTAAGTCCTCGATGTACAAATACAAATAAATAAATAAATACTTTTTTTCCCCAATACGATCAAATTAAAGGCAGAATTCAAAATACATGATTAAATATTTTTAGAATATTTATAAAAAGAAAAAAAACATGGGCGAACTTTTTTTTTTTTTGACTCGGGTATGGCTCAACCGCGATTTTTTAGCGTTCAGAACTAATCCTGCCATTTAAAAAAACACGTTCATTCGGCTTGCTTGTAACAGGAATTGGAAGAATAGTCCTGGCAACCGCTCGAAGTATTGGGAAGACGTTTTTCTTCTCTCGCCAGTAGGCAAGTACATCCCCGTTCAAAATCTCCACTTCTTTGGGATCAAAGGAAGCTAGGTATTTTCAGCATTACTGAGAGAAATCTGTTCCTGTTTCCTCGTCAATATTGCAGAAAATACTGTGCCTTCTTAGACAATTTTGTCAGCAAAGGTTGGGTCTAAAAGGACTTGGTTGTGGCTCGGATAGATCACGGCAAATTTCACCGCAATCGGATCGCGGCAAATCATAAGATTTAACCGTACGATTTCTATTTCTATCCATCCCTAAATAAGAATCGCTTTCTTTAAATCATGAGAAAATCTGAGATCCCAAAGAGATAATACTGCCACCAGCGCCGCCTCAGTCAGCTCTAAACAAATCCCTGCGGCGCATCCGCGCTGCGTCAGCTCTACGCCAGCTATACGCCAGCTTTACGCAAACTCTACGCCAGCTACGCCTGCTTTACGCCAGCTCTACAGCGCATTAACGTTACTGTTTTGTTCAGGTGAAAGAAGAATCCGTGTGCATACGTTGGCGTTACCGACGGCAAGTAACCTGACAGACGTGCTACACTCCGCCGACACACCATGTATTATAGGACTACTTAGTAAAATGGGTGAGTGTTTTATATATTTTATTTTATTACCTTGCTAGAATCGTTACAGTGCAATTATATGGTGCAAGTCACTGAATGGACAAAGTGTGGAAGCCAATTTTGAAAATGGAAGTATAATTTTTCAGGTTCCCAACTTCCTTTAGTATAAAACTTTTACGCAAAAAATAAAATCGACATCAAAAACACAAAAAAGTGAAAAATTACTTTAGCTTCAGAAGTTGTTTGTTTGTTTTTTTTTGCCACCGACTTCTGAAGCTTATTTTTCCATTTTTTTTTGTAATATCCTACACAAATATTTGCGCAGTGCTCCAATGAGACAGCGAGGTTTTGTTGATTTTTCAAAAACCGCTCGACAGAGTTTGATAAAATATAAATGGGACTTCCTGGGACGTATACCTTTTGAAACAAAAAACGAATTTTCCACATCGGTTCAGGCGTCTTCGAGTAATCGGTACATACATAAAAAAAAGATTCCGACGAATTGAGAACAGTTCCTCCTTTTTTGAAGTCTGTTACAATCGTACCTCAGGCGTGCTACCCACATCTTCGGGTCGGGCCAGTTCGGCAAAGAGGCATCAAAATACGTGTCGGTTTTGCCGAACGTTCTGACACAAATCATGACGAATCATGCCTAACGTGTTTGTATCCCTTATATATTAATTTTTTTACTAAACCTGCTTTTATCCACAGCGGTAGACCGTTGCATGTCCGCGTCAATGTCCGAGGCGCGCGAGGCAGTGATGAACGTCGCAGTGGACGCTTTGTCCGCCTTCCGCCTGTCGCAGAACTTGCCGGCCGGCTCCATGAGCTCGTCGCTGCACGCGTCCATGTCGCTCCGCCTGCTGCCCATGTATCTACTAGCTCTACTCAAGAGGGTGAGTAACATGCTGATATAAGACAGTACTGCACAGCACATCGCATAGCACAGTGTAAAGAAGCCATGAAGGACTTTTGGTTTTTTTCAATATAATTTCCACAAAATTTAATTTTTATCAAAAGTGCCTCCTGAAAATGTCACTCACGCGCTAAAATAACAATGCTAGTCATTTCACAGACAGTTATTAAGTTGGCTAACCTCAAGTTTGAATGATTCTCCTGTGGAACATATTTTTTACGCAAACCTCAGGTTAGTCAACTTTAATAGCTAACGGTAAATTAACGGTGTAAGGACAGTACGCTTTAATATAGCTGCGTACTATCACAGACAAAGTTTGTTTTCTTTCCATAAACTAAGACCTTTTAATAAATTTTTATTAGAACTAGCTTCGACATGGGCGTTCTTGAAGTTGAGGTAGTATAATGAGTTGCTGCTCAAATCTAACCCCGCTGACTCTCTTAATGAGGTTAACAGATACTTCACATCAATTGGTAAAGACTTGGCAAATTCATCTCTAAGTAAACTCAAGCAGGATGAAGAAACGCTAGCAACACAAGCACAAAAGTCGATTGGTTTCCTTCATTCGATGGCATTATCTCCCACGGACGAATACGAAGTTATCCAGGTGATATCCGGCCTTAAACGGCAGTGCCTCTGGTCTAGACAATATTCCCGCTAACATACTAAAAAAATATAAATTTAAATTAGCATCTCCAATAACACACCTCAGCAATATCAGTTTCTCTAGCGGTGCTTTTCCTGAAGCATTTAAGAAAGCGGCCGTCACTCCTATTTTTAAGGCTGGTGACAAGGGTTTCATTGGCAACTACCGCCCTATCTCTGTACTTAGCACACTGTCAAAAATATTGGAAAAACTAGCAAACAAGAGACTAATAAGATATTTAGAGACAAATAATATACTTTCTTTCTTTAAAACCCTGAGACATGTTGCTAGTCTAAAACTTCTGTTGCAAACATATAAAGCCTTATGCCATTGTGCCTTGGGATACGCTATTTGCGCTTGGGGAGGGGCAGGCAAGACCCACATGATCGAGTTGGAGCGGGCCCAGCGTGCCGTCCTAAAAGTACTTTCGTCACTAAAATACCGGACGCCCACGACCAAGGTATATGGAAAAGCCAAAGTACTTAGCGCCAGCAAGCATTTTTTTTACGAATGCCTGCGTAGATACCACCGATAAGCCATCCCGAGTGTGCCTATCTCATCCAAGAGAATTGTCAGGTGCCCAGTTGAAGGTACCGAGAGCGTTTTGCGCCAGCAAACACTACCACTATATTGCCCCACTCACACCAAAATCTTATGAAACATAATAACTTCCAATCGAAACGAACTATTATTGACTGGCTAGAAAAATACGACTATGGCGAATCAGAAAATATATTCGGCAGCGTTACATAACACCCTATCACTTTCACACACTCACCACACACACACAAAAACCCGCACATCACACATACACAGACACCCTCACATTACACACACACACACACACCCCGGTCACACTTACCCACACTTTTCTCAGGACGCAGTGAGTGGTACCTAACCTAATTTAATTTATAAAATGTATACAATCAGTAATGAAAAAGCATACTAAATAGGCAGGTATTTATACTTATGAATGAAAACTAAATAAACTACTAAATAAATAAACGGAATAATAACGGTTCACGCTTGACGGTTTTGCGCAGGAGTTGACGCCCCCTCGTTAACGTTGACAATAGAAGAGTGGGCCGCCATCTTGCCTCGTTAGTGCTTTAACAAAGGATGCGCGGGTGCCATGTTCCGTAACGCGGGGCTAAGTCCGACTGACGGCGTGAAGTGGGCGGAGCTTTGCAATTTATTTTGCACACGGCCCGTTCTGACGTAAAATTGTAAGATCTTGGTGCTGTGTCGAGTCAGGCGAGCGAACTTGCCTACTCGCTGCAAAGTATCGAATTGAAACTGAACCCTGTACCTTTTCCCCAACAGAAAGCCTTCCGCACGGGTACGTCGACGCGGCTGGACGACCGCGTGGCCGACATGTGCGCGCTGAAGTCGGCGCCGCTGGGCCAGCTGCTGCGCGCCGTGTACCCCGACCTGTTCCCCGTGCACGCGCTGCGCGAGCACCTGCAGCACGTGCCGCGGCACGACGAGGACGACGACCTAGTGCCCGACCCGCCGCGCCTGCAGCTCACAGCTGAGAGGTACACTCAATCATGTGGAGGGATGATGGGATCTATTTTTTCTTCTTTCAATTTTCAAACTAGAACGAAGTGGAAAAAGTTCATGCGTGGAGAGATTCCTCTACAAGTATGTATGCACTTATGAAGCGTATGCAAACCGATAATTTCGGAGCGGCCTTTATTAGTCCAGCGGTGAGCATTTTTTTTCTTTGGAGACTGTAAAGAAAAGTAGTAGGTAGGGTAGCATTTGCTTTTTCGACATTCGAACTGCCAAAGTCTAAGTTGTCGTTTTTGAGCTCACCAGATGGCGCCACTGTCGAGTAAGGTTCTGTCATTAATTCTATTTTATGCTTTAAAATACCAATGACTTCATAAAAAGTTAATTTTATTTCGTATAACATTTTATTTACAAATGTTCTCCCTAACATTAACAAGCATGAAACATTTTAAAAACAATCTACCTACAAGTACTAACAAATAAGATCCTAAGTTGCTACTTAAAATCTTCAAGTCATAATTAATCAGGAATGACTCTATCTTGACCACAATCGTGAATATTAGTAAAAATACGTGATACAAAAGCACGCAACGCGCGAATACTATGAAGTCTGACATTTTGGAAGACCTACAGGAACACCTCTAGCGGCGAATCTAGAGTGTACAGGAACACCTCTAGCGGCGAATTCATGCTCGATAGCCCCCGTTCGGTTGTGATGTCGATGTGTTGTCCTTAGATATCAATACACACAAAGTTAACCTGTATGCTCTTTGTTTACCCAAATAGAATAAACATCTCCGGCGCGTACCTACTGGACGACGGCGAGAACATGATCCTGTACGTGTGCCAGGGCGTGAGTCCCGCCTTCCTGTCCGAGACCTTCGGCCTCACCGCCTTCTCGCAGCTGCCCGACGAGCTGCGCAGCCTGCCGCGCTTCGACACTGAGGGCAGCGCGCTGCTGCACGCCTTCATCGAGAAGCTCAACGATGACCGGCCGTACGCCGCGGATATACTTATATTGAGGTGGGTTTTATTGGATTTATTTCGTAGTCTTCTTTTATGAGAAGTTCTAGTAACTTAGCTTACAAGACAGTTGTGTTGCGAAGGAGCTTGTTGCGCCACTTTCTCTCAGTATAAGGCTATCACCTCCGCGAAATAAAACATCTATTTCATAATACGACTATCTATGCAGCTTCTGATTCGTTCAGTTTATTTTCTTCTTAAGACGTAATGGTTCGAAGATTTTCGGATGGTTGTATTCCAAAATAATGCGATTTACACACGTTTCACTATTGTTCGAATCTCGTATGAACTACCAGGAGTTTCCTACTAAAATAATCTTGCATTTCACAGAGACAATTCCCCATCACGGACCATATTCACTGAGCGCCTAGTCGAAGACCGAGTGGAATCCGCGTTCTCATACTACGAGTTCTTACAACACGTGAAAAACCAAGTGAAATGAGTTTGTGACAGCCAAGTGACTTTAAAGTGGGACCGCAAAGCCCGAGTGATCCGAGAGACTACAAACGTTAGCTAGCGCCGGTCACTACGCCGGCTCGGCTGCCGGTCACTACGCCGGCTCGGCTGCCGGTACGCCGGCCCGGTGCGCCGTTCCACGGATAATACGACACTGCCCTACTAACGATAAGAATTCTATTAGCACTTCTGGTTTTCGAGTTTTATGAAAACTGGTGGTAGTGGTAATGTAAAAAATTCGCACATAGTCCAAAAAGATAATATAATTATTATTTATTTCAAAATTAACGTATCCGGCCCTAAGACGTGTATATTGGTTAGGTTTAGTTAGTTACTGGCCGATTATATCCGCTCTCTCGATCAATATCGAACAATAACATAGAAGAGTATTAGTACGAGGCTATAAATTATATTTTTTTTGTAAAAACTGATAACTTTTATGTAACAAATAACGAAAGAAATGCTTCCATGCTTCTAAATTGTAAGGAGGTTAAGGATTACTTGTAAGTCATTTAGGTAGCAGACAGCATTTGAATTGTGGAGACGTGTTCAAGGGTCGTTTGTGTGTACGAAGACCTGTGTTGATCGAGTATTCTTATTCTTTTGATTATTGATGCGTCGTTCTTGGGAGTGTTGGGATTTTTGCTAGTAACGTTAATTAAGTAAAATTTCTCAATGATCACTATATTTATAGTTTACAAACAATTTTCCCAACAAAAGTGTTCCCGGAAACGGCGTATCACTGGTTTTGATTGATGTATCGGTGGCCCAATTCTCATAGGTTAAACTCTACTTTAGTTTGAGTCTCGTAACATCACAACTGGGATATAAGCAAGAAGCAACAATATAGGTAATTTTTATTTAAACTCGTGCCAGAAGCGCTATTTGTTGTTAATGTCATTAAATCTAGTAGTGTCGTTGATTTGTGAAATAATAAATTTTTTGTAAAGCCGCGCGTTAAGCTGGTTGCTTACTTTATCACTGTAAAGTGTGTTTTTATTTACTTTTCGCATTTGGTAAACAAATATGGTGGACTGAGATTTCCATTTAAGAAAACTGTCGATTTTCTTTGGTAATTGCGAAGCATTCTGTGATATAATTAATACTGCGGAATTAATATGAAATGTCTTCATACCTACATAAATTTTTATGATTGAAGCGAAAATGATATTTGTACCATGTTTTTTTACCAAAACGGATACATACAAAACACACTGCATACATAATGTATCGCAATATTAAGTTAACACAAGAATGTGACTATAATGAAGTTTTTTCCTGAACATAATATAGTGACCCTTTGTGTAGTGGCCCTGTTACGCCATTTCCAAGTTATTTTTTATATATTTTTATTTCTTGGAAGTCTAGATTTCAAATGTTTTTAGCCTTAAAGGTGGGTCGTTTATCGGATTGTTAAAGTATTTTATTGAGTAAAACACAGTATTTGTGACGCGAAAATTAAACATTAACTAAAGCAATAATTTTGAAATAATTATCAAGTCACGAAGTGTTGAAGGTCGGTTAAATAATACTTTTGTCATTCAATAACTTTGTGAGGAAATATTTTCTAAGGTTTTATTTGTATGCACGGGTTGTTTGTGTGCGTGATCGTTAGCGGAGCTAAGCATACGGGTCGGGACGGGTACAAGAAGGTTTAAAGGGTTTGTAATGTTATGTAAATTTATTATAAAATAAATTGATTCCAAAGGTTATCGTACGCTTTGTTCCGCACCGCTGACTGACTGTTCGTCTGTGTATTGTACAAAATATGTGGTATGTTATTTTTTTACATATCGGCGTTGTAAATTTTAAATAACTTAAGGAATTTTAACCGCGTTGTTGGATTTGCGACGTTCGACTCATCGCCAGAAGTTGATAATCCAATTGCACGCCCAACGTTATTTCTAATTTCAACTGTTGATATTCCTAGGGCATGGCGTGATCGGCGCAGCGACGGCGAATGTATTGGCCGTTGATCAATAAAATACATATTTTTTTTATTGTTAATTCCATGTTAGGTGTATGTAGTTAACTTTAAACTTGTATCTAATAATCATAATTCGATATTATTTCACCATTGTAAATTAAATAAAATTATTTATGAAATTGTAGGTAGTGTGTTTTTTATACTGAAATGAGATTGGTTCAGAATTCGGTGGAGTAACTGTATTGTGGAACTTGCAACCTTTATAACTTGTACATTTTCAGGTATTTTTACTTGATTTTAAGAAATAATAAATTCATGTGGAAATACCAATGTTACTTCTTCTAAGTAATTTTCTAAATCTAAGCTTCTAAAATGTTGTGTTTAAATTAAGTGAACTCAGTACAAATTGTACTATCGTTTAAAAAAGGCAGTCTCCTAGCCCTTGGGTATCATTTCTGTCGTTTGATTGGTCGAGTGACCCATTTTAAAACCACGTTCAGACAGAACGGAAACATGCTCGCGTAGGCTCGATTCGCATCAAGAGAAGAAACGTGTTTCGAGATGGTGCGACATTAAGAGAAGGAAAGCGCAAGGGCGATACGTGAGCACGTCAAAACTTGCTCGCGCGGTCTCGATGCTCCCCGAGGTCTCCCGAGTATTCGCGAGGAGGCGCACGACCGAGTTACAAGTATACGCGAAACGACGCCTGATGTCCGCGTCGGTATTCATACAGTTTTCCCACATTAAACGATGCTAATACGGTCCTATTTTCAATGCAGCCAGTAAATTGCGCGAGGATTTTTCCGTTCTATCTGGACTGACTCTTAAGCGCAGACCACACCGCCAGCTAGCGAGCGAGCGAGTGAGCGAGGCGAACGATGCGCTTTTCACCTTTTTTCATACTTTGGTTCACACCGCGAACTATCGAAAGAGCCGAACGATGTTTGAAAAGGGCCTCGTCCGCCTCGCTCGCTCCCTTGCTAGCTGGCGGTGTGGCCTCCGCTTTACACCGCTTCCCTAGCCAAAGCGATCGGTAACGTGAATATGAAATCGTCGCATTCATATGTTACTAACTTGTTCCATACTGGAGGTCGCCCTTTGTTTTCGCGTTCGCCGAAAAAAGTGAGTGCGACATCCGCGTGTTCGCGCGGCGATCAATTTGGATAGTACGCGGCCTTATAGTTATCTCATATTTATAGTATAACAATTGTAACATATACGCACAATTTGAGCCTTGTTATATTCATTGCATGTTGCACCGTACGGTTTCTAGCCCATATTCTGCGATTTATTCGAAGCGCTTACATACTACCTTTGTTATTTATTATATTACTTCTGATTGTATACATAATTATGGTTCCTCCGTTACAATGTCCGCAGTTATATAAAGATATCAGTGTTGTATTCGTTTCCAAATGAAGTTTGCCATATATGAAAAGGTTATAACCTTATATGAAAAGGTTATAACCTTATACGAAGAGATTTTCGCCTACATTGTAGTCCATAAAATTTAACTTGATTAAAGCCAAACTAAACGGGGCTTCTACTAAGACTGACAGTACACATTCTGCATGCCTCAAGGTGCTGCGTTTTGACGGAGATTGATTAGAAAAACAAGATCACTTTCACATAAAAATTTAGAGAATACTAACGCGAATGAGCGTTTCGGCAAGTACCTATGATAACCCTTTAGAACGTTTTTTCAATAATAAAAAACGTACATCCAACCGTACTTCCATGAGATAGTTTGATAGAATCAGCGCTTTTGTGATGCATCTCAGGCCTCAACCACATCATCTTTAGTTTAACGACTTTATGTGCCATGTTGCTATATCTGGCACCTTCGCGCTTTGTCGTGCCACGTTGCATTACAGTTCTAGCAAATAGCAATACTACGGAGTTTTGGCGCCACTGTTACATCGATACATAACTCGCTAACTTCATTGAAGTTATGACTACGTATGCAGCAATGTACGTCGAATACCACATTAGGTCCTTGATCCCGCTGTTCATGACTAAATACAATAACTATTAGGAGTATTAGGTATAATGAAATTGTTTCATTTAATGCTAGTGTGACTGAACACGAGAGGAACATTGTAATTTTGTTTCAATACAAACAATCTGAAATCATCCTTGTTTTCTTTTGAGCAATCCCCGTTTAATATCCCCTGACTTACAAGGTATGAGGCGAAAGCGCTAGGGTAGCCCGAAACATTTAACTTTTCTGGAAGTATGATCGGTATAATCAATAGCTAAGTCTGTCTAATAAATTAAAAATAATAGTCTATTCAACCTTCTACGTTAAAGGGGTTTGAATAAAAAAAAAAAATAATGGCCGGCCTAACTTTCGCCGAATCGCGATTTTAATATTTTTGAAAGTAGCGGCCAGGCATACAACCTATATTAATTGATAGCTGGCATCAATACAAACAAGTTTTAAATGTGACAAAATGTTCCAAAGTGTCACGTTTTCGAGATATGAGCTATCAAAGTTAAAGTCCATTCTGATGGCATCTTCAGCACAACTTTTATTTGATTAACCACTCATAAAACCTATATCAATCGATAGCTGGCATCAATACAAACAAGTTTTGTATTACACAAAATGTTACAAAGTGTCACTTTACCGAGATATAAGCTATCAAAGTTAAACCAATTCACTGCTGATGGCATCATCATAATCTTAATCATAATCATAAATCTTTATTTATCTCAACATCAGAAGTAACAGGTACTGGTTATGCACAATCTTAAATAGAGAAAGGTGTCTGAAGTAGGTATGTCCTGAGGTACAGATCACCTCTCCGACTCAGATATACTATTTTATTTACAGCAAAAATTTAATTCAAGATTCTAGAGTTAAAATTGGAAGTAGGTAAACAAATGCTTAAAATTAATTATTTGAAATTTTACATTTAAACAAAAAATATGAAATTGACATAAAAAAACAAATTACTGGAACATTATGTATGAAATACTAATAGCTCAAAAGTGGTACTACAGTAAAAATATAAGAAACATAAAAATAAATTTATATAAATTATGCTTGCAAGCATAATAAAAATATGTATTGTACAGAAAATGGGATAGGATGGTAATAAGTATGTATGTACATACTAATACACAAAACAAAAATTAAAATCAAAGGGATGAAAATGGAAATGGGGTGTTGAAAGTGCATTGATGCAATGCGTGAGTAGATGTGTCCGTGCGAATGTGAGAGTGTAAATGTTTTAGTATTTATGTGAGAGTGTTAAGACACAGGTTTAAGCAAATTTTCTGTGGAAGCGTAATCAAGACTTAATAGCCAGGTGCGTAATTTTCTTTTACAAACAGCTTTAGTATGTGTGTAAATAGATATTTTATTATTAATCGAAGTATAAAGAAAAGTGCCAAGAAAGGTGAACATTTTTTGGGAAAAACTAGTGTTAAAATGGAGGATTGGACAAATATTTGCTGATCTTCTATTTTGGGTAAGGAAATCGTGATTTATGAGAAGTTGAGTGTTTTTTTAATACAGTATGAACAACTCCCGGACGGATAGAACTTTGCAGTGTTGGTAGAGATCGAAGGTTGGATAGCGAATTGGGAAATAACAACTAACTTTTAGTATAGCTCTTTGAGCTCTCTAAATTAATTAAATACGATTTAGAAATACCGCTCCAGGTGGTGATACAGTAGGCTAGCAAAGACTGGCATAATGCGAAATAAACTGATTTAATTACTGAAGTATTAGATATATTTCGTAGATTTTTAAACATGTAGATTAATTTAGATTCGTTTTTAGTAATACAGAACAACAACAATAATTGATTGAATTACATGAGTGGGCTTTCAAATTGAAGTTCGGTTGATCCTGCGGTCTAAGGGAATATGTCATGTATTTCGTTTTATCGACATTTAGGGTAAGTAAGTTAGCATACAACCATTCATACACTGTATCAAACTCTTGTTGAGCATAATGTTGAACCTCCACCCACGTATCAGCATCAAATACCAAAGCAGTATCATCTGCAAAGGTAAACTCTTGTTGAACATAATGTTGAACCTCCACCCACGTATCAGCATCAAATACCAAAGCAGTATCATCTGCAAAGGTAACGATCTTTCCGTTTTGTAGCTTAATGTTACATAAATCATTTATGTAAACTTTGACGGCACGGTTGGCGCAGTGGCTGAGCGATTGGCTGCTGCGCTGCGTGTTGCGGGTTCGATCCCCGCACGGAACAAATATTTGTATGATCTACAGGTAGTTGTTCCGGGTCTGGCTGTTTGTGTATGTGAGTTTAAATGTTTGTAAACGCACCCACGATACAGGAGAAATTCCTAGTGTGGGGCAAAGATTTAAAAAAAAAAGAAAAAACTAAGAATAACGTTGGGCCGAGGATGCTGCCCTGAGGAACGCCGTACTCTTTAGGTAGTTCGTCACTGATCCAATTATCTATTTTAATAATTTGGGTTCGGTCGGTAACAGTCACTTCAACTTTTTACAAATCACCAACAACAACAACATCAATCAACTGTTTTCAATTTTTATCTGTAAAAAGTTGAAGTGACTGACTTCTCACATTCATATTTTCTATTTTTTTTATAAAAATGGGAACAGATACTGTGTCAAATGCTTGAGCTAAATCGAGGTAAATGGCTAAGGTCTTTTTTTTAGCACCTAGTTTATTAACTCAATGATCAGCTAGTTCATGGACGGCTTCAGCTGTTGACCTACCAGATCGAAAACCAAACTGACGGAGATAGAGGGAATTTTGTTCAAGATAATTTTTTATGCTTCATTTACATCCGACATGCTGTAAATCTTATTAAATTGTATGTTCTTGACATCTGTTTAAGTCCTACGTCGTCTAATAGTTTGATAGTTTTGGGACTTTGGTTTTTGTTTGCGGTGCGATCTAAAACTAAAATGACGCTTTTGTAGTCTGTAACCGAAGTTTGAGCAACATAACAGAGCGCCGTTAATCTTGTCTTTTAACATTATGTGATCTAGGCATGTGCGACTATGAGTAGGAATCGTATGAGCTGGAAGCATACCATGAGAAGCGATAAGATTAAGATATTCATAGGATCTATTGTCAAAAAAAAAAACAAAATCAATTGTCTTGGGAGTTATCAAAAATATCAATATCAATATCGCCAACTAATACGATATTTTGAAAGTATGATAGTTTACTTAAACAATCGTTGAGGGATAATAAAAAGTTATCTATATTTTTATGACTAGGTGGTCGATAGACAGCAATGATCGTCGATATACAGTATTTGTGTTTATTTTTAAAATAAGGCAATTTGAATCCACCATTTCCGGTTCATCAATATTGTACTGTTCTATATTTTTGCAGTAAATGACCACAACTCCATTTTGCGTTTGGTTATTGCTCGTAGTGAATGAAATGTAACCATCAAGTTCAGGAACGTTAGCATTACGCTGCAACCAGCATTCGGTTAGAACAATTATATCCCAATCAACTTTTGACCTAGCTAGTAATGTTTGAAAGTTGGGTGTGTTACAATGAATACTACGTATATTTTGAGTTAATATTTTTAGAGTATTATGAGGATTGTTTACAAAACGTGAACGTCTTCAATGTCACAAGTCGCTGACCGAGTTACAGTTACAGAATCCAAATCATTATTTAATATCACGTTAAAATTATTCATTATTCAAGAAAATAAATTTATGGGTGCAATTTAAATTACCAAAATATTTTAATAACCAACGAGTGACACTACGTTCTACGCATGAAGTCTTAACAGAAGTGAATAAAGCATTTAATTTATCAAGATAAGAGTTTGAGTTTTCATATGCTGTGTCATTGAATGTGTTTGTGTGTGAATGAGTAGGATGAGCTGAGAGAATATTTTTTTAATAATGTGAAATAAATTATCATAGCGCAAGGCGTTTTGGGCAACTATCAACATATTTTTTAAAATTTTTAAAATCAACCTTATAAAGTATTGACTTCATTAATAAGTTTTTTAAAGTTACCTACATAAAACATGTCACTATAGCAGCACAAACACAATTTTAGAATGGAAACTGATCACTTTTGCACTGGAATTGTTATTATAATTTTAACAGGTCCACAGAGTTAGATCATTTTGGATAACACTTTAGATCGTATCTTCAGCACAACTTTGATTTGATTAGCCACGCAAAAAAACCTATATCAATCAATAGCTGATATCAATACAAACAACTATTGTATGAGACAAAATCTTAGCGTCACGTTTTCGAGATTTAAGCTATCAAAGTTGTGCTGGAGCGTCCATTCAAAAAGTTGGCAACGTCGCAAATAGCTGTCAAATATATACCTGTTTTTATTAATTTGCCAATATTACTGTATGTACAAATAAGAATTATGGCTAACTAGTGAACTAGAATATTAATAATGAATTTTAGGTGTAAAAAAGGCATTTGGAAGATTTCCAAATACTTTTCCTACATCTAAAACTAAATATTCAGTGTTAAGATATTAATTATTGCATTTCATAATCAATACTTTAGTTCACTAAAAGATAAATTCGATTTGTTTTTTTTTTGCCATGATAAGCACTTGAACTGAAAATTGCAATAAAACAAGAGAAAGATTGAATTTCGCTGGGTAGGTATATAAGAGCATCCCGCTCAACTAAATGTTGAAATAAATAAAGAAGACAATTCCGAGGTCGGACATAGTGTCACCTACTTACGGACTTCGCGCACTACACGGCCACGACCACGACTTTCGACCGCAGAAGCTTCATCCAGGAAGAAAGTTTCGTTGACCAACCGGGCGTCCGACCAGTTTTGTTCAAGATAGCGGCCAGTCATGTGACGAGTCATGCTCGTGCCCACTTTCGGAAGTTTGTGGCAAATAGTCAATGAAAGAAACAAACAAAGGTCACCGACTTCCGAAAGTAATGTTATTTTCCACTTTTTTGTGTTGTACGTCGTTCCCCCGCAGGTCCACTTTTCACTTAAGACGCGTGCGAAGCGTGTAGTAGGCTTAGGAAAGGTAGATCTAGTATCTATTTACACCTACCTATAAGCCAAATGTAATTGAGGCGGTGAAGCAGACTGGTTGATCATTAGTATTTTAGAGTAAATTATTCAAACATTTTAGCGGGTTCTTCGATATAATACAGAATCGGAATGTACCTACAGCGCTGCTTGCTTTGATCATACTTAATATAATACTATATGTGTATCTTAATCTAATTCCTTTGTTCTTGTACCGACCGACGAAGCAGAAATGCGGTCATTAATTCTTAATTTAAAAAACGAGTGTGCAGTTGGCGTCGATAACATATCCGGACCTTTCTTAAAACGACTTGCTGATATTATTGTTCTTCCACTTACATTCTTAAGCAACATAACTTTCTCTTTCAGAGTATTTCCATGTGCCTTAAAGAAATCGAAAATTATACCCATATTTAAATCCGGACACAGATACTGTGTCAATAATTATAGACCAATATCTATACTCCGTACGATATCAAAAATCTTGGAACGATTAATGAACTCCAGACTTATTAATTATCTTGAACCAAATTCCCTCTTATCTCCATCACAGTTTGGTTTTCGATCTGGTAGAACAACAGCTGAAGCCGTCAATGAACTAACTGATCACTTAAGTTAATAAATTAGGTGCAAAAAAAGACCTTAGCCATTTACCTCGATTTAGCCAAAGCATTTGACACAGTATCTGTTCTGTTCCCATTTTGATAAAAAAAAATAGAAAATATGGGTGTGAGAAGTCAGTCACTTCAACTTTTTACTGACTATTTGTCCGACAGAACGCAAATTGGATCAGTGACTAACTACCTAATGAGTACGGCGTTCCTCAGGGCAGCATCCTCGGCCCAACGTTATTCTTAGTTTACATAAATGATTTATGTACTTAGTTTATATACTGCTTTGGTATTTGATGTTGATGCGTGGGTGTAGGTTCAATTTTATGCTCAACAAGAGTTTCTTAAAGTGTATGAATGGTTGTATGCTAACTTACTTACCCTAAAATATATCGAATCAATAAATCGATAAAATGAAATACATGACATATTCCGTTAGACCACAGGATCAACCGAACTTAACTTAAAAGCCCACTCATGTAATTCAGTCAATCATCATTGTTGTCCTGTATTACTAAAAACGGAATCTATCAAACATCTCGGCATAATTATAGACTACCATCTCAGCTTCCAACAACACATTGAAACTTTGGTTAAAAGAACCCGCAAATTAGTCTACATATTTAAAAATCTACGACATATATCTAATACTTCAGTAATTAAATCAGTTTATTTTCCATTATGGCAGTCTTTGCTAGCCTACTGTATCACCACCTGCGGCGGTACTTCTAAATCGTATTTAATTAATTTAGAGAGAGCTCAAAGAACTATACTAAAAGTTAGTTGTTATTTCCCAAATCGCTATACAACCTTCGATCTCTACCAGCACTGCAAAGTTCTAACCGTCCGGCAGTTGTTCATATTCATGACTGTAACCAAAAAACAACTCCCCATCCCCATCACGTCACTCTCAACTTCCCATAGATCACGATTTCCTTACCTAAAATAGAAGATCAGCAAATCCTCCAATCCAATCATCCGTGTTAACACTAGGTTTTCCCAAAAAAAAAAATCGCCTTTCTTGGCACTTTTCTTTATAATTTAATTAATAATAAAATATCTAATTACACACATACTAAAGCTATTTGTAAAATAAAATTGCGCACCTGGCTATTAAGTCTTGACTACGCTTCTACAGAAAATTTACTTAAACCTGTGTCTTAACACTCTCAAATAAACACTCAAACATTTAAATTAGCACACACACTTTTACACAAACATACTCACGCATTGCATCAATGCACTTTCATCACCTCATTTCTATTTTCATTCTTTTGATTTAAATTTTTGTTTTCGTGTATTAGTTTACTATGTACATACATAGCTATGAACATCCTAACCCACTTTTTTGTACAATACATATTTTTATTATGTTTGCAAGAATAATTTATAAAAAATATTTTTTTGTTTCTTATGTTTTGACTGTAGTACAACTTTTGAAGTAATAGTATTTAAAACATAATGTTCCAGTAGTTTATGTTTTTATGTCATTTCCATAATATTTTGTTTTAACTTTGTTTAAATGACAAATTTCAAATAATTAATTTTAAGCACTTGTTTACCTACTCCCAATTTTAACTTTAGTTTTTTTTTTTTAAAGTTGATCTGTACCTCAGGACCTTCCTACTTCAGACACCTTTCTCTATTTAAGATTGTGCATATAGTAGTGCCTGTAATTTCTGATGTTGAGATAAAATAAAGATTTATGATTATGATCTTAGATGTTTGGCTCAATAACGCATAAAACTTTAATCAAAAACAATATTTTTAAGAATTTTAAAGTTTAAAATATGCCAAAGGTTTCTCCGCCTCTGGTTTTGCTTCTTCTCTAATAAGCATGTTACAGCAATCCATGCACTCTGTACAGGTAGGGAAAGAAGATAAATCGACGTCTTGCGGCCAATAGTCTTTTGGTTCGTACTTGGTTCTCCTGAACATCTGGTGGTTGAGGAGCGTCCAGAACCAGAGGCAGGCTCTTCCTCGGCGGAACTTAACAGCTGACATCAGGACCGCCTCTATAGCGCGCTGAGAAACCGGGTCTCGTTCATAACACGTGTTGAATTTCAAGTGTTTTAAGTTGCAGCGGAATATCTGAAATCGAGGGCTTTTTGTAGAAAATGGGAGATATAATTTTGCATAGGTAAACCTACATAAGACCACCTAGATCTTGGTATTAAACGGATTCATGTGTCGTGAGAGGACGTAGACCACAAAAAAGGCCTATACGTTTTGCACAAAACTAGTTCTCTTTGTCAATATTGTGATTATTGATCGCCTGGAATGAAACGGCCTCAGTAGGTTTAAGCGAGCCAGAGCTGCGACATCGACAATGATTTTTGATCATTACTACATTGCAGGATATACTTAGATCACACAGTTTCCCCCAAACATCGCTGCACAGCCTCGCTTCTCGTTTTCATATTTAGCGGATACCCACGGCCTCAACAAGACGTCGGTCTAACGGTGGAATGCGTCTACCGGTGCACGTATCCAGTTTTCAATCCGCAATTTATAGACAAGGAACAATATTCGTAGGTATATCACTGATCCACCACTGAAGTTAAGAATAGCGGTCTGCGTGAGGTGGTGGAACGGTGGAACACAGGCTTTTGTTTTAAATGTAAAATGTAGTGATTGCAGTGCAGTCTTACTTCATGTCCACACATTTCGATCATGCAGTAGTTTGAGAACCTTACTGGCACAAGAGACACTCGGAAGCCCACTTTTTGGAGGCGATCTGTTAAGACAATGTGCGCGTTTAGGGTTTATTAATTTAATTTATGAATCAAAATCGTACCTACATACTTATCATTACAATAGACTGTTGATCGTCTTGCGACACGATAAGATTAAAACTTTCCAAGTTTGTGATGACATGTGGACTATCTCGTTTAAAAGAAAAAATTTGTTTAATATTAATTTTGTGTCTTTGCCCACAAGGATGTCCGATGTTGATATTTTAATGCGAACTCGGCAATGGTCCATTTTATAGCCAAGAGCGTCGACTATTTGCACTTGAAGAAGCTTTCATTAGGAAGTTAGGTCAAGAAGAGGTGCTAACAGCCCGTAGGCCCCTACAAACGGGAATGACCAGGTCGTTAGTATGAAATACGTGGGAATCCACTCAAGGCCTGGACTCCACCAAAGCGGAGACTTGATCGAAGGGAGAGGAAATGTGCAAGTTTCGACCAATCATAGGAGAGATGAGAGACACCATGTAGATGTCAATTGGTCGGTTTCCACACGTCTCCTCTACGCTCCGCTCAGCTTTGGTGGCGTCCGGGCCTTACGGGAAGGACAGGGTTGGTGGTTAATGCCAGGCTTGCGAGAGGCTTACTTATATATGTCAGATCATGGTCGTTTCGGCGTGATAATGATGATGAATGTGACCTAGTCTTCAACCAAGACTTTGGCAGCTGAAGAAGAACTGTAGGTGTAAAATAAAGACATAGGTACCTCTTAGACCAGACAATCGGTGCGGTTTATGGATGTATGTGTCAAATGTATTACAAGGTCCATGGTATATTTTTATAAACATAAAAGACATTATATTATAATGTAGTAAAAAAATCAAAAAGAGATAGAAATAACATTGAAAATAAATAAATGGGAATAATAATTGTACGGATGACAGCTTTTTTTAAACTAAATACACAATGTTTTGACATTTTACTAAAAACCATAAATAGGAACATAGTTATGTAGGTAACCATAAATAGTAATTTTAAGAGGGACATCATAATAGGAGTCTCCTTGCTCTCTGACTCTGTTCGATCATGCGAGGTCATGCGAGGTGATCTATGGGTGGAATGTGTAGTAAGTATAGGTTATAGCGGTGTACCTACTGCACATGTACCAGCCCTGCACTTAGTATACAAACAGGACTGAGTTCTGCGAAATTCGTAACACTCAAAAATGAACCATAACAGTCTCACCATTGGTTTACTTTTGTTAAGCTATCATAACCGAGGCGATAGCCCTTTCACTCAATTGCCAAAAGATAAAACTGTTAAACATGGTAGAAAATATTACACCGGCAGTCACCTCACACTACATGTAAAATAAATTACGTGTATATGGTTTTAGCTTTAAGATAAATTTTCATTATTTTCTTTTATAGGTTTACAGTCTGTACATAATACAAATTTATTTATTTTAAGTCAAATTAAATATTAGTATGATTGTTTGGAAGCTATTATATGTATATTCATTTTGGTAACACTGAAATCTGTCATCAATGGTGTTAATTTGACGTCCTAAGTTATTTTGAGGAAATTAAAGTTTTATCTACGGTTCTTTTTTATTTTAACTGTGAAAATGGTTAGAAGTATTGTATCACGGCATGTAAAAGTGAATCATATGGTGGTTGTGGCATATCATTTCTATTTTGTTTACTAACAATGATTAGTGTGACCATGCCTTAGACGTTTTGCAGACGAAAGACGTTTTCGTGTATTTTTCATTAAAACTGTTAATATTATGCGCATGAGAAATATAATTTGTAGCTGTGTATCGCATTATTGAAATAGCATTATTTTTGTTTGTTGCAGCTTTTCATTGAAAGAGGAAATAAGGCAAAAATGTCGATTGACAGAACTTTTGGTTATGGTTTGAAATTCGGGTTTCAAACCATAACCAACAGTTTTGTTGTGTGCAGCCTTCATTTTAAGCCATCATACTACAAAATCACGACGAGCGTTAAATGCTTATGCAGTACCTACCATAATTTTTTCCAGTGATATTGGTTTTATCATCAGTATAACTGATGAACGCGGAAAGAAGGCAGGTTGAGTGTGCTTAATAGATGATCTCGTACGCAAAGCTCTCTTCAGTCGCCATTGGCGCGCGCCTTGCAACTACAGGCTCCGGCCGTTCCTGGTATCTTGCAAGGAATGACGTGAAGGAAGAGAGCTTCGTTTCACAGAGATAACAACGCCGAAGTTAACTCTTCATAAGGTTTCAGGAAGCAACACGTAATCAGGACTGTGTTGAACAATTTTTCCATTTAAAAGTTCCGGATTGATGACTATGATTTGTTCAAATTTTGTGCGCACTTACGTACGTACTTCGGAGGTTTGCCATATCGAGAATTTTTTTCAAAATTTTGATGCGATTAAAACAAACATTTAATACAAGGCTCGAATCATTTAATTAATGCATTGAGAAACTTAAGCAGTAAGATTGGCTTACGGCAGAAACTCCACAAAACAATTCTGTTTAACCATGTTTAATTTTAATTAATGTTTGTCACACACTTTCAATTTGATTCCCTCCATTTGAATATCCAAACACCAATTCTGCAGAGTAAACGGAAAAAGAGCATGGAAAGGAAACGAATTTTTTTTTTAACGAATTTTTTTTTTTCTCCTAAATTATTATTTCACTATTTTAAGTAACCGTTGATGTGTTCCGGCTCAAATTATCTCTGTCAAAACGAAGTTTCTTATTTGTTATAAAAATGTTTGGTTACCCTATTAGAAAGAGACAAAGGGCTCTGTTATAATTATTTCTCTCGTCACGTTTTTCTGGTAGAGTGCTCAGTCCAGTTTATTATACTAAGTCCATGGTACCAGCAACTTGTGTGACATTGTCAGGAGAGTACTGTCCTTAAACATTGACACCACAGATGGTTATCTGTGGAGGTTTGGTTTAAATTTATTTAGTTACGCATGTTGTTTTTGGCTTATAATTTAATATTCTAATTGGGGTGTCTGAGGTATAGCGCTTAATCTGTTACACGTTGTATATAAAGGGTGTAAATAGACCCTTAACATAACTGAAAGGCGCTTGTTCTCCCCGTCTTTGCGATCATTTTTTTGTTCTGGACCATACCTGGGAACCTTCTAGTTACGGAGATATTGGAGGTCAAAGTTCCAACTATTTCACTTTTTTTTTTTAAATACACGTTTTTAATGTAATTCTTTTACTTTACACACCTTCACGACCCCCGTACTATTCAATCCATTCATCAGCACAATGCTTTGAGTGCTTTCCATCGAGTCCTACCGTAGTACGTGATTTTTCACCCTAAAATAAAAAGTCGATTCCCATTGGTTGACGGCTATGTGAAGGGTCTGTTTACACCCTGAATATAGTGAAATAGTAACAAACAAAACTATTTTCTTTAATAAAAAATTCTGTTTGTTGATTAAACACAACTTTTTACCTTTTTTTTCAGTTGATTCTTATCTCCTTTGGATACGCGCGGAAGCGGCAGATCGCGTTCGAGTTCAGATACACGTGAACTCGTGAAGTGACAATAAAAATGATATTTTTTATAATTCAGATATAGAATTGTCAAGGTTCAATTATCAAGATAATTATCAGTGATAACTATCACTTCGAATCCTGGTGCTAGGACAGGCCAGTTTTCGATCTGGGCGCTTTAGATACCTACTTAATAAGCAAACATATAGTTATAGGTACAAACAGAATTGATTTGAGGAAAATCACCTTTGATGATTATCTTTTGATTTGGACGTGATGCAAGGGCAAGCTTATCAGTGGAAAATAATTATCATTAATGCAGCAACTTCAATAGGAAAATTCCTTTATTTATCAAGCTTTATTTGTTTGTGGATATATTTAGCCAAAGTTAACTTCGCTTCCAATTGATATTAACAAACAATTGAATGCATCACAGATTATCACAGATCTATAGCTCATGTTATAAGGAGTAACTTAGGCTTAACTGAACTTACCCACTTTTGCTTTAGAAAAAAGATTATTGTTCCATGCAAAAAAATAGGGAAGTAAAAAAATTCACGCGGACGAAGGTCGCGCGAGTTAAGGAACCCCAATCTACCAATATTAGCTTTGTCAGCTAATAAGTATTTATTAGATGTATTATTTCCAAATATTCCATTGCTGGATCAGCGTTCATAATTATCTAGGACATGCGTCATATCTGATCACGACGTGCATGTACTACGTTAGCAATAAAGTTAGTATATAAGATCAATATTTTGTTAGATAAAATTAATTACTGTTTAGCTGTAACTCTGTCGGAATAAAGTTATTTTTTTTAAATACTTCCGTTGTCGCTTACTTAATTGGCGCAGCCGGTAGGATCTCTGTAGTCAGTCTGCCGTGTATACAATTCTACGTGGAGCAGCCGACGTCCGTGTCTACGGTTTAGCAGAGATCGCCGAACAAATAAATTCATTAAGAAGCCACTTCGAGTTACGGAAGAGGACCAGCCACAGCAGTAGTTCGGGGAGCATGGAGCTAGCTGCGGAATTGTGAGTAAATCTTTTCACCTTCCTCTCAGCTCTTCCATTTATATCCCAACCTTGTAATAAGTCTATGTGTGTGTAGTGTATTATTAGGGATTGGACAACGCCATAATAATATTTACATAGATTTTAATTGTACTAATATTTTAGAGTAGTGATATTTTAGTAGCACATTAGTGTGATTTTTTTTTCTTTGCCTTTGTTACTTTCATAACTTTTACACAATGGAAAACGTAACCCGTGTCCCACAGGAACTGGTTAGCATCATACCAATATTCAGTGGCGACGCTAGAACGTTACCTTTATATATAAAAAAATGTGAATACATTTTGTCTAAGTTCCAAGGAACCATAGCCCAAAATGAATATTTATTTCATGTGGTAACAAGTAGGTTATCAGGCGAAGCAGCCAGTTTGGTAGGCGAAAGAGACTCTATAGATACTTGGGACGAGCTGAAGAAGTTGTTAAACCAACACTTCGGTGATCCACGCACAGAGGATTGTTTAGCAATGGAGTTAGAATCTTGTAGAATAAATAAGGGCGAAAGTTATTTAGATTTTTGCCATAGAATACAACGGATGAGAAGTGTTTTATTCGCTAAAATATCAGAAACTATCATTGATGACTCTCTACGTAAGGCAAAGCAAATAATTTATAGTAACAGAGCAATGAATGTTTTCTTGTTTAATTTACCGCCATTCCTAGTTAGATTAGTTCGTTTGCGCGACGTTACAACGCTAGAGGATGCGTTAAAAATAGTCTTAGAAGAACAAAACTTCCAGGCAGTCTATGATTATAAAACAAACGATAGGCGTAATGTTAGTAGAACTAACAGACCTAATTTGCCTAATTATCAAAATGCATCAGAATCCAATAATCAAAATAAAAATTCGTATAGCGTATCAAGTACACATGTACCGAATAATGCTACAAACAGCACTTCTACACCGAACAATTCGCATCAGTCCAGGCATTATAGGCAGCATAATAATATTCAAAAGAATCAAGATAGTTTTAATCGTACAAACAACAATAATTCGTCACCGCAGTCAAGTAGGTCATCTTTTCCGGTTGCACAACAGATCCAACAGTTCGCGGCACATGCACCGGGCACGTCAAATTTTGCATCGCAAGCATCTACGTCGGGTGCGAATACTGACGTCACCATGCGTACTGCGAGTTCGCGACGTGTTAATTACATAAACAATTCCAGTAATAATGAACAGAGTTCTAGTAATTCGTACAACGAGTGTCAGGAATTTCCTCCTGAAGGTCCCGGGGCGGGAAATTTTTGTATAAAGGCCTCTACCCTAGAGAACGAATAAAAATAAATTGCAATAAACGCTTAAATTTACCACACAGTGGCGTGCAGTGGTCCTCCTCGGAGGGTAGGCTAGTAACTTTGAATAACTGCCTTTGTGTTTTATAAGCCAAAACATAATAAAACTTGTATTATTTCAAAATTTAAAGCGATGACCCTATGTTTTTTTGAACCTAAATTATAGCCTTACTCAGTAGGCATCAAATAACATCATAATGGTCACTATTATGATGTTTACTCTTCACACAAAATTTGAACTAAAGATATTAATAACATCGCGTTGACTAAATTTCTAGTCAAAACAAATACCTACACTACGTAAGCAAATCATTACACACCTTCGAACTTTTAACTAAATGGTATGGAATGAATTGGTACTAAATCGTTTGTTATTAATCACGCTTTTTTTTTTTAATTCACAATGACTAAGTACAAACTAGCAATTTACCTAAAATAGTTATATCACGTTTTTATTAATTTAAAGATTTTTCTGACAAAATTATAAACTAACTATTGATTTAATCATTCAATTTACAAATCGATTCGAAATTCACATGTATCATTCGAAAGGCCGTAAAAACAGGAACAAAAAGGTATATAATATTATTTACCAAACAAATAACAAACTCCTACAACTATCACTTCAAAACACAACCACAGAAAAAATAAACAGCGAATTGGAAACAACGCCATCTGCCTAAAATATGAGGTACTTCAATGGCTTTCTATCAGTACAAGAACGAAGGATGTCGCTTCGTTAGAAAAATTCTAAAAAATAACACAGAGTGCGCTGTCAACAAAAAAAATAAGTCATAATAAAATTGGGCGTTGAGCAGTTAAGCTTTTTCGTTCCGGTCCCAATTTTGGCACTTGGGCGTGTGGGCAGGTATTAAACAAAATGCACGGAAAACAATATAATTTATTTGTGTGTAAAATAGAAGCGCTTACCCACACAGCCAGCTTAAATGTTGCATAATATTTTGAAGATTGAAATGACGAGTACGAGGTGAATTATCATATTTTTGGATTAACTCTCGTAATTCGGGTATACATCTATCTTCAGACACCACATGAATCTTATCATTAAACGATAATTGCGAAAACTTATTGCTTTTAACTTCTAACACACGTAATCACCACACACTTCACAACAGAATACCATCTTTAAGTGTAAATGTATTTAACAAATAATATTTACATGAATGTACGTTTCAAAACGAATGACTTATAAGTTATAACTTAAGTTAGATATAAAAACATTCATGATTGATTATAATTTGCTTGTCACATGAAACAATATGGCTTCTAAAAATTTCTCTGACATAAGTGACAGACGATAGTAACGGTGGTGTTGTCATAATTTTTTTCCAAACTCCCCAAAAATCAAAGCGAAAAATAAAATTAATGTAGTTTTTAATTATTTTTATAGGGCTTTTGCAATTCTTATAAATACAATTTATCATTTTTGTGGAAAGTATAAATTCGACAATAGCTTCATGTTCTTTTAATTGTATCTAGTAGTCATTAAGGAAACTATCGTGTCTGTCTCTTTTGCTCAAATTCCCCACAAAACGGGGAAATGTCCACAAATTGGGAACACTGCTCTAATATTTTTTCATTCAATAATCTAGCTAGCCAATCATAACTCGTGGTGATCGTCTACACTGAACGGAGTTACGCCCATAATCTACACATGTGTGCCGTTCCTACACACGGTAATATGTAATAGTGTGCGTAAAATTATGAATGAAATATATTGTTTTATAGGCTTTCTGACGTCTAGCCTCAGAATTGACAATTTGTAGCTACGAACTTACCTTACAGTATAGTGTGAGTTTGAGTTACGTCACACGGGCGCGACAAGTTGCTATAAGTGTTCTAACAGGAGTTTTAAGTTTTTTTTTAATATTTTGTATTATTTTATTACAAACTTATAATAAATGCATTTGGCGTTGTTGGTAGGGTAGGCTAGGCCTAATAGCCTGTAAGGTATGCACGCCCCTGTTACCACATATAGTTATACCAGAATTAAAAGCAGTTTTTATGATAGATACAGGGAGTGTTAGGTCGTTTATAAGCCCTTATATAGCGAATAAATATTTTAAAAATTATTTACAGTATGAACCCTTCGAAGTTGTTAGCACTCACGCATCGAGCGTTCATAGTGAAACGGCAGTTATTCCATTACCGGTTACCTTTGGAAATAAAGAGTTCCATAAGTTTTATGTCTACAGTGTTGACGATAGGTATGATGGATTAATAGGTAGTAATTTGCTGAAGCAATTACAGGCAAAGATTAATATGGAAAGTCAGATATTACATTTAAAAAATACTGAGATTCCCATCGTATATTCACCGCCTATGAGAGAGGTATATAATCTACCATCTCGTAGTGAACTTAGAGTAAGACTCCCGGTTAACTTATTGGACGGGGAAGCTGTGTTAGATTTTAAACAGTTTACGGAAGGGATTCGAATGCCCGCCGCATTAGTTACGTGTGTTAAAGGTTACGCAACAACTGTTATTCAGAATTACAGTCATCAAACTAGAAATTTAGTAGTTACAGGACCTTTTCAAGTAGAACCATACATACAGAACCCATCTGTTAGTGTTAATTTCATGGACGATAAAATAGAAGTGGACAGATTGTTAACAAATAATTTAGAAAAATTACAGTTAGATCATATGAACTCAGAAGAACGTACTGTTATTGAGGGACTTTGTAGAGAATACAAAGATATATTTTATTGTGAAAATATTCCATTAACCTTCACAAATCAGGTTAAACATAAAATAAGAACAAAAAATGAAGACCCAATAAACATTAAGGCACATAGGTTACCCCCTATTCAAACAAAAGAAATCAAGAGTCAAGTTGAGAAAATGTTAAGGGATAACATTATCCAGGAATCGCATTCTCCCTGGAGTGCTCCCGTACATTTGGTGCCAAAAAAGTTAGACGCATCAGGCCAACAAAAATGGTGAATGGTAGTTGACTATAGACGGCTCAATGAAATTACAATTGATGACAAATACCCATTGCCTAACATTAACGATTTATTTGACATGCTAGGTAAAAGTATCTACTTTACAACCCTCGATTTAGCTAGCGGGTACCATCAATTAGAGGTTCAGGAGCAGGATAGAGCTAAAACCGCATTTAGCACACCTTCAGGTCATTACGAATTTAACAGAATGCCGTTTGGGTTAAAGACAGCACCCGCAACCTTTCAGCGAGCGATGGATAACGTCCTACGAGGCCTTCAAGGCTTACATTGCCTAGTATACCTCGATGACGTCATCATTTTTTCAAAAAGTTTGCCTGAACATGTAGAAAAACTTAGAGCAGTTTTTAACCGCTTCCGTAAAACAAATTTAAAAGTTCAATTAGATAAGTCACATTTTCTTAGAAAGGAAGTGCTTTACTTAGGACACACTATTACGAGTGAGGGTTTGAAGCCAAATAATGATAAAATAGATGCTGTTCTTAGGTATCCCATACCAGAAACGGTTACACAGATTAAAAGCTTTTTAGGACTTATCGGATATTATAGGAAATTCATCAAAGATTTTGCTAAAATAACTAGACCATTAACAGCTTGTTTAAAGAAAGGTCGCAAAATTGTTATTAATGAAGAATATAAAGAATGCTTTGAGACATGTAAAAAGCTTTTAACAAATGCACCTTTGTTACAGTTTCCTGACTTTAGTAAAACTTTTATCTTAACCACTGATGCATCCAATTTTGCAATCGGGGATGTACTGTCACAGGGAACAATAGGCTCAGATAAACCTGTAGCATATGCTAGTAGAACTTTGAGTGACACAGAAGTAAAATATAGCACTATAGAGAAAGAATTATTAGCCATTATATGGGCAGTTAAGCACTTTCGACCGTATTTGTATGGTAATAAGTTTACCATATTTACAGACCATAGACCATTAGCATGGCTGTATTCATTGAAAGAGCCCAATAGTAAACTCACGCGCTCTCGGTTAAGGTTAGAAGAGTACGATTTCGAAATAAAATATAAGAAGGGCCCTCAAAACACGAATGCAGATGCTTTATCTAGGATTAAGATTAATGCAATTGACGACGATTTAGATTCAATATTTGTAAATGTAGGAGATAGGCAAGAACGAATACAAAAAATAATAAAAAACGAATTGCAAGACCTTGAAGCTCCAATAGAAACGATAGAACTTTCGGATTCTGATGATGGGGTCACTGCCAATTCAGTTTCAAATAGAGAACACGAAGGTATTCCTATTTCAAATGAAGCTATCGATACTAAACCAAAACAGATTTTAGTCCATTCATGGTTTAAAAATAACTTAGTCGTAAAAGATATTTCTAACAATAAACAAAAAATTCTTGAAGTTCACTTACCGACAAATAACGATAAATTAGTTAAGGACTTTTTAAAAGAGTATATAGATCCAAAACATAAGTACTTTATATACTTTGAACACCCATCTTTTAGAAAAACTTTTACAAACACGGTAATTAAGTTATTTAAAAAGGATTCAGTTAAGTTAATAGAATGTACAGAAAGAGTTATAAATTTGACAGAATCTGAAGAAGATCAAAAAGAAGTTATTTTGAAATACCACGACGGGAAAACGTGTCATAGAGGTATTAAAGAAACTTTAACCAAACTTAAAAGACATTATTGGTGGGCAAACATGAAAGAGACAGTTACGGCAATCATAAACGCTTGCGAAACATGTAAACGCATGAAATATGACAGAAAGCCGATCAAACCTCACATTCAGTTAACACAAACGCAGGATAGCCCTTTTCAAGAAGCTTTTATGGATTTATTATTCATAGAAGGGAAATATTATTTAACTATAGTAGATGCGTTTAGTAAAATAGCACAAGCCATAGAGGTACCAAATAGGAGTACACCAGAGGTAGTTAGGGCATTGATTAAGTACTTTAGTATGTATGGTCTGCCTAGGAAAATTAGTTGTGATTCCGGTACAGAATTCAATAATGCTTTGATTAAAGAAATGTTAAGCTTGTACAAAATTGAACTTCATATTGGGACTCCGAACAATCCCAGTTCAATGGCAATAGTAGAAAGGTTTCATTCTACTATTATTGAGATTTACCGTATAGCAAAATACGATAAAAGCGATTTAGATGCAGCATCTGTTATGACTTATGCCATCATGGCTTATAACAACACCATTCATTCAGCAACAGATTTTACACCCTTTGAATTAGTATTTGGTCACACTTATTCAGATAATGTATTTAACGTGGATAGAGAAAAGAATTTAACTCAGAAACTATTGTTAGATCATAGAAAACGCCTTAAAGTACTTTATGAATTCATAACAGAAAAATTAGAATCCGACAAAATCAAAGTGATTAATAAAAAATGTGGTGAAACGACACCGGTACTTGAGCCGGACGATAGTATTTATATGAAAGATACTAGGATTAGAAAAGCTAAAGAAAAACCGCGATATGAAAAAGCTATAGTAATTGGTGAAGTTGAAAGAAATATAGTGCCAGTAGAAGTAAAGAAAAGGAAAACTAGAGTAGCGTTAAAAAATGTAAAACGTCCTCCACAGATCGTGCCTGGTACTTCTGGTACTAGTGGTGTCAACATTCACGCTGGACCTCCAAAACCTCGGTCAGAATCCGGGGATAGCAGCGATAAAGCGGGGAGTAGCAGTGAAGAGGAATAGTTATTGGACAATATATAAAACTGTAGATTTAGAATCATTAGGCTTACAAATAGATAATAATATTCGGGATTTTAGTAATTTAAAAATAAAAATTAAGGAAAGTAAAGTTAGCAACGAAACCTTAGGAATAGAAAGTCAAATAGAATATCTAATTAAACTAACTAAGGATAGATTTTTTCAAATCTTACCTTTTCATTATAGGAATAAACGAGCTTTATTCAATCCGTTAGGCTCACTTGTAAAAGCTATTTCTGGCAATTTAGATGAAGATGATGCAATTAAATACGATAGAGAAATTCAAATGATACAGAACAAAGAGCATGTAGTCGAACGTAAAGTATCATCAATGCAAAAAGCTTTTGATAAATTAGTGAATGACTCTGAAATAATAAACTCAAACATTAAAAACTTGGATTTACATACCAATGACATGGAAAAATTAGTTGAACATGAGTTCAAGTTTAACAAACTTTTCCAAATATTGAATACTATGTATCAAATTTTAAGTAACTTTCGAACTTGCTACGAAAACATACAAGAGATTGAGACGGCAATAGCCTTTAGCAAATTAAATACATTGCACCAATCCATTATAGACAGTACAGAATTATACAATACGTTAGAAGTCATTACTAAACATGCTAGAACAATATATCCAGTAAGCAAACGTAATTTAATAAAATTAGAACGTAATATCATACTTAAATCATACATAAATAACAACAAGTTAGTCTTTGTTTTAGAAGTTCCCCTAATAGATAACGAAACATATAATTATTACAAGGTTATACCCATTCCTATATCCCATTCGCCAAATACCTTTACCATTATACCCAAATACCCTTACCTGATGGTGAACAGATTGAAATACATGCCCGTAGTAAGCCCATGTGCTGAGATTGAAAATGGAAAATTTCTATGCGCTGAAACTAACTTAGCCCAGTATCCAACTGAGACTTGCATTGAACAAATAATGTTGATGAAGAACAACTACAAAAACTGCATACAGAACCACATTGAAATAGAAAAAACTAAGATACAAAAAGTAACCGACAACCAATGGTTGGTTTACTCAGAGGAAAACCTCATCATCACCGAGAATTGTAATACAGAAATTCTGAAATACACTGTTCTTGGGACCTACATCGTGACGCCTGGTCAACAATGCGAGACACAAATAGGCGAAGTCATCGTTGCTGCTACCACAAACACTACAGTTGCTAGTCTCCAGCTGCCAGTGATCCAGATGCCAGAGCTACAACAGGAAATCCAGCGAAGGTCAAAGAAAGTGGATCTAAGAAATGTGGACTTCAGTGATGTGAAAGAAGTGTTACAAAGTGCAAAATTTAGTGAAATAGACGATACGACCCAAACAGTGACAATAGAAATTAGTATATGGACCATCTTCGAGTATGTGATTATTGTAATAGCAGTAGTTATCTTTATAATGTATAAATTTCAGTTTATAAACTTTTGTCGAAATTCTCCGAAACCGTCTGCGACACCTTCGGATAATTTCTCTCTTGGGGAGGGAGGAGTTAAGGAACCCCAATCTACCAATATTAGCTTTGTCAGCTAATAAGTATTTATTAGATGTATTATTTCCAAATATTCCATTGCTGGATCAGCGTTCATAATTATCTAGGACATGCGTCATATCTGATCACGACGTGCATGTACTACGTTAGCAATAAAGTTAGTATATAAGATCAATATTTTGTTAGATAAAAATAATTACTGTTTAGCTGTAACTCTGTCGGAATAAAGTTATTTTTTTTAAATACTTCCGTTGTCGCTTACTTAATTCGCGCAACAGCTAACTAGGTTCAGAATAAAAGTTTTGTGAAGTTTTAATCGAATTGTCGAAGATGTTGAGAATGGATATGAAACTCGCCAGTTAGGTACCTATCGATAATCGATATCTTAACATGTCTTCACATCTTAGCACAAATAATGATATAAATTGCAAGCTCCTCCTTTTAATACCTACCTGTAATTATGAATTGTTGTTTATAGTAGGTAACTATTAAATCTATTGGAAACGGAATTATCAATAAGTGTGTAGGTATGCAAGCAAGCCCTCCTACGAAAAACTAAAATAGATGCTCCAAATAGATGTAATGATATACGGTTTGTTAGCATAACCAACTGCGACATAAATACTGATATGTCTATGACATAGGTCCCTGCATACTATAATAGTATTCATCACGAGGCTATGCTTACTGCAAGCTACCATTTTAGTCTGTAGGTACCTACTATAAAAGTTGGCGTAAGTAGGTACATTATCAATTATTTTAAAAAGAGATAATATATAATCCAGGATATACAACATTATTTTTAGTATATGCGAAACCTTAATATAGTTTGTTCAGAATAAGTAACTGAATCGTTTCCAATAATTTTTAAACCATGTTATATTTTGTCCCAAAAATATTTGAAAAAGGTTACAAGTTGGACACCCAGCGACACTAAGTACCTATCGCAATAATTTAGGTACCTACTGCGCGCGCGCGCGGTTACGCCGCGAGTTTACGACGTTTTTGTGCGGACAACCAGGTAACAGAACAAGCTTATAACTTTGTGATTTTTCATGATACAGTTTTGAAATTTTGTACATAGATTCTTTACATAAAAATACTAGACACGGTTTCAGGTTTCGCATATACTAAAACTAATGTTGTATATATAACCATGATATTTTGCTACTATTGGGTACTCAGTTTTTCTTAATATCAAGTTCCCAGTAGCAGCTCGAAGCTGGGATTTGTATGTACCCAGCTCGCCCTCTATAATATGGTACTTATCCATAATTGGCCAAAATGTGGGTTTAGAGACTATACACTTGCGGGACCCCTTCGGAGAATTCAGGTGTCATAATCTAAAAGTGCAGTTTCTTTTGAATTTGGACATTGCTCCTCAGGCAGCATAATCAGCCTATCACGCGGGTCCAGTGCGTGTAGCTGAATGCCGATTACATAAATAAAATAAAAGCATTTTTATTCGAGAATCACTGACTCATAGAAGAAATAATTACATACACTCACATTACATACACAACATTACTAATTCAATTCAATTTAATTTACTTCATTCAATTAATAATTAATAATAAGTCATTATTATATTATTATTATTATAGCTAGCCCACATTGTCCCACTGCTGGGCAAAGGCGTACCTCCACTCCTTCCAAAGCTCACGCTTCTGTGCTACTTCTTTCCAATTCTCAAGAAAGACATCCAGTTCGTCCCGCCATCTCCTTCGTGGTCTACCGCGACCCCGTGTCACTGTTTCAGGGCACCAATCCTGAGCTTTTCGGCCCACAGTTCGTTCGGCATGCGACTGACATGTCCTGCCCAGTCCCATTTAAGTTGGGTAGCCTTTTGAACCACGTCAACAGTGTTTCGTACATGATCTGTTAATTTTACACCTATGATACTGCGCTCCCTAGCACGTTGGCAAACCTTGAGTTTGGACTTTTGGATGTTAGTCAAAGACCAAGTTTGTGCACCGTATGTCAAGATGGGGAGAATAAACATGTCCAAACATGTCAATAAATAAGGTTATCTCTGAATTTTTTGGTCTAAGATATGCCAGTTTTCAGTTCGGATACTTCAGAAACCTAATCCTTATCTTCCTGCCCTTGTCCCATTCTACTTGGGATCGATGCAACACGTTTTCTTCTTCCATTCTTTCCTATCAGTCGTCACGGCATCACTTACTTCTTTCTCTTACATTTCATTTCTCACACAATCCACCCATCTTTTCTCTGACCTTCTCTCTCTCCATCCATCAAAATTCAAATCCATCATAGGCGTGATACCTAAGCAACGCAAAATTATCTAGAGATTTGAACATGATGCAATGGGCAAGCTTATCAGTGGAAAATAGTTATTGGTAGCAACTTCAATAGGAAAATTCCAGTATTTATCTAGCTCTAAATGTTTAATGGATATTGTTAGCCAGATCTTAAGTTAACCTCGCTTCCGATTGGTAATAACAAACAATAGAATGGTCAAAGATTATTCTGCTCGTATTTACTCTCAATTTTAAGATTTCTTTGTGAGTTTTTATCACCCGAACATATTGAAAATCGAATCGAAACTCAACAGTCGTGATGGGTATCGCAATCTAAACGTGTTCGTATCTTAGCACGCAAGTATGTTTACACAATGGTCATATAAATTATTTTTGTTAGTGTCTAGATTGTGTAGATAACATTTGTAGGAAGATAATGTGAGTAGTAACACAATACCCAAGCAATTATAATATTTTGATGGTAGGAAAATAAAAACATTCATAAAATATTACGAACCAAAGAGTAATTTTTTTTAATATAAAAAATGTGCTTATATCGTATGGTTATTATTTTATATACGTAAACTTAGGCAGCAACATGACTCTGTTTGCTTCGCAGTCTCAGTCTTAGTGGTAAGCCTCCTTCAATAGACTGAACGGTGTTGCTCCCGTGGTTCACTTCTAATGTACGCTTGGTGGTAGCCGCTGGTTCTACGCTGAACTTGTGCAGTATTGCTGCGAGCCCTGCTAGGGACTGCATCTCCCCTAGTCGTGCACCTGAACACAAAATAAGATAGTTACATTTAGTTCCTTTTGATTGTTTAGCGAGATTTCACCGACTTCATGGGTCGAATGGTAATAGAACAAAATTATGTGAAACCCACATTTCGCCACTTATATTTAAGTCCCATGTAATAGGGGATGAGCCTATTGTTGTCAATTGAGCATACGTCTAGACTCCAGATTACTACTGAGAGATTCTCGACAGAAAAATCCAATAGGTACTTCTTTGTTCGACCTAAGATTCGAATTCTTTACAAAATAATTACCTAGTCACTGTCACTGCCTAACTACAAGGCTTCCGGGTCTGGGCTAGTTGTCTATGTTTTTCCTGTTCGTGTCATGTAAGGTCGTGGGTTGGGGAATTTAGAATTTATTATATATTAATCAAACTTAATATACATCTTTGCTCAATACTTACTTAGGGAAAAATATGCGAACTGATTGTTTATTCACCGCATTTTTAAATAGTTAACTACTAAATTAAAGAAGCCATTAATCAAGTATATTACTTCATACGTATGTAAATGCACGTTTTTATCTAGTTTAACGTGTGTTTCTAGGTTGTTTTAGATATGGGTATAACTGTTATCTGCACCACCGATTACTAAGCCCCATAAAAATAAGGTTATTCTTAACTTCCAGTGATATTTCTAGAACATTTAATTCCAGTATCAAAGTTAGCTGGTAGTGAATGACCGATAATAATTTCTTTGTTACATGCTCACTGCTCAGTCTTTGTTACATGCTCACTGCTCAGTCTTTAATTTCTTTGTTACATGCTCACTGCTCAGTCTTTGTTACATGCTCACTGCTCAGTCTTTGTTACATGCTCACTGCTCAGTCTTTAATTACCTACCTACAAAATAGTATATCGCCAAAGATGCAATAATTTACCTAAGGCACTAAGGTAGGATTATGCAAATATATATTTGAATAATTAATGATATGTTATTGCTAACGCAGAATAGAATAATAACTAGTTCTAATTATAATTTAATAAGCCAAGGTTTCTAAGTACTCACCAATACATTGTCGAGGTCCTTCACCGAAAGGCATGTACGCGTACTTTTGCTTTTCCACATTCGGATCGTTGAATCTGTCTGGGAGGAACTCAGTAGGATTATCAAAATACTTCTCGTCGTTCTGTATGGCCTGCACTGGAATTATGATCTTTACACCAGGGTCGAGGGTGAGGCCCAACTCCGGGATCGTGTACTTCCTCGCACAAACTCTGTGTAAGTTTCCTAAAGAGGGGAATATCCTCATGGCCTCCTTGAACGCGTTACTCAGTGGTGTCATCTCAGAGATCGAATCGTAGCACAGTTTGTTGTTGTACTTCGCAAGCACTTGATCGATATCCTCCTGGACTTTCCTCTGTTCTTCCGGATGGAACGCTAACTGGTGTAACATGAAGCTGGTCGCTGATGAAGAAGTCTCGAACCCAGCTGCGAAGAACACGAACACCTGTGCCACCATACATGTGAGGTCCATCTCCATCTCCACATGCTCAGGTTTTCCATCCGCAGTTCTCTTCTCCACCGACTCTCCAGTTACCTTTCCTTTTCCTTCCAGTTCCAAAAGTAAATCAATAAAATCATTCCGACCAATGGGCTTATTGTTTCTCCGTTTGCGAATATTTACAACGATTTCTTGTATAGAATCCATCAACACAGTCTCGCGTAACGCTCTTTGAGCTATCCTTCTGAAGTCGGGGAAGAGGTCGTACAATGCTACGAGGACATAATTCTTCCAAGATCGCTTGAATATCTTCCTGCCCAGGTCTCTGAAGAGGGAGTGCTCGTCGTTGATGGTGTCCATCTGTATGCCGAAACCGCAGGCGCCGATGAACTCGGTAGTGAAGCGCGCCATGAGCTCGCGCACGTCGCAGTCTCCGCCGCGGTTCACGATGTCTTCACCGACTTGCTGCAGCTTTTCCGCGCATTGCACTACAAGCGGGAACATGTTTTTTAGCTTGGCGGTGGTGAACGTTGACGTCAGACGTTGTCTCAATAACTTCCATTTGTCACCATCGACATGGAACAGGTTAAGAAACACGGGCTCAAGTTCAGGATCCCTACCCATTCCCCTTGGGTAGAAAGACGCGAAGTCCACACTGAGGATCCTTCTCACTATATCCAGGTCCCTGACGACCAGCTCGGGTGTTGTTCCTCTGTACAAGCCCACTACTGGCTCGTTGGGGTACTTGTTGTATAGTTCCACGGCTATTTCTGTGATACTTTTCTTGGCAACAACATTATCGTATAGCGTTCCGAAGACTGGCACGGGTTTCTCGAATTTCACATTGCGTTTTACCCAATAATCGTGGTTTCTGGTAGTGTAATAGTATAGTAGCACGAGCACGAGCGGCAGCAGTAGGAGGATCATGTTGGCTGCTTGACTCTAGCGGCCGGACTGAGTGGCGGCTTATGGGCTAAATTGATATCAATGAGTGATTATACCTACATACATATGTGTATTCGCGTATCTCTATAAGTACGGTTCCGTCGCACAGCATGCCGGCCGTGTTGTTTTTACCTTTGGACTCTAATTTAATTGTCCCTGAATTTTTTGCGCAACTAGATTTATAAAACCCTGAACTTGTACATGGCGCAGTAATTTATACTTTATATATATTCTTAGCTTTATTCACTGTGAGCTTGCTTGATGTTCGGCCTTGTTACCTGTAATTAAGAATAATTATTGTTTTATTGCGTAAATTAAATTTTATAAATAATTAATCTTATGATAATGACTGTTTAAAACATTAACTAGGAATATTACCGCGTTCGCAACTTTTTAATTTTTTTTTTTTGTTAGCACTGCTGAGCAAGTCGTCCCCTTTCACCTTCGAAACCTTTCTAACTTATGCGATCTCTGACCATGTCAGCCAAGCTATTACTTGAAATCGTCCCACCACCTTCGACACCTGTCGAGTGACGATTTGCATTATAGGACTAAACATAATTTCGAACAATGCTCCAGTAATTTTATAACACGGCCTGTGAGTGTTTGTCCTCCTGTTTCTCTCATATCTTTGCCAATGTGTAACCGTTCGATAAAATCATAGCTCAGGGGATTTTCCGTTTATTTCATTTAATGGATCAGCTGGTGTAAGTGCTCCACTAATGTATTTCTATAAAGTCTCTGAGGTCAATTCATCTGCTTAGCCTTTTCAAAACTGTTGGACTTAGATTTCTAGTCCAACCAGGTTGAGAACCAGTACTTTTCATGGAGATATTCTAAAATACATTTAGGTGACAACAGTTTGCTATTTTATTAATTGCTAGATTAATATAAGATACACACAAACACAGATAACAACAGACAGATTGAGATATTCTAATATTTATACAGCAATATAAGTATTGCTGTATAAATATTAGAATATCTCAAAAAGATAATATCGGAACTTAAGTATGTAGATATTAGTATCTATCGTTATCAAAGTGTGTCGTGACAAAAACTAATAAAAAAAAAACTTGTATAGAAAATTGTAATAGTTACGAAATATTATGTTGAACAGTATGATCTACCTATGTGTATCGTGTAAATCGATGGCAAATAGCAACTAATATTTATTTGGAGTAGATAAAAGAAGTACGTTAAAGAAAACTCGGACAAAAAGTACTAGGTCAGCATAAATTCAAGGTCTTGTTTATTCAAACGAGGGAGGTAGGAAGGGTAGGCAGGTAGGTAGGGTGGGTAGGTAGGACGTTAAGCAGGTAGGGTAGAGTAGTAAAAAGTATAAGGAGGTAGTATGTCGGAAAATTGTATTGGAAAGGTGCATTGTGTGACTGTCTGTCACGTACTCCTAATTATTAAGTAAATATTTTAGTCTTGATTGTTATTTCAAATCATCACACGGTATGGGCCACTTACAAACACATTAAACTTCTATTTTATTTCTTGACAGGCTGACAAGTTAGCGTAATTCTTAACGAAGTGTCCTTTCTTTCTTTGAATATTGCAACACTTGGAAACGCATAAATTCTTTATTTAATGGGAAAGGCACTGAGATATAAAAGCTAACTGACAGGTCAAATGTAATATTTCAACAAAATTCTTAAGAAACAACATAAAATTACCCGATTTCTAAGTGATACTAATGCTACATCTGCTTATCATGTTTTGGATTTCGCATGGCCCGGGACCCTTATAACACTTGAGACGGTTGTACAAAAACTAAACGAATTCTGGAAAGGTGACCCAAGCGTGGTGGTTTTTAGAGGCTGGGGCCGGAGAAAGATCGGTGGATTCGGGGCAGTTGGTTTTAAATCGCGGAAGGGTCCATACGTGGAGTCGAGCTAAGTCAGGGAGTCGGTCTAAAAACGGTTAAAGAGCTAGGACGTCTTAGGGTAGGTTCGTAAAGTTAGCGTTATCTTGGTACCAAGATGGACATGTCCCAGAGGACTGTCGTAAGAGAGCGATTAGTATTTTATAAGTTAAATATAAGTATTTGTAATAAGTTTAGTTAAAGTGAGTGTCGAGACGCAGTAGGAGAAGCTGTGGCGGAGGCGAAACTGGTATTGTGCGCAGTACTCTGTAAGTTAGTTATAGACTAATCATCTTCAATGTACACGTGGTAAGTGTTAACTATAATTAACTCCTAGCTTAAGTAGCAGTTTGGCGATGGCGCAGAGAGACTGTTAATAATCATATGATGGATATGGATAGCTACGTTCTTAGGAACGCTAGGGACTGAGTCTCGTTAAAACAAACCCCGGCTGCCACAGGCCTATTACTGAATCGACACTATTTAGCGAGACACGCAACCACGACTTGGGGCAGAGTAAAGAAATGTGAAGTGACGATGGAATAACCACTTTGGCGTCCACCAATAACAATCGCAATATGTTCTGTTACAGTCCGAGTCTACGGTACGCTTGTGCAAATTGTGTTATAATATAGTAATTGGGGTAATCTGCCATAAAAGTGTTATTAACGTGCGTCCTCAATGGCAGTGGCCACACAACCCACTGCCTTAGGATTGGGAAAGACAGTAAATAGAGCTTAAGGAACGTGCCCTATTCGAGTTCGTAGCAGTGCCCTCAGTAGGGCTATGCACTTAGGTACACGTACGGCAAACGTTGTAAAACGGTTCCATGTTGTAACATGGAATCGTTTGCGTTTGCGAATCGGCATCTAGTATTTTGGAATCAAATAAATTAACGTAACGAATAAATAAATAAATTCTTAAGCGCAAGCGGAACGTTTCCTTTACCAAACATTTCCTAATATATCATATCTTTGCGCCCTCTTGTCTTATTATCGTATTACCTTCATACTTTATTATTATTTTAGTTTTATAAGATTAAATATTATTCATGTATATGTCTTAACTGTGAATCCCCAATATTAACTTCACCTTGTACCCCTCCCTGTCCCCTAGCTTCTAAAGTCAGGACAGGGCTGGAGGTCAGTTCTATTAGTCGGTAGGAAGATGACCAGTCTGGGACGAGTCTTATAAGGCCGTGCGGATGGCGGAGCACGGCCACTCCCCCTTCGGGGGGAGCCGACACTAATACTAATATGTACATGAATTAGGAAAAACGAAAATTTTAGCAGCCTTGGGTAATTTACGAACAGTCACAATTGCAACGCATGCGGTGTACAGCTTACTTTTACCAGATTTTTTAAAGTTGAAAATCTATTTAAGAAATTTGACAGTTTGTAGTAGCTTGATGTGCTGGTCTGTACGTTTGCTAACTTTTTCACCGCGGGTGACACCGCGGGCGCAGCTCGTTAAAAATATTTTGATGGTAGGTGAACAAAAATATTTATAAAACAATACGCACCAAAGAGTAAATTTTATTTTTATAAAAATATGCTTATATCATACGCTTAATTTTATATATGCTTAAACTTAGGCATTATCATAACTCTGTTTGCTTCTCAGTCTCAGTCTTAGTGGTAAGCCTCCTTCAATAGACTGCACAATATTGCTCCCGTGGTTCACTTCTAATGTACGCTTGGTGGTAGCCGCTGCTTCTACGCTGAACTTGTGCAGTATGGCTGCGAGCCCTGCTAGGGACTGCATCTTCCCTAGTCGTGCAGCTGAAGACAAAATAAGATAGTTAAATTTAGTTCCTTTTGATTGTTTAGCGAGATTTCACCGACTGGTAATACATATTATTATGACAAACCCACATTTCACCTGTTATATTTAAGTCCCATGCAAAAGGCGGTGAGCCTATTGCTGTCAATTGGGCATTAGTCTAGACTCCAGATTACTACAGAGAGATTCCCGATGAAAATATGAAATAAGTACTTCTTTGTTCGACCTAAGAATCGAATTCTTTACAAAATTACCTAGTCACTGTCACTGCCTAACTAGAAGGCTTCTGGGTCTAGGCTAGTCGTCTGTAGGTTTTTCCTGTTCATGTCATATAAGGAGGTCGTGGGTTGGGGAATTTAGAATTTATTGTTATTAAATTAATCTTTGCTCAATACTGACTTAGGGAAAAATAAGCTACGTTATTGTGTATATTTACCACATTATTAAATAGGTAACTGCTAAATAAACGCAGCCGTTCTCATTCATAAAGTAAATTATGAGTATTTAATCATTTAAGTATTCACATTGCATCATATGTATGTAAATACCTGCTTTTATCTAGTGAAACCTAGGTTGCTAGGTTGTATTACTCGTAGATATCGGTATAACTGTTATCCGCACCACCGATTACTAGGCCGTAAGCCCCATAAAAATAAGGTTATTCCTAACTGAAAATGATATTTCTAGATGATTTGATTCCATTATAAAAGTTAGCTGGAAGTGAATGACCAATAATAATTTCTTTGTTACATGTTCAGTCCATAATTAAATTACCTACCAATAAAATAGTATACAGCAAAAGATGCAACTGAAGTAGGATTATGCAAATATTTAGTTGAATAATTAATGATATGTTGTTACTAACGCAGAATAGAATAATAACTTGTTCTAATTGTAACTTGACAAGCCAAGGTTTCTACTCACCAATACATTGTCGAGGTCCTTCACCGAACGGCATGTACGCGTACTTATGCTTTTCCACATTCGGATCGTTGAATCTGTCTGGGAGGAACTCAGTAGGATTATCAAAATACTTCTCGTCGTTCTGTATGGCCTGCACTGGAATTATGATCTTTACACCAGGGTCGAGGGTGAGGCCCAACTCCGGGATCGTGTACTTCCTCGCACAAACTCTGTGTAAGTTTCCTAAAGAGGGGAATATCCTCATGGCCTCCTTGAACGCGTTACTCAGTGGTGTCATCTCAGAGATCGAATCGTAGCACAGTTTGTTGTTGTACTTCGCAAGCACTTGATCGATATCCTCCTGGACTTTCCTCTGTTCTTCCGGATGGAACGCTAACTGGTGTAACATGAAGCTGGTCGCTGATGAAGAAGTCTCGAACCCAGCTGCGAAGAACGCGAACACCTGTGCCACCATACATGTGAGGTCCATCTCCATCTCCACATGCTCAGGTTTCCCATCCGCAGTTCTCTTCTCCACCGACTCTCCCGTTATCTTTCCTTTATCTTCCAGTTCCAGAAGTAAATCAATAAAATCATTCCGACCAATGGGCTTATTGTTTCTCTGTTTGCGAATATTTACAACGATTTCTTGTATAGAATCCATCAACACAGTCTCGCGTAACGCTCTTTGAGCTATTCTTCTGAAGTCGGGGAAGAGGTCGTACAATGCTGCGTTGACATATTTCTTCCAAGAACTCTTGAATATTTTCCTGCCCAGGTCTCTGAAGAGGGAGTGCTCGTCGTTGATGCTGTCCATCTGTATGCCGAAACCGCAGGCGCCGATGAACTCGGTAGTGAAGCGCGCCATCAGCTCGCGCACGTCGCAGTCTCCGCCGCGTTTCACGATGTCTTCACCGACTTGCTGCAGCTTTTCCGCGCACTGCACCACCAGCGGGAACATGTTTTTTAGCTTGGCGGTGGTGAACGTTGACGTCAGACGTTGTCTCAATAACTTCCATTTGTCACCATCGACATGGAACAGGTTAAGAAACTTGGGCTCAAGTTCAGGATCCCTACCCGTTCCCCTTGGGTAGAAAAACGCGAAGTCCACACTGAGGATCCTTCTCACTATATCCAGGTCCCTGACGACCAGCTCGGGTGTTGTTCCTCTGTACAAGCCCACTACTGGCTCGTTGGGGTACTTGTTGTATAGTTCCACGGCTATTTCTACGATACTTTTCTTGGCAACAATATTATCGTATAGCGTTCCGAAGACTGGCACTGGTTCCTCGTATTTCACATTGCGTTTTTCCCAATAATCGTGGTTTCTGGTAGTGTAATAGTACAGTAGCACGAGCACGAGCGGCAGCAGTAGGAGGATCATGTTGGCTTGAAACTAGCGGCTGGACTGAGTGGCGGCTATTATTACTATTTATCCAGATATCAATGAATGATTAAACCTACGTACATATGTGTATTCAACTCTATGCGTACGGTTCCGTCCGACAGCGTGCCGGCCCTGTTGTTTTTACTTTCGGACTCTGATTTAATTGTCTCAAAATTTATTGCGCAACTGGTTTTATAAAACCTTGTAAATGGCGCAGTTATTTTGATATTTCTTATTTTGTAATATTCTAAGCTTTATTAACTGTGAACTTGCTTGATGTTCAGCCTTTTTACCTGTAATTAAGAAAAATTATAATTTTATTGCGTAAATGAAATCTTATAAATAATTAATCTTATGAGAGTGTTTAAAAGGCAATGGAGAGGGCTATGCTCGGAGTTTCCTTGTGTGATCAAATCAGAAATGAGGACATCCGCAAGAGAACCAAGGTAACCGACGTAGCCCGAAGAATAGCCAAACTTAAGTGGCAGTGGGCAGGGCACATTGCTCGCAGAACGGATGGCCGATGGGGCCGAAAAGTTCTGGAGTGGCGACCGCGAACCGGAAGACGCTGCGTTGGACGGCCTCCCACTAGGTGGACCGATGACCTGGTGAAGGTTGCAGGGATCCGCTGGATGCGAGTCGCACGGGACCAGTCAATGTGGCGACACTTGGGGGAGGCCTATGTCCAGCAGTGGACTTCTTTCGGCTGAAATGATGATGATGATGAGTGTTTAAACTGGGAATATTACCGCTTTCGCAACTTTTTAGGTATTTTTTTTGTTAGCACTGCTAAGCAAGTCCTCCCCTTTCTCCTTCGAAACCTTTCTAACTTATACGATCTCTGGCCATGTCAGCCAATCAAACAACATGAAATCGTCCTACCACCTTCGACACCTGTCGAGTGACGAATTATAGGACTAAGCTATTTTCGAACAATGCTCCAGTAAGTTTATAACACTGCCTGTGAGTGTTTGTCCTCCTGTTTCTCTCATATCTTTGCCAATGTGTAACCGTTCGATAAAATCATAGCTCAGGGGATTTTCTGTTTATTTCAGAAGCCATCAGCCGATGTAAGTGCTCCACTAATGTACTTCGATAAAGTCTCTGATTCATCTGCTTAGCCTTTTCAAAACTGTTGGACTTAGATTTCTAGTCCAACCAGGTTGAGAACCAGTATTTTTCATGGAGATATTCTAAAATACATTTAGGTGACAACAGGTATCTTCGATATCCTTGCCGGATTGCCGCCATGGGATCTGGAGGCGATAGTCCTCGCGCGTCTTCACGAATGGCGCGCGGAGGCACTACGTCGTGGGAAAACTCCACTGCCGCGGCAAATCGCCGCTCAGCGGACAGACCTCCGGCGCGATCTCATGGTGACATGGAGAGAGCGACTGTCGCAACCCCGTGCAGGGCACGCCACCATAGTGGCGATAAGTCCCCTCTTTGAGGAGTGGCTAGAGAGGCGCCACGGCGCCCTCACCTTCCGCCTGACGCAGGTCCTCACCGGACACGGTTGTTTCGGGAGGTTCCTGCACCGAATCGGGCGGGAGGAAACGCCCGGGTGTTTCCATTGTGAGGATCGTCCGGAGGACACGGTGCAGCACACTGTGGAGGCCTGCCCCGCTTGGGCGGAGCAGCGCCGTGTCCTCGTAGAGGCGATTGGCGGCGGCGACCTCTCGCGCCCGGCCCTGGTTCAAGCCATGGTCCGGAGCGAGAGGGAATGGGAAGCCGTCACCTCCTTCTGCGAAGCAGTCATGCTAGTGAAGGAGGTGGCGGAACGTGAGAGGGAAAGAGCCTCACGTCCCAGCCGCCGCGGGAGACGCCCTGGGCGTCGGGGGTCACGTGGTGGCCCCCGGCCACCGTAAAACACCGTATATAGTTATGGGCTAGCTCGCCGTCTGGCCGTCTTATGACGACAGGCCGTGTCGACGGCGCGTTCGTGTTCCAAAGAGATGTCAGCAACCACGTAGGGGTCCGCACGGGCCGATGCCTGCCAGGGCTGCGGGACTGTTCGAAAGAGATACCGCGGCCCTTTTTTTTTTTTTTTTTTTTTTGGGATGGGAAATCATCAAATGACCCCCCCCGCTCTGGGCAGAGCGGGAGGGAGTGTCAGACTTGTACTGACTAAAACCCATCCATGTTCCTTCTTTGCCCTTTGTGTTCCAGGGCCGCGGTATCTCTTTCGAACAGTCCCGCAGCCCTGGCAGGCATCGGCCCGTGCGGACCCCTACGTGGTTGCTGACATCTCTTTGAGGCGCGCGTGGAACACGAACGCGCCGTCGACACGGCCTGTCGTCATAAGACGGCTGGACGGCGAGCTAGCCCATAACTCGCCATCCACAGGCCCGCGCCTACGGTGGCCGGGGGCCACCACGTGAGCCCCGACGCCCAGGGCGTCTCCCGCGGAGATACCGCGGCCCTGGAACACAAAGGGCAAAGAAGGAACATGGATGGGTTTTAGTCAGTACAAGTCTGACACTCCCTTCCGCTCCGCCCAGAGCGGGGGGGTCATTTGATGATTTCCCATCATAAAAAAAAAAAAAAAAAGCTTGCTGTATTAATATTGAAATATCTAAATAAGATAATATCAGAACTAAGGTATGTAGATATTAGTATCTATCGTTATCACAATGTGTCGTGACAAAAACTAATAAAAAACAAAACTTGTCTAGAAAACTGTAATACCTACTTACGAAATAAATCTTCATATGTGTATTGTGTAAATCGATGGCAAGTAGTAACTAGAAGTCTGTGAAAGAGAACTTGCTATATAAAACCGTGATAAATGAACAAAGGCTTTAAACACAATTAAAAGTAATCTTTCCAATTCGAATCGATAAAGATTAATAACAATCTGGAAGTTAGTACCTATTTAGACGTAACAGAACAGGCAGTAAAAAATTGGATTTCTCTGATCACGCCATTAAACTCCCACTGGCTTGAGGATGCGGACCTCTTGGCCATTCTATCACGATTCAGTAATGTGAAAATCTAGAACAATTCGGCTGTACAAGCGCCGAATCACAACTTGCAAAAATAAACAAAGCAACTGAAAAATATAATTTAAATTATAAAAACAACATTCATATGATAGGAAAACTTGCGCATTGCCAACTAGTAAAATGATATTTAGATAGCTCTTATTTTATTTTATGTTTGACAAATTGCTCTGCTTAATGTAAAAACGAAACACATATCAGATACCTATAGAGGGTGGCAAGTTGGCAACACATCTGCAATGCCTGTAATATTGCAGATGTTGACCTGCTTATTTGCTATACAATAAGAATATACTGGTCAGTTGGTCGTCTTAGGGGTGGATTTCTCTCTGTTGTGCACTCTGCTGCTGCTACTATGTGTAGGTGTAGGTATAATAAAGGATGGAAATAGACCCTTAACGAAGCCGAAAGGCATTTGTTCTCCCCGTCATTGCGATCACTTTTTTGTTCTTGACCATACCTGGGAACCTTTTAGTTACGGAGATATTGGGGGTCAAAGTCCCAACTCTTTCACAAGTTTTTTTATAAATACAAATGTTTAATGCTATAACTTTACTTTTAAATACCTCCACGACCCCGTACTATTCAATCCATCCATCAGCACAATGTTTTGAGTGCGTTACATTTAGCTTTACCGTAAAACGTGATTTTTCACACCAAAAATAAAAGTGGTTTCCAGCAATAATTTTTGCGTAGAGTTACTTAGTTTGATGTACAGAATGCTTGGTTGACGGCTTTGTCAAGGATCCGTTTACACCTTGTACCTATATTGATCATTCTTCATACGTAGAAAACTTCTATGGGTAGATTTTCAGGTATCTCAAGCAGCCGGTGTTTTGTTCAAAACATTCGTTAGCTGTGGACAGTTACTTACCTAATACACTCAATAATTAGAAAAGTTTTAGTGGAGTTGGATGATTCGGCAGTTTCAGAAAATACCTATCTGAAATTCTTGAATTATTCCTTTCGCGACACATATTAGTACACACGTACGTACGTACTTATTATTTTATTTATTTTTTATTATTTTTTGTCTGTTGGCTGTTGGTACATTTCCTTCCTAAGACACTATGGTTAAAATCAGGTAAGTAGGTAGGTACTGTTGTCGAGGACTGATCATAAATGCTTTTTAAAACTTTCAGGGTACATATCACCGGCAGAGTTGTTCAGTATGACGGGTATCACCCATAATGAAGCATGTAAATGTTCGAAAGAATATAACACAGTTGAGAAAACTCTCAAAGCACATTAAATAGATCTATAGTGACATTCACAAACTGTGGATTTGTCGTATTTCTACATAACATCATTAAGAATGATTCAAGATTGAATAAAAAAACGTTTTAAATTGCGTGGATTAACTAGAATTGATGCTGGGATCAATGTTTATAATTTGCTACATCTAGCACCTAGATGTTTGTATTGCGCGAAGATACAAGAACCACTTAGTGTCGCTTATAACATCGTGTTATGAGAATGACTGCTCATTGTTTTGTATCAATGCCGTTCATCTTTTGGAATTGTTATTTGTATCAAACTTAGCACTTATTCGTAACTTTTATGGACTTGAAGTCTTTTTATTATGTGCAGGACTGCACGTCGCACACATTGATTCTATTTATTATGTGCAGGACTGCACGTCGCACACATTGATTCTATTTTTATTTTTGCGGTTTCATTTTATTCAGTGAATTATTATTTCTTTATTAATTCTTTCTCTTATCTAATATATTTTTAAATATTTTCAATAACAAAAGTAAACAATATACTCCTAATTTTTAAGTAAATATTTTAGTCTTGATTGTTATTTCAAATCATCACACGGTATGGGCCACTTACAAACACATTAAACTTCTATTTTATGGCTTGACAGACTGACAAGTTACCATAATTCATAACGAAGTGTCCTTTCTTTCTTTGAATATTGCAACACTTGGAAACGCATAAATTCTTTATTTAATGGGAAAGGCACTGAGAAATAAAAGCTAACTGACAGGTCAAATGTAATATTTCAACAAAATTCTTAAGAAACAACATAAAATTACCCGATTTCTAAGTGATACTAACGCTACATGATTTGATTCATGATACACTGTCCCTTTTTTATAATCTCTGCTTTCCCATAATCAAAGTAAAAATTACAAACAAACCGCCAAAAAGTAAATGGATAACAAAAGGAATAAAAAGATGTTGTGTCAAAAAACGAAGTATGTACCTAAAATATAGACTATTAAATTCGAATAAAAACCAAAACCTAAAGAACTACCAAAATTATACCAGAATACTGAGACGTTGTATATTACATGCTCAGAAAATTGATAATACTCGATATATCCTTCAATCGAACAATAAATGTAAAGCTGCCTGGGACATTATTAAAAAGAATAGCACAGATATCGATAATAACGCTGAAATTACCTCTATCATAGATGACCAGTGCACATACACTAATGCCGATATAATTGCCAATAAATTTAATGACTTTTTTATAAACATGACAAACAAACATAACATTCCTAATTCTGAAACACACATTGACTACAAACATACTATCACTGACATATCGGATACCATTTTCTTGACTCCAACTAATGAAGATACTGTGTATAAAATTATTAATTCTTTAAACTCAACTAACTCAACCGGGTATGACGATATCAATACGAAAATTCTGAAACGTTGCTCTAAATATATATCTCATCCGCTCGCCCACATTATTAATCTATCATTTTTTCAAGGTTTATTCCCCGCCAGACTAAAATTTTCAATAGTTAAACCCTTATACAAAAAGGGAGATAAAAATGACATGAATAACTATCGACCGATTACTCTGATACCCGTAATTTCTAAGATTTTTGAAAGAATTATGTACGATAAACTGCACTCCTTTATAATAAAACACTCAATTCTAAGAGAGGAACAGTTCGGTTTTAGAAAAAATAAATCAACAACTCTGGCATGTTTCTCTCTTGTGAAAATGATTACCTCTAGTCTGAATGAGAAAAGGCCAATAGCATCGGTATTTCTCGACATGTCAAAAGCATTTGACTTCGTGGATCACAAACTGCTTCTCTTCAAATTGAATCGTTATGGTGTCAGGGGAAACGCATTACAGTGGATAGAATCTTATCTAAATGACCGCCAACAATGCGTGGAGGTATCGAGGAATAATTTGTCGGAAAATAGAGTGTATCGGTCCGCCTATCGTCGGAACGCATGTGGTGTCCCCCAGGGCAGTATACTGGGACCCTTTTTATTTCTGCTATATATCAATGATTTGCCCAACGTAATCCCATATTCTTGCATTCTGTACGCCGACGATACAACTCTTAGTATTGAACTCACCGATAACAATATTATTAAATACGAAAAAGAGATTAATGACACGTTAAACAAAATAATAGAATGGCTAAAAGACAACAATCTACATGTCAATATTAGTAAAACCAAACTTATACAGTTCCAAACTTACAATAGCAAACGTCAACAATTAGAAATTAGATATGCAAATAACGCTGTAGAAGAGGTTGAAAATGCTACTTTTTTGGGGATAACATTAGATAAATATTGCAACTGGAAGATACACATTGACAAATTATGCACTAAGCTGCAAAGATTTGTATTTGCTTTAAACCGAATAACTCGCGTGGCTGGTATCAATGCAGCACTTTATGCTTATCATGGTTACGTAGCATCAATTCTCCGCTACGGCATCATTATATGGGGAAATTCTGTTGATAATGATAAAGCATTCCGAGCACAAAAGAAATGTATTCGATCAATGACCAAAGCCCACTCATTACAAAGCTGTGTCCCTATCTTTAAAAAATTGAAAATATTACCGCTCCCATCTTTATATATATTCGAACTCTGTATCTTTGTACGTAAAAACTTAACTTTATTTCAAGTACACAATGATGTTGTTATAAGGAAAAGTCGAAATATCCATAAATTATGTACACCCCAACAAAGAATTAAACTATTTTCAAATAATGTTTATTGTATGGCAATTCAAATTTATAATAAATTACCTAATGTTTTTAAAAGTCTTAACCTTATGACATTTAAAAATAAACTGTTTAACTTTCTATTGCAAAAGTGTTACTACTCAACGAATGAATTTTTAAATGAAAAACTTGATTCAAAATTTAAATTAGACGACGACTTTTAATTGAATGGAATATCATTTCTATGACTTGTATTTTATTTATTTTTTTGTTTTTCTACATTGTATTTAATAATGCTTGACAGTATAATTAATAGCCCCTGACATTGTATTTAATAATTCTTAAACTAATAACCCCTAACATTGTATTTGATAGTAGAGTTTCCTTATTTTCGACTCTGTATGGTTTGACCTTAACTTTAATTGTTTTAAATATTTGTACGCTGGAAACAGCAGAATATTATGGACATCATATTATATGTAACACCTTTGTAACAACAATATTCTGACAAATAAATTGATTACTTACTTACTACTTACTTACATCTGCTTATCATGTTTTGGATTTTGCATGGCCCGGGAAAAAAAACACTTGAGACGGTTGTACAAAAACTAAACGAATTCTGGAAAGGCGACCCAAGCGTGGTGGTTTTTAGAGGCTGGGGCCGGAGAAAAATTGGTGGATTCGGGGCAGTTGGTTTTAAATCGCGGAAGGGTCCATACGTGGAGTCGAGCTAAGTCAGGGAGTCGGTCTAAAAACGGTTAAAGAGCTAGGACGTCTTAGGGTAGGTTCGTAAAGTTAGCGTTATCTTGGTACCAAGATGGACATGTCCCAGAGGACTGTCGTAAGAGAGCGATTAGTATTTTGTAAGTTAAATATAAGTATTTGTAATAAGTTTAGTTAAAGTGAGTGTCGAGACGCAGTAGGAGAAGCTGTGGCGGAGGCGAAACTGGTATTGTGCGCAGTACTCTGTAAGTTAGTTATAGACTAATCATCTTCAATGTACACGTGGTAAGTGTTAACTATAATTAACTCCTAGCTTAAGTAGCAGTTTGGCGATGGCGCAGAGAGACTGTTAATAATCATTTATTTCATTATGACGGTACAGCCGCTTTATCATCACCATGTATACTATTTTTTCTTATGTGTTATGTGTCCACGTCTCCTAGTCCGAACCTTGGCACATATTCGTCATTTGCGTTTGGTTATAGAGAACCACTCACACTGGCTCAGTAGCTACACTAACACGCGAGGCAGAACTCTTTTCAAACACATGCTTGAATCCGACTACGTTATACACAGTCCTAGTCTACCTACACAAGTGAACTATTGCCCCAATCGCAAACCAACGCGCCCAGACCTGGTGTTGTCTCTAAATGTAGGCTGCATTAGTGATATCGAAACGATTATAGCACTGTCATCGAACCATTACCCCATATTCTTTACCATTGGAGGCTTCCCGAGTCGCAAGGTAAAAACCCGGTTCTTTAAATTTCACTGTGCCAATTGGAGTGAATATCGTTCTCACCTCAACAAAAACATAACACTTAGTTCTAAGACGTTTAACACTAATGAAGAGATTGACACTGCCATAGGTCATTTGCAACAAACTATCATTGATACTAGAGACTCCTCCATACCGTCCACGACTGCTGTGTTTAGCGAGACCCCTACCAAACTACCTCGGTTTGTTAAAAAATTAATTCGCTACAAAAACTACTTGCGTCGTATTGAACAGAAACTGCCCAGTGGTTACCTTAGAAGGCTTAACCGTAGTAATATAAACACTCTACAAGCTCACATAAACACAAATATCCGAAACCACCTTGATCACATCTGGAATGCTAAACTGGCTAAAGTTGATAACCCCAGTCAAGATATCTGGCGTGTGACTAAATCCCTTAAACCTAGATCTGCGAACATACCTCCTCTTAAACTTTCCGATGGGTCTCTGACGACTACCACGGCTGATCAATGTAATGCGTTGGCTGAAGCCTTTTATGACAATATGACCCTTACCACTAACTGGGTTTGTGACTCTGAACTCGAGGCTGAGGTATCGAAATCCATGTCGGTTATTGATAAATATAATTTTGCTTCTGGTTTAATAAAGCCGGTTAGGCCATTTGAGATCCGTAAAACGCTGACTAGGCTTAAATCCCGTAAGTCTGCTAGTCATGACGCGATCCATAATGTACTGTTAAAAAACCTGCCACAGAAAGCGATAGTTTACATTACAAAAATTTTTAATGGCTGCTTTGGCCTGGGCTATTTCCCTAAGATCTGGAAAAAAGCAAAAATAATACCACTTAATAAACCTGGAAAAGACAGTACTTCACCTACAAATTACCGCCCTATAAGTCTGCTACCTTCTATTGGTAAAATGTTTGAGTCTGTAATTTATACAAGACTACTACGTGCCACTGGGCAGTTACTGATCCAAGAGCAGTTTGGGTTTCGTGCTACTCATTCAACTACCCAACAGCTGGCTAGGGTGTGCGAACATATTTCCCATCACCTAAATCTCAAGCAGTCCACAGGTATGTTTCTGCTGGATATCGAAAAAGCTTTCGACACTGTCTGGCACGAAGGCCTGCTACACAAGTTGCTCACTCTTGACGTGCCTATGCCCCTCATCAAGCTTATACGGTCGTACCTTGCGGATCGGATATTCCAGGTACAAATCGGAAATACAATTTCATCACCACACACGATACCAGCTGGCGTTCCGCAGGGCTCGATCGTAGGACCCTATTTGTTTCTCATTTTTGTTAACGATGTCCCTATTCAACCTCGGACGAAATTGGCTTGTTTCGCTGACGATACTGCGTCTTATACCTCTTCTTACGATGCCGATTTGATTATAAGTCGCCTACAATATTCTATTGATTTACTTCAGGCTTATTTCAAGAAATGGAAACTAAAAATAAATGAGGGTAAGACTGAAGCAATATTTTTCACTCGTGCTAGGCAACCCCCCACAAGAACTTTAAAAATAGCAGGCCATAAAGTACCTTGGAAAGCAAGTGTGCGTTATCTTGGGGTCAGAATGGACAACCGCCTAAACTGGTACAAACATATTGCCGACTTACGTTTGAAGGGCGCCCAAGCCCTTGGTGCTTTAAACCCTGTAATGAACCGTAAAAGCAAATTAAGTTGCAGTACTAAATTGAGGATTTATACTACACTTGTCCGTCCGTGTGTAACGTATGCATGTCCTGTTTGGAGTGGCACATGTCTTTCCAACCATCACTTACTGCAAGTAATACAAAATAAAGCTGTAAAAATATTGTACAAAACAAAGTTCAAAACAAATCTTCAGAGGTTACACAAAACCATTAAACTTCCTTTGCTATTTAATTATATAATTAAGGTTTCATTTAAATTTTATAATAAAAACAAAATTAATACTATTAACCCCTTGATTACAAATATATGTTCATCAACTGTAGACAAATTACCGTATATCGATAGATACGGCACTTATCGCCTACCACATCACTACCTGTTGTTTCCACCAACCGACGTGCGGGCGACCAGCGACTTGACCCCCGAGTCGCTCGCTACCGACCCGGCCTCGGTCACTAATACGCTGGAGCGCGGGCGGCAGGGAAGCTCTGTCCGCTGATGGTTGACTGGTCGCGCCTTTGCTTGTGTTTAAATTCGTAGACTGCGTGATCAGTTAACTATTAAAATATTTTCGACTTACCTACATGCAAGCAGTAGATTATAATTTAACTAAATAATTTACATTTTTGTCATTATGTACCCATATATTGTGTGTTAAGATTATGTTATTACCAGTTTAAACTACCTGTCCTTTAAAAGCTTTGAAAGGCGAATTGCTAGCCTAATAAAGTGTCTTAATTTTAGTGTGTTAATGTAGCTTTGGGTAAGTGCATTTTGTTATTGTTTATGATAAATAAAGATATTTGAAATTGAATTGAATTGGTTATAGAGAACGACCGCCTTTCGCTACACTGTTCACGCATATCATACATACGACATATACACTGTACACCAACACACCCGACTATTGACGAATGTTGACTTTTATCTGACTCACCACAAAGGCAGAACCGTAATATTCGCATTCCAATTAGAATAAACTGTATTGTTCAGTGGTGAAGGCCGCACTGTAATATTCACGGATTGATTAAAACAAATTATATTGCTCAGTAATATTATACCGTCTTGAACTTGTGGTACAAATCAACCAAACGCTGTTGATGAATACTGCTTCCTGTAAAAGTCTAGCTCAGAAACATTGCGTAGAGATTGTTGGCGCACATTTCAGGGAGCGGGGGTAGGTTTCACTAAGTATCCTAAACTGAATGGATAGCTACGTTCTTAGGAACGCTAGGGACTGAGTCTCGTTAAAACATACCCCGGCTGCCACAGGCCTATTACTGAATCGACACTATTTAGCGAGTCACGCAACCACGACTTGGGGCAGAGTAAAGAAATGTGAAGTGACGATGGAATAACCACTTTGGCGTCCACCAATAACAATCGCAATATGTTCTGTTACAGTCCGAGTCTACGGTACGCTTGTGCAAATTGTGTTATAATATAGTAATTGGGGTAATCTGCCATAAAAGTGTTATTAACGTGGGTCCTCAATGGCAGTGGCCTCACAACCCACTGCCTTAGGATTGGGAAAGACAGTAAATAGAGCTTAAGGAACGTGCCCTATTCGAGTTCGTAGCAGTGCCCTCAGTAGGGCTATGCACTTAGGTACACGTACGGCAAACGTTGTAAAACGGTTCCATGTTGTAACATGGAATCGTTTGCGTTTGCGAATCGGCATCTAGTATTTTGGAATCAAATAAATTAACGTAACGAATAAATAAATAAATTCTTAAGCGCAAGCGGAACGTTTCCTTTACCAAACATTTCCTAATATATCATATCTTTGCGCCCTCTTGTCTTATTATCGTATTACCTTCATACTTTATTATTATTTTAGTTTTATAAGATTAAATATTATTCATGTATATTTCTTAACTGTGAATCCCCAATATTAACTTCACCTTGTACCCCTCCCTGTCCCCTAGCTTCTAAAGTCAGGACAGGGCTGGAGGTCAGTTCTATTAGTCGGTAGGAAGATGACCAGTCTGGGACGAGTCTTATAAGGCCGTGCGGATGGCGGAGCACGGCCACTCCCCCTTCGGGGGGAGCCGACACTAATACTAATATGTACATGAATTAGGAAAAACGAAAATTTTAGCAGCCTTGGGTAATTTACGAACAGTCACAATTGCAACGCATGCGGTGTACAGCTTACTTTTACCAGATTTTTTAAAGTTGAAAATCTATTTAAGAAATTTGACAGTTTGTAGTAGCTTGATGTGCTGGTCTGTACGTTTGCTAACTTTTTCACCGCGGGTGACAACGCGGGCGCAGCTCGTTAAAAATATTTTGATGGTAGGAAAACAAAAATATTTATAAAACAATACGTAGTTATGTTCCCAGCCTAACGCTGTGGTATGTGATAGAGTCTAGACGCTGACCTGGCACCTTTTGTGATTAGGCGTACGTGACAGGATGTGTGGCGCGAGCGCGGGTGGGCCGACCACCGGCCTATGAGAAAGTTTATTAGAATTAAGATAGACTAAGTGAGTCTTACATGAACTTCTGTAAAGCTCGGGTCGTAATAAAGTCTTACTTCCCCGCAAACTCCGTTTTATTTGCGCTCCCGAAATCTAACTGGTGCAGCCGGTAGGATTGCCGCAAACAGTTTTCCTCCGCGAAAAGTCAAGTGCGAAAATCTGTGAAATACATGAGAACGCGTGGACTGAGTTTCGCGAGTGGTTGCTGATTATATACGTATAGTCGTCGTGCTTAAAATCAGTGAGGCGTTCTATATTGGGCAATCTTCGAACCAAATAAATAAGTTTAGATAACGCGCAAATTACGTGGGTTAGCAGAGATGGTGATAATATATCAAGCGGTTGGCATGTGAGTAACCTTCTACATCCTTCCTCATTCCCTGCACTATTATTGTAATAGACGTAATTAGAATTACTTTAATTTAGTTTTTTTTAAGAGGAAAGTAACATTAATGTTTCTGCCTATTTTTATTAATTCTACGGTGTAATTTAACATATAAATTGAGGTTTATCTTTTAATTTTACATTTTAATTTTGTCTAAAATGAATCAAGGTCAAATTCCTTTATCTGCGACGGCGGCGGCAGGGGCGACCCCTTCGATTCGTTCTGAAACTCCGTTTCCGATGCAATTGCCAGATTCTTTGATACCTCAAGATGTTTTAAAATCAATTCCCGAATTTAATGGTGAAACTAATATACTTAGTTTATTTTTACGAAAGTGCGAATAAGTTATCGGAAAATATCAAGGGACTTCAGAGCGAAACGAATTTTTAATGCAGAATATTACAAGTAAATTAAAGGGTAAAGCAGCGGCTCTTTTAAGTGAAAGGGGTGACCTTGAAACTTATTCTGAATTTAAATCTTTAATGATCCAACATTTTGGTGATCCCAGAAGTGAGGAATGCGTGGCAATTGAGCTCGAAACCCTAAAAATTAAATCAAATGAGTCATATTTAGAATTTTGCAGCCGTATACAAGATATTCGTGCTATTTTAATATCTAAGGTTAATCAGAACGGTTCCGCTACGTTAAGAGAAGCTAAGAATGTAATTTATAATAACACTTCGCTTAACGTTTTTATGTACAATTTACCGGAACATATGGTGCGGATTGTTCGATTGAAAAATCCTAGTACATTGGAAGAAGCCTTACAATTTGTCCTTGAAGAGGTTAATTTCCAGGAACAATATAATTTACGCAGTAAAATGTTACAACATCGGCCACAAGGTCATCAGTTATTGCCATCATCTGAAAAAGGCGTTAATTCAAGTTCAAACAATCCGAAACCTACCTTTACAGCACCTCAATTGCAACATAATTACCACAGGCCGTCTGCAAATCAAACTCAATTTAAATTCGGTATACCTAACCAAGTTTTTGTACGTCCAATCAACAAATAGGCTTTCGACCGCAATTACCACAGCTTGGGAATAAACAACCTCAACAATTCGGTAATAGACTTCAAGCAGCACAATACGGTTATGGACCCCAACCAGTACAGTTCGGTTATGGACCCCAAACGGTACAATTCGGTTATGGACCCCAAGCAGTACAATTCGGTTATAGACCTCAAGTAGGACAATTCGGCTATAGAGCCCCACAAACTTCGAGCCACCGCCCCCCTAACAATTTATTGGGTGATCGTGACGCAACAATGAGAACTGCTCCAGCACCTGTTAAGCAACCACAAAATTTTCCTGTTAACGAGCTTTATACCTGTAATGAACAGTACTATTATGACCCCAATTACAATGATTATGGTGTATGTTATCTAGGATACTGTGACTATGACTATACAAATATGTACATTAACAACGATTGCGTGGATCAGAACCCAAATACTGAAATTCCCAAAGCTATTGAAAAGGCTGATGATTCGCATTCAGCTGAAAAGAAAGTAGACTCTAAAGATGTCCCAAATTTTCACATAAATTTGATTCGTGTTCACCCGAAATGATAGAACTTAAGTTTGACGCTAATCTGAAACATCCTTATATAACCATTCCCGACATAAACGGTAAATTTATGTTGGATACAGGAAGCACTAGATCTTTCATAAGCCCTGGAAAAGTTGATGAATATTTCCCACAGTCAAAATTCTACGAACCATTTACAGTTACCAGTACACATGCTACGAGCGAACATAATGAAGTAGCTAATATTCCCCTTTTTTCAATTTTTAAAGTAAATGGTTATCATAAGTTTTATATTTATGATGTGGATATTAGATATGATGGATTGATTGGAATGGATCTTATGTCTCAACTTAATGCTAGTATATGTTTTAAGAATAGAATTTTAAAGATAAACGATATTAATATTCCTATAATTTATAACACTGACCATGAACTTAAACTTGAACCTCGTACAGAACATAAAGTGAGGCTACCCGTAAATAAGAAAGATGGTTATGCCATATTAGATTACACGCAGTTTCACGAAAGTGTTAGAATGCCAGCTGCAATTGTAAAGTGTGAAAATTACCTTGCCTCCACTATAATTCAGAATGCTACTGACCTTGAAGTAAGGCTAACTATAACCGCTCCTTTCAAAGTTACCAACTTCTCTGAAGAATGTATAGTAAATAACACAACTGGGTTAACTGACATTGACATTGACTCGTTACTGACAGCCAACTTACAGAAATTGAGACTTCATCATCTCAACCAAGAAGAAAATGAAATGATTAGTTAATTATGCTTCGAGTATAAGGATATATTTTACTGTGAAGACTTGCCTTTGACTTTTACAAACCAAGTTAAGCATCATATTCGGACTATTAATGAGGATCCAATCTATATTAAACTTTATAGGCAAGCTCCAGCACAGGCTGAAGAAATCAAACGACAGGTCGAAAAACTTCTCAAGGATAATGTAATCCGAGAATCACATTCACCCTGGAGTGCACCTGTTCATTTGGTACCAAAAAAGGCAGATGCCTCCGGTCAGGTGAAATATAGAATGGTAATAGATTACCGCAGACTCAACGACATAACGATCGATGACAAGTACCCACTTCCTAATATATACGACTTATTTGACAAACTTGGCAAAAGCAACTACTTCACCACGTTAGATTTAGCGTCCGGATATCACCAAATTGAAGTTTCTGACAGTGAAAAAACAGCCTTTTCCACACAGAATGGACATTATGAATTCCTCCGTATGCCATTTGGTCTTAAAACAGCTCCGGCAACCTTTCAGAGGACTCTCGATAATGTCTTGAGAGGCCTACAGGGTATACATTGCCTGGTTTATTTAGACGATATACTAATATATTCAAATGGCATAGTAGAGCATGTTCAAAAATTACGTTCCGTCTTCGATAGACTTCGTCAAACTAACTTGAAGGTTCAGTTAGACAAGTCCGAATTTTTACGTAAGGAAGTGCAGTACTTAGGACACACGTTGACTAAAAACGGACTACGACCAAACAACGACAAAATACAAGCAGTTCTTAAATATCCCTTACCACGGACACAGACTGAAATCAAGCGATTCTTAGGCTTTGTGGGTTATTACAGACGGTTTATTAAAGATTTCTCCAAAATCACACAGCCATTGACAGCCTGTTTGAAAAAGGGTAAAAAGGTAGTCATAGACCAAAATTATACCGAAGCTTTTGAAAAATGTAAGGAACTTCTGATAAACGCACCGATATTGCAATACCCGGACATGAATAAACCATTTTTATTAACGACAGACGCCTCTGAAGTTGCAATTGGCGCGGTTTTGTCACAGGGCCCTGTAGGTAGTGACAAACCAATAGCATATGCCAGTTGGACCTTGACAGATACGGAAAAAAGGTACAGTACTATTGAACGCGAATTATTGGCAATCATGTGGGCCACAAAACACTTCAGACCTTATTTATACGGACATAAATTTGATATTTACACTGACCATAGACCGTTAGTCTGGCTGTATCAACTCAAGGAACCTAATAACAAGCTAACGCGTTGGCGCTTGCGGTTACAAGAATATGATTTTAATGTCATATATAAAAATGGTAAACAGAATGTAACTGCAGATGCGCTATCTCGAATTCAACTTAAGGCACTAGGAGAAGCCAACGTTTCCGACGACATTTCAATGATTGTTAATATAGACGAAAAAGAAAGAAGACTTCAAAATTATTTAGAAGACGTGGCCACACTAAATTCTGATGACTCAAGAACTATTTCTGTTTCCGACTCTGAAAGAACCGCGACAGCTAGCCCAATGACCATAGATTTAGATTTCGATACTCGTACAGACTTGGAACAATCACCCAATAATTATCCTATACCCTCTGAACCTTCTAGTATACAAACCGTTCATTCAGCCAAAGATCTCGAATCCCATGGAATACCGATATTGAAGGAAGCAATAGACACCAAACCTAATCAAATACTAGTTTTTAGCTGGTTTCGTAATGAGCTCCGCGTAAAAGACTTGTTTAGGGACAAACAAAAAGTGTTGGAAGTATTTTTGCCTCTTCATAATCAAGATCATATCAAAACATTTTTAAAAGAATATATAAAACCCAAAATTATATATTTTATTTATTTTGAGAATCCAGAACACAGAAAACACTTTAGTAATATTATAGTTTCATTATTTAAGAAAGATATGGTTAATTTTTATGAATGCACTGAGCGCGTTATTTACGTCGAAGATGAACAGGAACAGAAAGCCATTGTGATAAAGTTACATGAAGGCAAGACCTGTCATCGCGGCATTACAGAAACTGTTAAAAGAATCCGTCGTAATTATCATTGGCCACATTTATCCGAAACCGTTTCCGCCATAATTAACTCATGTGATCGTTGTAAAACCTCTAAGTATGACAGAAAACCAATTAAACCCGTACTGCAGCTCACACAAACCCAGAACGCCCCCTTTCAGGAAATATTTATAGATCTGTTCAGTATAGAATCAAAATACTATTTAACTTTAATCGATTCCTTTAGCAAATTAGGACAAGCGATAGAAATTGCATCTCGCTCCACACCCGAAGTGGTTAGAGCATTAATGAAATACTTTTCTTTTTACGGTATAACACAGAAAATAAGTTCTGATCCGGGAACCGAATTTAATAATGAATTATTAAAAGAACTGACGGACTTGCACAAAATTAAACTACACATAGGTACACCTAATAATCCCAATTCTATGGGGCTCATAGAACGTTTTCACTCTACAATTATAGAAATATACCGATTAGCGAACTATGAAAAGAAATTTACAGACGCAGCATCAGTGATGACTTACGCCGTTATGGCTTACAATAACACTATCCACAGTACCACTGATTTAACACCGTTCAAAGTTGCGTTTGGTCATACGGAATTAAACACTTTTTTTAACTCTGAATTCGATAAAGCATACAATCAGCAACTAATCAGGGATCATAAGAAAAGAACACGGGCAATTTATAAATATCTTTCTGAAATGGTAAAAAGTCATAAGGAAAGAATTATAACCAAGCGGGGAGGCGAATCCAGACCAGCCTTAGAAATAGGCCAACCGATTTTCATTAAACCCGTAAATAGAAGGCAAGCTAAAGATAAACCTAGATTTCAAAAGGCCATGGTTACAGGTCAGATAGAACGTAACATCGTACCAATAAAAGTAAAAAATAGAGATACTAAAGTTCCGGTTAAAAATGTAAAACGTCCTCCACAGGTGGTGTTGGATCCTGGTGATATGGACAACGACCAGTTGGAGTCTTCCAAGCTAGGCCCTTCAAGTGGTAAAGATTAACCAAAACCCTGGGATTCTTCCGGTGAAATTAGGTCAAGCATTTATGCAATATGATAAATGGTCTATTGTTAAAATAATCAACCTCCATGACATTGGTACAGATCTTTCCTTTAATATTAAAAAATATTCCGAATTTAGCCAAATGTTACACCCAAGCAAATCATATGCGGATGAGTTTAGGAGCCTTAAAATACAGGTAGAGTATATTAAAAATGAGACTCTAGAAAAATTACAGCAATTAATTCCATCTAAAAGATTCAAACGTGGTATTGTGGTTTACAATACCACGTTTGAATCTCTTGGCTCTATCATCAAAATTATAACGGGTAATCTTGACCATGAAGATGCAGTCAGATATGACAATATAATCAGTATATATTGACAATATGTTGACAATATTCAGACCGAAGAACAAGCAATTTCTAACAAATTCACGATGATGTCTAAAATGTTGGATCATTTTCTGAATTCTACCGAAATAATCAATGAAAATACAAAAATAATAGACGCACGCATTAAATTACTTGAAGGTCTTGTAACCGATCTCACTAAGAAAGATAATCACTCAATTTATATGACCTATGTCTTCGGATTACTAAACCAATTTATTGTAAACTTCAGAACACTTTATATAAAACTCAGCGAACTTGAAACGGCCATTGCATTCAGTAAATTATCAGTATTACATAAGGCCGTAATGAATCCTAGCGAACTGTTGAAAGTGTTAAAATATATAAGCCAATATGATAATCTAATGTACCCTGTAAATGAACGAAATTTAATAAATATAGAAGAATCCTTATCTGTAAAAGCTTACATTAAGAATGAAGAATTAACTTTTGTAATCGAAGTTCCACTTATTTATAATGCAACTTATAGTTACTATAAACTGTATTCCATTCCTATCTCAGATGATTCCTCAAATCTTACCTTTACTGTTATTCCCGAATTTCCTTACCTACTAGTAGAAGGGTCAAGATATCGTTCAACTGATCAACCGTGTCAAGAGATAACCGCTAAAGAATACCTCTGCTCTGAAGATAAACAAATTCAATATGGGGAAGAAACTTGCGTTGAGCAACTAATGAAATACCACGACAATCTGTCGCGCTGTTTCCCACGTAAGATACTATCTGAGTCCCTGAAACTTCAAAGAATTGGTCCCAATAGTTGGATAGTGTATTCAAAACACAACCAAGTCATATCACAGACTTGTAATAATGATGAAACAAAAGAACGCATACGAGGAACATACCTGCTAACTGTACGAGGACAATGTGATGTCTCTATAGATAATATTCAAATACATGGACGGCGCTCTTACGCACTACAAACGGATTATATGCCTGTTCCCTTATTGAACTTACCTGACTTGATAGATCTAACTCGTGACGCAGCAAGGATCGAACCTATAAATCTGAAAGGAGTAAATTTGGATGACATACGCCAACTGAATAATATTCTGAAGAATAGTGAAAATATAGTGAAAAGTGAAACCACAAGTGAAAGTGTTAGTGTCGCCCTTTATGTCTTATACGCGGTAGTCATTTTATTGTCAGTAGCTGTAATTACACATAAGTATTTAGATGTTGTAAGAAAATTCTGTAAAGAGCGGGATAGAGTTATTGAGGATAATCCCGCACAACCTGAGGGCGGTCAAGTTAATCAAAGACCTATACTATTAGTTTGATTGACTTTACAATTTTCAAGTTGTGATTTTATTATAGGAATAGTTTGATCATTTCATTTCTTTTTCTCATAAGTGATAATTGTAGTTTCCAATTTGTAATTATACAAAGTTCTCGGAAAACCCCTGTTTTTCCGATAACTTTGATTTAAGGGGGGAGGAGTTATGTTCCCAGCCTAACGCTGTGGTATGTGATAGAGTCTAGACGCTGACCTGGCACCTTTTGTGATTAGGCGTACGTGACAGGATGTGTGGCGCGAGCGCGGGTGGGCCGACCACCGGCCTATGAGAAAGTTTATTAGAATTAAGATAGACTAAGTGAGTCTTACATGAACTTCTGTAAAGCTCGGGTCGTAATAAAGTCTTACTTCCCCGCAAACTCCGTTTTATTTGCGCTCCCGAAATCTAACTACGTACCAAAGAGTAAATTTTATTTTTATAAAAATATGCTTATATCATACGCTTAATTTTATATATGCTTAAACTTAGGCATTATCATAACTCTGTTTGCTTCTCAGTCTCAGTCTTAGTGGTACGCCTCCTTCAATAGACTGCACAATATTGCTCCCGTGGTTCACTTCTAATGTACGCTTGGTGGTAGCCGCTGCTTCTACGCTGAACTTGTGCAGTATTGCTGCGAGCCCTGCTAGGGACTGCATCTTCCCTAGTCGTGCAGCTGAAGACAAAATAAGATAGTTAAATTTAGTTCCTTTTGATTGTTTAGCGAGATTTCACCGACTGGTAATACATATTATTATGACAAACCCACATTTCACCTGTTATATTTAAGTCCCATGCAAAAGGCGGTGAGCCTATTGCTGTCAATTGGGCATTAGTCTAGACTCCAGATTACTACAGAGAGATTCCCGATGAAAATATGAAATAAGTACTTCTTTGTTCGACCTAAGAATCGAATTCTTTACAAAATTACCTAGTCACTGTCACTGCCTAACTAGAAGGCTTCTGGGTCTAGGCTAGTCGTCTGTAGGTTTTTCCTGTTCATGTCATATAAGGAGGTCGTGGGTTGGGGAATTTAGAATTTATTGTTATTAAATTAATCTTTGCTCAATACTGACTTAGGGAAAAATAAGCTACCTTATTGTGTATATTTACCACATTATTAAATAGGTAACTGCTAAATAAACGCAGCCGTTCTCATTCATAAAGTAAATTATGAGTATTTAATCATTTAAGTATTCACATTGCATCATATGGATGTAAATACCTGCTTTTATCTAGTGAAACCTAGGTTGCTAGGTTGTATTACTCGTAGATATCGGTATAACTGTTATCCGCACCACCGATTACTAGGCCGTAAGCCCCATAAAAATAAGTTTATTCCTAACTGAAAATGATATTTCTAGATGATTTGATTCCATTATAAAAGTTAGCTGGAAGTGAATGACCAATAATAATTTCTTTGTTACATGTTCAGTCCATAATTAAATTACCTACCAATAAAATAGTATACAGCAAAAGATGCAACTGAAGTAGGATTATGCAAATATTTAGTTGAATAATTAATGATATGTTGTTACTAACGCAGAATATAATAATAACTTGTTCTAATTGTAACTTGACAAGCCAAGGTTTCTACTCACCAATACATTGTCGAGGTCCTTCACCGAACGGCATGTACGCGTACTTATGCTTTTCCACATTCGGATCGTTGAATCTGTCTGGGAGGAACTCAGTAGGATTATCAAAATACTTCTCGTCGTTCTGTATGGCCTGCACTGGAATTATGATCTTTACACCAGGGTCGAGGGTGAGGCCCAACTCCGGGATCGTGTACTTCCTCGCACAAACTCTGTGTAAGTTTCCTAAAGAGGGGAATATCCTCATGGCCTCCTTGAACGCGTTACTCAGTGGTGTCATCTCAGAGATCGAATCGTAGCACAGTTTGTTGTTGTACTTCGCAAGCACTTGATCGATATCCTCCTGGACTTTCCTCTGTTCTTCCGGATGGAACGCTAACTGGTGTAACATGAAGCTGGTCGCTGATGAAGAAGTCTCGAACCCAGCTGCGAAGAACACGAACACCTGTGCCACCATACATGTGAGGTCCATCTCCATCTCCACATGCTCAGGTTTCCCATCCGCAGTTCTCTTCTCCACCGACTCTCCCGTTATCTTTCCTTTATCTTCCAGTTCCAGAAGTAAATCAATAAAATCATTCCGACCAATGGGCTTATTGTTTCTCTGTTTGCGAATATTTACAACGATTTCTTGTATAGAATCCATCAACACAGTCTCGCGTAACGCTCTTTGAGTTATTCTTCTGAAGTCGGGGAAGAGGTCGTACAATGCTGCGTTGACATAATTCTTCCAAGATCTCTTGAATATTTTCCTGCCCAGGTCTCTGAAGAGGGAGTGCTCGTCGTTGATGGTGTCCATCTGTATGCCGAAACCGCAGGCGCCGATGAACTCGGTAGTGAAGCGCGCCATCAGCTCGCGCACGTCGCAGTCTCCGCCGCGTTTCACGATGTCTTCACCGACTTGCTGCAGCTTTTCCGCGCACTGCACCACCAGCGGGAACATGTTTTTTAGCTTGGCGGTGGTGAACGTTGACGTCAGACGTTGTCTCAATAACTTCCATTTGTCACCATCGACATGGAACAGGTTAAGAAACACGGACTCAAGTTCAGGATCCCTACCCGTTCCCCTTGGGTAGAAAGACGCAAAGTCCACACTGAGGATCCTTCTCACTATATCCAGGTCCCTGACGACCAGCTCGGGTGTTGTTCCTCTGTACAAGCCCACTGCTGGCTCGTTGGGGTACTTGTTGTATAGTTCCACGGCTATTTCTACGATACTTTTCTTGGCAACAAAATTATCGTATAGCGTTCCGAAGACTGGCACTGGTTTCTCGTATTTCACATTGCGTTTTTCCCAATAATCGTGGTTTCTGGTAGTGTAATAGTACAGTAGCACGAGCACGAGCGGCAGCAGTAGGAGGATCATGATGGCTTGAAACTAGCGGCTGGACTGAGTGGCGGCTATTATTACTATTTATCCAGATATCAATGAATGATTAAACCTACGTACATATGTGTATTCACCTCTATGCATACGGTTCCGTCGGACAGCGTGCCGGCCCTGTTGTTTTTACTTTCGGACTCTGATTTAATTGTCTCAAAATTTATTGCGCAACTGGTTTTATAAAACCTTGTAAATGGCGCAGTTATTTTGATATTTCTTATTTTGTAATATTCTAAGCTTTATTAACTGTGAACTTGCTTGATGTTCAGCCTTTTTACCTGTAATTAAGAAAAAATATAATTTTATTGCGTAAATGAAATCTTATAAATAATTAATCTTATGAGAGTGTTTAAAAGGCAATGGAGAGGGCTATGCTCGGAGTTTCCTTGCGTGATCAAATCAGAAATGAGGACATCCGCAAGAGAACCAAGGTAACCGACGTAGCCCGAAGAATAGCCAAACTTAAGTGGCAGTGGGCAGGGCACATTGCTCGCAGAACGGATGGCCGATGGGGCCGAAAAGTTCTGGAGTGGCGACCGCGAACCGGAAGACGCTGCGTTGGAAGGCCTCCCACTAGGTGGACCGATGACCTGGTGAAGGTTGCAGGGATCCGCTGGATGCGAGTCGCACGGGACCGGTCAATGTGGCGACACTTGGGGGAGGCCTATGTCCAGCAGTGGACGTCTTTCGGCTGAAATGATGATGATGATGATGATGAGTGTTTAAAACATAAACTGGGAATATTACCGCTTTCGCAACTTTTTAGGTATTTTTTTTGTTAGCACTGCTAAGCAAGTCCTCCCCTTTCTCCTTCGAAACCTTTCTAACTTATACGATCTCTGGCCATGTCAGCCAATCAAACAACATGAAATCGTCCTACCACCTTCGACACCTGTCGAGTGACGAATTATAGGACTAAGCTATTTTCAAACAATGCTCCAGTAAGTTTATAACACGGCCTGTGAGTGTTTGTCCTCCTGTTTCTCTCATATCTTTGCCAATGTGTAACCGTTCGATAAAATCATAGCTCAGGGGATTTTCTGTTTATTTCAGAAGCCATCAGCCGATGTAAGTGCTCCACTAATGTACTTCGATAAAGTCTCTGATTCATCTGCTTAGCCTTTTCAAAACTGTTGGACTTAGATTTCTAGTCCAACCAGGTTGAGAACCAGTATTTTTCATGGAGATATTCTAAAATACATTAAGGTGACAACAGGTATCTTCGATATCCTTGCCGGATTGCCGCCATGGGATCTGGAGGCGATAGTCCTCGCGCGCCTTCACGAATGACGCGCGGAGGCACTACGTCGTGGGAAAACTCCACTGCCGCGGCAAATCGCCGCTCAGCGGACAGACCTCCGGCGCGATCTCATGGTGACATGGAGAGAGCGACTGTCGCAACCCCGTGCAGGGCACGCCACCATAGTGGCGATAAGTCCCCTCTTTGAGGAGTGGCTAGAGAGGCGCCACGGCGCCCTCACCTTCCGCCTGACGCAGGTCCTCACCGGACACGGTTGTTTCGGGAGGTTCCTGCACCGAATCGGGCGGGAGGAAACGCCCGGGTGTTTCCATTGTGAGGATCGTCCGGAGGACACGGTGCAGCACACTGTGGAGGCCTGCCCCGCTTGGGCGGAGCAGCGCCGTGTCCTCGTAGAGCGATTGGCGGCGGCGACCTCTCGCGCCCGGCCCTGGTTCAAGCCATGGTCCTTAGCGAGAGGGAATGGGAAGCCGTCACCTCCTTCTGCGAAGCAGTCATGCTAGTGAAGGAGGTGGCGGAACGTGAGAGGGAAAGAGCCTCACGTCCCAGCCGCCGCGGGAGACGCCCTGGGCGTCGGGGGTCACGTGGTGGCCCCCGGCCACCGTAAAACACCGTATATAGTTATGGGCTAGCTCGCCGTCTGGCCGTCTTATGACGACAGGCCGTGTCGACGGCGCGTTCGTGTTCCAAAGAGATGTCAGCAACCACGTAGGGGTCCGCACGGGCCGATGCCTGCCAGGGCTGCGGGACTGTTCGAAAGAGATACCGCGGCCCTGGAACACAAAGGGCAAAGAAGGAACATGGATGGGTTTTAGTCAGTACAAGTCTGACACTCCCTTCCGCTCCGCCCAGAGCGGGGGGGTCATTTGATGATTTCCCATCATAAAAAAAAAAAAAAAAAAAGCTTGCTGTATTAATATTGAAATATCTCAATAAGATAATATCAGAACTAAGGTATGTAGATATTAGTATCTATCGTTATCACAATGTGTCGTGACAAAAACTAATAAAAAACAAAACTTGTCTAGAAAACTGTAATACCTACTTACGAAATAAATCTTCATATGTGTATTGTGTAAATCGATGGCAAGTAGCAACTAGAAGTATGTGAAAGAGAACTTGCTATATAAAACCGTGATAAATGAACAAAGGCTTTAAACACAATTAAAAGTAATCTTTCCAATTCGAATCGATAAAGATTAATAACAATCTGGAAGTTAGTACCTATTTAGACGTAACAGAACAGACAGTAAAAAATTGGATTTCTCTGATCACGCCATTAAACTCCCACAGGCTTGAGGATGCGGACCTCTTGGCCATTCTATCACGATTCAGTAATGTGAAAATCTAGAACAATTCGGCTGTACAAGCGCCGAATCACAACTTGCAAAAATAAACAAAGCAACTGAAAAATATAATTTAAATTATAAAAACAACATTCATATGATAGGAAAACTTGCGCATTGCCAACTAGTAAAATGATATTTAGATAGCTCTTATTTTATTTTATGTTTGACAAATTGCTCTGCTTAATGTAAAAACGAAACACATATCAGATACCTATAGAGGGTGGCAAGTTGGCAACACATCTGCAATGCCTGTAATATTGCAGATGTTGACCTGCTTATTTGCTATACAACAAGAATATACTGGTCAGTTGGTCGTCTTAGGGGTGGATTTCTCTGTTGTGCACTCTGCTGCTGCTACTATGTGTAGGTGTAGGTATAAAGGATGGAAATAGACCCTTAACGAAGCCGAAAGGCATTAGTTCTCCCCGTCATTGCGATCACTTTTTTGTTCTTGACCATACCTGGGAACCTTTTAGTTACGGAGATATTGGGGGTCAAAGTCCCAACTCTTTCACAAGTTTTTTTATAAATACAAATGTTTAATGCTATAACTTTACTTTTAAATACCTCCACGACCCCGTACTATTCAATCCATCCATCAGCACAATGTTTTGAGTGCGTTACATTTAGCTTTACCGTAAAACGTGATTTTTCACACCAAAAATAAAAGTGGTTTCCAGCAATAATTTTTGCGTAGAGTTACTTAGTTTGATGTACAGAATGCTTGGTTGACGGCTTTGTCAAGGATCCGTTTACACCTTGTACCTATATGGATCATTCTACATACGTAGAAAACTTCTATGGGTAGATTTTCAGGTATCTCAAGCAGCCGGTGTTTTGTTCAAAACATTCGTTAGCTGTGGACAGTTACTTACCTAATACACTCAATAATTAGGAAAGTTTTAGTGGAGTTGTTTTAGTGGAGTTGGTTGAGGTGGTGGTGGTTGTTGGTGGTTTGGTGGGTTGGTGGGTTGGTTGGTGGTTGGTGGTTTGGTGGGTGTTGGTTGGTTTGATGGTGTGGTGTGGTGTGTTGGTGTGGTTGGTTGTTTGTTGGTTTTGGTGTTGTTGGCAGATTCAGAAAATACCTATCTGAAATTCTTGAATTATTCCTTTCGCGACACATATTATTGTTTTGTCTGTTGGCTGTTGGTAAATTTCCTTCCTAAGACACTATGGTTAAAATCAGGTAAGTAGGTAGGTACTGTTGTCGAGGACTGATCATAAATGCTTTTTAAAACTTTCAGGGTACATATCACCGGCAGAGTTGTTCAGTATGACGGGTATCACCCATAATGAAGCATGTAAATGTTCGAAAGAATATAACACAGTTGAGAAAACTCTCAAAGCACATTAAATAGATCTATAGTGACATTCACAAACTGTGGATTTGTCGTATTTCTACATAACATCATTAAGAATGATTCAAGATTGAATAAAAAAACGTTTTAAATTGCGTGGATTAACTAGAATTGATGCTGGGATCAATGTTTATAATTTGCTACATCTAGCACCTAGATGTTTGTATTGCGCGAAGATACAAGAACCACTTAGTGTCGCTTATAACATCGTGTTATGAGAATGACTGCTCATTGTTTTGTATCTGTGATATACTAATAAACGTAGCGTGTCGCTTTACGGTTACGTGTAGACTAGTCCTCACTTATCCCGAGTGGCGAGTGCACGTACCCTTAAAGTAGTTCATCTACTTACTGATAATTTGGTGGTTTTATTCTAAACCCTAACTAGTGTTTCTAGTGAACACCACATTGGCGACGAGTAAAAGCGCAGTAAGTGAAATTATGTACTTGCTTACGGAAATTGGTCAGCAACAAAATTCAGAAAAATTACAAAAAAAAAAAAAAAGTTCTGAAAAAGACAAAACTGAAAAAAGTGACTGTGATCTCAGTGAAAATTAGTAACAAGCCTCATCATAACATCACGCCTGTAATCCCGAGGGTGATCTAAGTGAAATTGGGTGTCAAACATCATCATAAAATTATGCCTGTAATCACCATAAGATTAGGCAGTGTAGGTACCTATTAGGTACTCCAACATTTCGCTCGTTATGTTTAAGTCCCAAGTACTTAATAGGGGCGAACCAATTACAATAGCGAAATTCAGTATTAATGATGATTTGTTTCCGTAATTATGTTTACTTTGTAAATATTTAACTAAAAATTACCTAGGTCTCGAAAAGATCGCTTTTAGCGATAAGACCGCCCATGTTGTCACCCTATGGGAAATGTTTTCTTGTATAAATCTTACTTGTATGGTGTACATAATTAAGAATAGTATACAGTTTTGACCAAGTGCCCCTTCGACAACCTCGAAGTAATGGAAATAAATATTACTTATCCATCGTAAAACCAAATAAAATAAAATAATGGTAGAAAATGCCTATGGCATTAAGTCCGCCTCTGTACTTTGTGCTGGATGTGTTAAATAAATAAATAACACGTGCTTATTGAAATAAATTTCGATCAAAATCTAATGTGCCTACGAGAACGTTTCTGGTAAAAGTTCCTATTGAAAAAAAAAATCTAAAACGAATCTACCTACGAGAACATTTTCTCGTAAATTCCAGTTCGATAATTTCGAAGGAATGAAGGTAATATAATTATCACCTCACCTATTGTTAAAACTGAACAAGTATCATGAAATCTGTTAAGGCTAATGATTTTGACTAAATCTAAAATGTGTTTTGTGCTGTCATCAAAAACAAAATAAGAAATAAATACGATGCAATTCGATTACTTTTATTGTGAATCGGATCGAAGCCGTTCAATACGATCCTAGAATCGTATCGCGTGGTTACGATTCAGATAATACAAAGTATCGATGCAAGTATCATACATCCCTAGCTCCGACGTGTATTAAAATTATAAGTGGCCGCTTTGCTTAGCTAACACTTAACGGGGACTTATAAAGAAACCCTTGGTGAGACTTGCAAGCTACAGTTTGTTTAAGTGCTATGTTATCAGAACTCACAGAACTCTTTGTTATTGGCCGGATATGACCAATAAATTTGTTTCTTTCTTTGTTAAAGCCAAAATAATAAGTTAAGCGATTTGCTTATTTTAACTTCAAAAACTTTATTGTAAATATGTTTTGGTAAAAATAATAAGAATTTGTCGAGACAACCTTGAAATCATTTTACTAATATAGTGTTTACCTCGACTTAATTAAGAAAGGTTATTTTGATTCTCGGTGATACTGTAAGAATCGAAAATAATAACAATAATTTTTTATCTTAAAACTGTAAAAAGGCCGTTAAACAAATACACAATAGAGTCAGAGTACAAAATGCAACAAGAACCTAGCCTAAAATTGACAACAAATGAAACCAAATATCTCACTAGAGAGGTTAATCTTTGGTGCCGATATGGCAGTAAAGATCACAAATAATAGTCTGTGGCTGAAGCCCTGCAAATTATACAATTCGCATAAAAGATGACAAAAGGTCATAACCAGAACCATTGCAAAACAAGGTCCAATAAAAGAAAAAGTGTTTACCTCTGGTCGGCCATAACGTAAATCGTGAAAATGGTTTACCTCTCGTCAAATGACTAGAGTATAATCTCTCGTCAAAAATCTAGAGTAGTATCAATAATGCCAAAAGATGAGGTTAAGATGAAAACGATCATTGAATCTAACTGTAGATTTAAATGATAAAAGACAAAAAATCAAGTCATGAATTTTGACCACGAAGCAAAACTTAAAGTCTACAACCAACAAACGACTCCAAGTAGAACATTGATGGGTCGCTAAATGGTTCATTTTATTTCATTCTCGAGTAAAAAGGTGTTAAGTCAATAACAAAATTCAAAGATGTAAAATTAAAAATCACTATTTATGAAACAATTTCTCTAGTTGTCAGCTTTATAGATGAGTTCCAATTCATTTGGAGCAAAGAAAAATAATAAATAAGACGAACTGGTAAAATGACATCATTAAACCTGGAAGTAAACCATAGTCTTGGGTTTATCTGATGGTACCGAATTTAAAGCCTAATGATGAGAAACATATTTGGTTGTATATGCGTGCTGCGAACGGAGCTATTATTATAAAAAAAACATCACTTGCCCACTATAGAGCAATATTTCAAAATTGGTTATTGTGCAACGCATTTTATCACGTTGAAAATAATATAAAATCTCAACGTTAGTTACAAGCAAGAGCTTTAACGGTTGATGCGAACAAGTTGTCATCTGTATAGACGACATTAAAGTATTAAGAGTGTAGAAAAATGATTTACTACACAAAAAACAGATTTTGTTAAATAAATTCTAAAACCGATTAGTTTCTGAGATTTTGTTATCAGAAATTAAACCACTTGAGAAGTACATTCAAAGCGATCGTAACATTTAGACCACTCGAGAAGTTCAAAATTTACTACAACTAATAGAGTCAAAATTTACAGCTAGTTTTGCATTTTGACAAAAAGAAAAAACAAAAAAAAAAATGTCTATAAGATTTACTTGACAATATGTGGGAAAGAAAAGTACTGTTTTAAATATTATAAAACTATCTGATTAAATTGGCTACACGAGCACAATGTTTATTCAAAGTGCAATAAAAGTGAACAGATATAATAAAAAGTAAAATTGACCACAGATAAACAAGTGGCCAATAATATTTATTGAAATGTTCAAGTACACAATGTCGGTTTACGTCTGACAACAATCCAAAAACAACCATAACGCAATCAGAATAAAGATCACTGTTATTGGGCAGACTTGTCAGTGGCTGCAATCGAACAGCAACCTTACTCCAATGGGAATAAAGATCATTGTCATTTTAAAAGTGATGCCCAATCAGAAGTAAACGTACTATGAGAGAACAGTAGTTTGTACTGCTCATTGTTACTCGGGCAACGATTTATACCTCGGTTTAAAGAAATTTATTTCTCATAAGAACATACAGTCCGCTTATAATGAGATACAAAGTAATAAACATAAATACAGTGACAATACAAATTTCCTCCAGAGTATTAGCAGTTATAATGCACTTAAATGTTTCTTCAGCTTATATTTAAACATATTTACGTTATCACACTCTTTAATCTCGTCCGGTAATGCATTGAACAGATGTACTCCTTCAAATAATATAGTCTTTCTACCGTAATCAGTGCGTACGCTGATGACTTCAAGTTTGTTTTTATATCTATTTCTCAGGTTATGTGACATTGTTTTTTTCTTTAGTTGTATGTTAGTTTGTATTGAGTTAGAAGTTATGTTTTTAATAAGAATGCAGGTGTAATAAATGTATAGCTGTCTAATATTTAATAATTTAGTTTTTTCGTATACGGTCTTTGTTGGAGTAAGATAATTATAATGGAACAAGGTTTTAATTATTTTATTCTGAACTCTTTGAAGTGAATTTAAATTAGTGACCGCTGCGGAACCCCATATCTCAACTAAATATTCTAAATGCGATTTGACTAACGAGTTATAAATTAAAGTGCGTACTTTACTTGGAATGCAGTTTGCTACTTTCCGTAACGCTCCCAATAATGATGTTAATTTACTTCTGAGATGGTCAATGTGTAATTTCCAGGTTAGTTTATCGTCTACCCTCAATCCAAGATATTTTTCGTTAGTTGATCGTTTTATTATTTCATTATTTATTTTAAGAGGCGAGAAGTCTGGTATACGTTTATTTTTAGTGGTAAAAATCATGAATGAGGTTTTTGATGTGTTAATTGTAAGAAGGTTGTACTTTAACCACTCGTTTAATAAATCAAGGTCATGTTGAGCATCTTTTATAATGTTATGAATTGATTTGTCAAAGTAAAAGAGACAGGTGTCGTCTGCATATAGTGTTAGGTGTCCTATTAACCCTATTTTATTTATATTGTTTATATAAATTAGAAAAAGTAATGGACTGATTATTGAACCTTGAGGGCAGCCGTATGAGATAGTTTGAACCGAGCTAGTGTGATCATTTCCTATTTTAACAACTTGACGCCTGTTTTCTAAATACGACTTGAACATTTTATGTGCTGTACCTGTAATACCCATGTTATCTAGCTTTTGGAGCAGTTTTTGATGACTGACAGTATCGAACGCTTTTTTTAAATCAATGAATATTCCTAAGGCATAGCTCTTTTGATCTATAAGAGTCTTAATTTTGGTAACTAGATCCGTTGCCGCCGAAAGAGTACTTGATTTCGAGCGGAAGCCATATTGTTCATTTATTAGAAAGTTTTTATTTGTCAAATAGTTATTTAGGCGACTATATATTACGCGTTCGAATATTTTGGACATAACAGGTAAGACTGACACCGGTCTATAGTTACTTGGGTCAGTCCTCTTCCCAGATTTGTAAATAGGACTGACCCTAGCCACCTTGAGAGTGTCGGGAAAAGTTCCGTGTCGCAAACAGGCATTTATACAGTTGGTCAGATGCTCAACGATTATATTTTGCAAACATTTTATTGCCTTAGTACTAATACCATCCAGACCAGTGCTAGTGTTACTATCGAGGTCGTCTATGATTCTAATTATTTCCTCTGAGGTGCACGGCGTTAGTTCGTCTAGTGTTATGTCATGTGTATAGTTGTGATCGTACATCAATGTGTTGCCCGTATTTGTGTGATATGTGTCTGGTATTTGTTTTGCTAAGTCTGCGCCTATGGATGAGAAGAAAGAATTAAACAAGTCACATATTGAGTAACCTTCTGTTAGAAGTCCAGCGTTTGACATAAGTTTGGGAGGAGGGGCACTGTCTTTAATTTTATTTAAACCTAAGTTATTAATCAGGTCCCACATTTTTTTTGGTTGACTACTGCAGCTTTGAAATAACTCATAGTAATAGGTCGTCTTATGCGTGTTCATTAACATCTTCACATTTAGTTGTTCTTTCTGGTACTTTTTTCGCAAATCGTCATTATCTGGGTTTAATTTGGTTTGCTGCCATAAACTATTTCGTGAATTGATTGCGTTTATAATGTTCTGATTAATCCAGTCTTGTTGGGGGGGGGGGTTTAGAATTTTAACCTTATCTTTTCTGTTATTTTCTATCTGTTCTGAAATAAATATCTCTAGTTGATTATAGTCGTGGTCATCATTGCTGTATTTTGCTTCTAGTGTGTTGTTGTACAAATTCTCGTAATCCAGAGCCTTATAATGTTTCTTTGTGTTATGCTGAGGAGGCAAACTTCTCATTTCTAGATATATCTGCTTATGGTCAGAAAGACTTGATTCAATTATCGAAACGCTGATAGAATGGTTGTTTATATTAGTACATACATGGTCCAGTATTGTGTTTGTTGTGGCCGTGTCACGCGTGCTGTATGATTTGTTGATTTTATTTATTATTCTATAGCCGGCTTCCTGGACTCCATGTTGATATTTTGATACATTACTGTTTGCATTTAGTAAATCTATATTGAAATCTCCAAAAACTATTGATCGTTTTCGTCGCTCCAGTTGGGATGAATATATTTCTAAAAAGTTTTTTAGTATACCTCCGCAATTAAATTCATACTTTTGGCTACTATGACCCAAAATATCAAAGCCAAGTAAACATGTTCTGTTAGTTAAAGGACTGTACTAATTCAGTATAACAACAAATATCATCCTGTCCTTCGGAAACAAGAGTCTGATAGACGTTGAAAAAACATTACTGTCAGACCAAAAACAACCATTTGCTTGGGATGATTATATGAACTTCTCACGGATCATGAGCCTTACTCTTAGCCTAGGTTATATCTCGCACAAAATGTAAACTTTGAGAGTGACCTAAGGGAATTTCAAAGGCAAGCATAAAAAAGAACCTGGTCCATATTATCCTTAAAATGATTATTGCAGCATCGAATAATAAGTAAAAAAAAAACGCTGCTATATAAATAATTACACATGAACTTTAGTAACATGAAATTCATGAAACCGTTTTATAGAGCAACCAAACTCTTAATATCACTAATTTGAAAACAAAATAATGCCTGAGTGGAAGCATTGTCGATTAGGACATCAAATTGAAGGTTAGACTACATACAAAGGTCTGGTTGCCGATGTTGACAAAGAAAGACGCCGTAAATAGGTTTAGTCTCAAGACCAAAACCTCTAGTATAGTTAAAGGCGTGAACTTCCTTCAGAAGGTTGTAGGAATAAAGCTTTGATTTTTGAATCCACTGCCAAGTGGAGATTATCTTTTCATGATTATCGACTATTACAGTCGATACAAAGAGATTGAAATGTAAATTATTCTTTCTCTCTACATATACAGGACACGGTAAAGGTATTGAGGAATCTTTTCTTAAACCGGAATCCTGCAAGTATAAAATCTGAGTTCGACAGACAACTTAGTCTCAAGAATTGGAGAGATTCTGTATAAAAAAGGAATAAACGAAGTTCTTTACTAGCCAAAGAGTACTTACTCAACAAAGAGCTAAGATACAAGGTCGTCTTCTAGACAAAGAGTACTTACTCAACAAAGAGCTAAGATACAAGTTCCTCTACTAGACAGTACTTACCAAAGAGCTAAGATGGGGAGACACAACAGGGATATCCTTCAACAATTGAAAATTAATCAATGCGAAAATCAGCCTGAAAGGGTGATTTGTTATAGTACTTAAAGATGTATATTAATGATGTACACCTCAACTACACAGAAAAAAAAAAAAAAACACCATCAGAGCTGTTTCATGCAAGACCGTTTAGAGGTAACGTGGAGATAAATAACCATAAAGAGATCTCGAAGTTGATACAACCATTCAAAAGTTGGACAGATTTGACCAGAAACGGCTTTTGTCACCCAAAGCAGATAAGCGGAGATAGCAGAAAAGTTACACATTGAGAATTGGGATTGGAGAAAAAGTACATGTAGAGAACATGATGAACGAAAATAATATACCTCTGCAATTTAATCCACACCGCAGCGTACTGAAACATAAGGTATGCCGAAACTGGTCAAGGCTACCGACACATGACGAAGATCATGGAACACCTAAAGAAGGTATAAATAAGAGTAATTAAAACTGGTCAATTGAAACTTATCGATCACAAAACGTAAGATACTTACGTATTTTAAAGTTAAGCATAATGCAATAAAGTAAGTTTAATGCTAAATAGTGCAGGTACTGAAAGTACCTAAAATGTAATTAAATTCTAAATAGAAATATTGTCATTGTACTTTAAATGAATGAATGACTGAATTTTAAATGATGCTAAATATTGTAACTATTGTACTTAAAACTAATTTTATTAAAAAATTAAAGAAACAATGTATATGCCTACAATATTTGCACCTGGCTTATGTCTATTAACATTATTAATTTATCTGAAATTGTTTAAATTTTTATATAGTGTACCTATGTTAGCATAATTGATATTATATGGTAACATATAAAAGTAATTGTATTCCAGATATGTAAACTTAATATTATAACTATTACACCAATTAGTATAACCTACACATTTTTGTAAAACATTTTAAAAGAGTAAGTATGGAGTTTCTTCCCATTCTTCTCCATACAAACTACCTTAGCGAATGGGAAAATGAAAAGAACTCATTTCCTAAAGTGACCTCTAATGGTCTAATTGAAATAAATATTTTCATATAAAAAGGAAGAGATGTGATATATTAATAAACGTAGCGTGACGCTTTACGGTTACGTGTAGACTAGTCCTCACTTATCCCGAGTGGCGAGTGCACGTACCCTTAAAGTAGTCCATCTACTTACTGATAATTTGGTGGTTTTATTCTAAACCCTAACTAGTGTTTCTAGTGAACACCACAGTATCAATGCCGTTCATCTGTTTGAATTGTTATTTGTATCAAACTTAGCACTTATTGGTAACTTTTATGGACTCGAAGTCTTTTTATTATGTGCAGGACTGCCCGTCGCACACATTGATTCTATTTTTATTTTTGCGGTTTCATTTTATTCAGTGAATTATTATTTCTTTATTAATTCTTTCTCTTATCTAATACATTTTTAAATATTTTCAATAACAAAAGTAAACAATATACTCCTAATTTTTAAGTAAATATTTTAGTCTTGATTGTTATTTCAAATCATCACACGGTATGGGCCACTTACAAACACATTAAACTTCTATTTTATGGCTTGACAGACTGACAAGTTACCGTAATTCATAACGAAGTGTCCTTTCTTTCTTTGAATATTGCAACACTTGGAAACGCATAAATTATTTATTTAATGGGAAAGGCACTGAGAAATAAAAGCTAACTGACAGGTCAAATGTAATATTTCAACAAAATTCTTAAGAAACAACATAAAATTATCCGATTTCTAAGTGATACTAACGCTACATCTGCTTATCATGTTTTGGATTTTGCATGGCCCGGGAAAAAAAACACTTGAGACGGTTGTACAAAAACTAAACGAATTCTGGAAAGGCGACCCAAGCGTGGTGGGTTTTAGAGGCTGGGGCCGGAGAAAAATTGGTGGATTCGGGGCAGTTGGTTTTAAATCGCGGAAGGGTCCATACGTGGAGTCGAGCTAAGTCAGGGAGTCGGTCTAAAAACGGTTAAAGAGCTAGGACGTCTTAGGGTAGGTTCGTAATGTTAGCGTTATCTTGGTACCAAGATGGACATGTCCCAGAGGACTGTCGTAAGAGAGCGATTAGTATTTTGTAAGTTAAATATAAGTATTTGTAATAAGTTTAGTTAAAGTGAGTGTGTGTCGAGACGCAGTAGGAGAAGCTGTGGCGGAGGCGAAACTGGTATTGTGCGCAGTACTCTGTAAGTTAGTTATAGACTAATCATCTTCAATGTACACGTGGTAAGTGTTAACTATAATTACCTCCTAGCTTAAGTAGCAGTTTGGCGATGGCGCAGAGAGACTGTTAATAATCATTTATTTCATTATGACGGTACAGCCGCTTTATCATCACCATGTATACTATTTTTTCTTATGTGTTATGTGTCCACGTCTCCTAGTCCGAACCTTGGCACATATTCGTCATTTGCGTTTGGTTATAGAGAACGGAGACCGCCTTTCGCTACACTGTTCACGCATTTCATACATACGACATATACACTGTACACCAACACACCCGACTAATGACGAATGTTGACTTTTATCTGACTCACCACAAAGGCAGAACCGTAATATTCGCATTCCAATTAGAATAAACTGTATTGTTCAGTGGTGAAGGCCGCACTGTAATATTCACGGATTGATTAAAACAAATTATATTGCTCAGTAATATTATACCGTCTTGAACTTGTGGTACAAATCAACCAAACGCTGTTGATGAATACTGCTTCCTGTAAAAGTCTAGCTCAGAAACATTGCGTAGAGATTGTTGGCGCACATTTCAGGGAGCGGGGGTAGGTTTCACTAAGTATCCTAAACTGAATGGATAGCTACGTTCTTAGGAACGCTAGGGACTGAGTCTCGTTAAAACAAACCCCGGCTGCCACAGGCCTATTACTGAATCGACACTATTTAGCGAGACACGCAACCACGACTTGGGGCAGAGTAAAGAAATGTGAAGTGACGATGGAATAACCACTTTGGCGTCCACCAATAACAATCGCAATATGTTCTGTTACAGTCCGAGTCTACGGTACGCTTGTGCAAATTGTGTTATAATATAGTAATTGGGGTAATCTGCCATAAAAGTGTTATTAACGTGCGTCCTCAATGGCAGTGGCCTCACAACCCACTGCCTTAGGATTGGGAAAGACAGTAAATAGAGCTTAAGGAACGTGCCCTATTCGAGTTCGTAGCAGTGCCCTCAGTAGGGCTATGCACTTAGGTACACGTACGGCAAACGTTGTAAAACGGTTCCATGTTGTAACATGGAATCGTTTGCGTTTGCGAATCGGCATCTAGTATTTTGGAATCAAATAAATTAACGTAACGAATAAATAAATAAATTCTTAAGCGCAAGCGGAACGTTTCCTTTACCAAACATTTCCTAATATATCATATCTTTGCGCCCTCTTGTCTTATTATCGTATTACCTTCATACTTTATTATTATTTTAGTTTTATAAGATTAAATATTATTCATGTATATGTCTTAACTGTGAATCCCCAATATTAACTTCACCTTGTACCCCTCCCTGTCCCCTAGCTTCTAAAGTCAGGACAGGGCTGGAGGTCAGTTCTATTAGTCGGTAGGAAGATGACCAGTCTGGGACGAGTCTTATAAGGCCGTGCGGATGGCGGAGCACGGCCACTCCCCCTTCGGGGGGAGCCGACACTAATACTAATATGTACATGAATTAGGAAAAACGAAAATTTTAGCAGCCTTGGGTAATTTACGAACAGTCACAATTGCAACGCATGCGGTGTACAGCTTACTTTTACCAGATTTTAGCATCATGTAAGGGTTGTATTAGTTAAGTACCTACTTTAAGATCTGTAACACTATAATCTATGCACCTTGTACACCTTTTATATGCACTATCCTATCAAATATATTTCAGGATTATTCGAGCATTCACTCGTTTCATTTACGATCAACACCGCACCTTACATGGCGACCCTGCCAGAGGACGCTACGCGAACTTGAGACGTTAAGTGTGACTCCGTGACAGAATACCATTCGATGAGTAACGAAAAATAATAGTGAAAATGGGACGAGTAGTGACTTTTCGGGCCTACGGACTGGACGTCAGAGGGACTGTACTAATCATCCACAAAAATGGGCAAGCAGCAGTCTAAAGAGGAGACCCTGATCGTTCAAAACGCGGCGGCTGGCAGTAACCAAGCAATAGCAGAAGAACTTCGCTTTCATATGTCCACATCCAACATTATACTGTCCTGTATCCTGCTTATACTACTACTCGGTGTATTGAGCTTCGTATATCGGCTGTACAAAAGGTGCCATAAAAAATGGATCACCAATGAGATAAATAGAACGACTATGAGGAGATCTCTTTTCCGTCGACGCATGCGGCTGGGGGCCACGGAGCCATCTTCGAAAAACTACGAGGAAGATATAGTGTAAAAAGTGCGATTTAAAAGTGCATCCCAATAAAATAATCAAGTGCATAAATAAAAACACATATTAATCGTGTTAACATTCCAACAAGATCATCGATTACCAAATATGGACGATGCGCTGATTGAACTTTGGACCTTGGAATTAATTGCGTGCGGTGTTTAGTCAATAATACTTATACTAATGTTTAATACTGTATTGCAAACACATCATTTCTCCTTTTATGTTATGATGGTAAAAAGGTATGGATGCTATTTTGAAATTGTACAATGATTTAAAGCAGATAAGAGTATACTTAATAAAGTTAGGACCAAAAAGAAGGTCAGACAGAATATTAGAAAATAAATTAAAAATAAATTTAATTGTTGTCGTCAATTTATAGATTTACGTGAGGATATTTTATTGTTGAGTGAAAGTGATATATTAGAGAAGTCGTCAAAAATGAATTCATTTGATTTGAAAACTGCCTTAACTCTTTTACCTATTATGACAAATGAGGAAACAAGTATAAAACAACTAATTGATAACATCGAATACTATAACTCTCTACTGAAGGATAGTGCTTGTAAACAAAATTTAATTAATTTCGTCTTGAAAAGTAGACTTTCACAAGAAGCTAAGATAAAGTTAAATGCAAAGTATGACACTGTAAATGACTTAATTGATGACATTAAAAAAGTGTTATTACCTAAGAAAGCAGCAACGGCAATACAAAATAAATTAATGAAAATAAAATTAAATGAGCTGTCGGTTGCTGATTACGGGAAAGAAATCACGGAATTATTTGTGGATATGACGATTACGCAAGCTAACGACAATGAACAGAACTTTAGTATATTAAAACCAATTAACGAAATGATAGCAATCAAACAATTTGCCGATGGTTTGCGAAATCGAAGACTAAGTACAATTATTTCTGCAAGAAATTACAGCTCATTAAAGGACGCAGTCCAAGCAGCGCAAGACGAGGAGCTCTCGACTACAACTCCACATGGAGAAATCATGAGTATGTATAAAAGGCCCCACAATAATTTCTATAATAACAGAAGCCGTTCAAATAATTATAGAGGCCAACGTGGTGGAGGTAGAAACTTCTACGCATACAGAGGCCAACCGCGAGGGCAGCAGCAACGATACCGCCCTACCTCTCGGAGGCAGACGGCTCGAGGAGGAACCAGCAGTCACAGATGGCAAAGAGGTAACTTTAATTATTCAAATAGAAGAAATCAAGGGATACCTAAAGAGCGTGACGTCAATGTTCTTAATAACTCGGAACAAAACACGGAATCAGGATTAACATCCAATCAGTTTTTTCGTGACTAACAGTAATAAATATATTTTAGCTAGTGATAGTAATTGTTATATTTCTTTATTATCATCATTCCATAACCGTCATATTAAGAAACATTATTTTCTAGTAGATTCTGGAGCATCGGTGGCAGCGTGTACATATAAACATACTCTCGAATGCGGCATTCCAATCCATAACGAGCATGTAGCCATAAACGGTTTAGGTGGCAGAGTCCAAGCGATAGGATACTTATATTTACAATTTAACTTAAATGGTGAAACAATTAGTCAGAAGTTCTTTGTTATTCATAACTTACCTATTAAGGGAGGTGGAATTTTAGGTCGTGACTTTTTAAATAAATATAAGGCTCAGCTAGATTTCGATAAAAATATTTTAACTTTATCTACCGAAAGGACAACTATTTGTTTGCCACTACTGAGTAAATATAATGAAACATTAGATGTTCCTGCTAGAAGTGAGTCTATACACTTCTTACAAACGAACTTTAATGAGGATTGTGTAGTAACTTCAAAAGAACTAACACATGGTGTGTTTTAGCAAGTTCTATAGGTACTCCTAAACATGGACTAATACCTATTAAAATATTAAACGTTAATGACGAAGATATATCGCTAACGGAAATAGAACCTAACATTAGCAAACTTAGTGAATTTGACGTCTGTCTCTATGAAAAAACGCAAAATGACGCAGACAGGGTTAAAAACTTATTTTCTCAATTAAAATTGCAGCATTTAAATAATGAAGAACAAAAAACTATAGAAAATATATGTGCAAAATATTCGGATATATTTAACCTCCCCAAAGACAAATTAACTACTACAAATGTATACAGTCATACTATAACCGTAAAACCTAACACAACACCAGTACACGGTATTGTTTTGAAAATTCAAAACAATACCGTTTGCCACATTCTCAAAAAAGTGAAATAAAACGTCAGATTAATAAAATGCTAGAGGAAGGTATTATAGAACCAAGTAAAAGTGACTAGTCCAGTCCAATATTATTGGTACCGAAGAAATCGAATTCCACTGGAGAAAATAAATGGAGACTAGTAGTTGATTACCGAAAACTAAATAATTGCATAGAGGACGATAAATTCCCATTACCGGATATTACAGAAATATTAGAATCATTGTCGGGTAGCATTTATTTCACACATCTTGATTTGCACCAAGGCTATTATAACGTCAAATTAGAGGAAGACAGCAGAAAGTTCACAGCATTTCATTCCGGACAGTTTCAGATGACACGTATGCCTATGGGATTGAAAACCAGTCCTAGTTCGTTTTCAAGAATGATAACAATAGCAATGGCCGGTCTAAAATATGAAAATTTTTTGATATATTTAGATGATTTAATAGTATTTGGACGTAACTTAGAACAACATAATAAAAATTTAAAAGATATTTTTGAAAGATTACGAACCGTTAACTTAAAGTTAAATCCCACCAAGTGTGATTTTCTTAGAAAACAAATTTTGTACTTGGGACACGTAATTTCAAGTGACGGTATAATGCCTGACCCTGCAAAAATAACTGCAGTTAAAAATTATCCATGTCCAGCAAGCACAGAAGAAGTAAAAAGATTCGTAGCTTTCACCAATTATTACAGAAAATTCATACCAAAATTTGCTGAAATTGCTTACCTTTAAATACATTAACAAAAAAAGGCGTACCATTCGAATGGAGTGAGGCATGTCAAGAAGCATTTGAAAAATTAAAACAACGTTTAATACGTCCACCAGTGTTACAGTATCCTGATTTTTCAGAAGGAAATCGTTTTATAGTTCACACAGATGCATCAAATAATGCTATAGGAGCAATTTTGTCAAATAATAACAGACGACCTGTAGCTTTCGCTAGCAGAAGTTTAAACAAGGCCGAAAAGAATTACCCTGTCATAGAAAAAGAACTTCTGGCAATTGTATGGGCTGTGAAATATTTTCGTCCATATTTGTATGGAAGACCTTTTATAATATTTACAGACCATAAACCATTAGTATACTTGTTCAATATGAAAGACCCATCAAGTAGACTAATGAAATTTAGAATGACTTTAGAGGAGTATAATTTTGAAGTACAATACATAACACAAAATACAATACATACAATACATAGCTGCAGATGCACTGTCTAGAATTACTATAAAAGCATTGAAGGAAATGCATGAAAGTATAATGAACGTCGTGACAAGAGCACAAGCGAAAAAATTAAATAAACCAGACTCAACGGTGGATATGGATGTTTCAGACTTGAGGCCTGATCAACCAAAAGTCGTAAGCACTCATATTAGACCCAAAGAATCTGTCGAATTAAAATTTATTGATATAAAAGAATTAAGAATCTTAAAGAAAATGGGGGTTATTTCCAAAGAAAATAAAATATTCTGTTATGTAGAAAATAAATCAACAGTTTACGTGAAATTCCTCAGTTCCCAATCGCAAATGACGCGAGACGCATTTGTGAGAGACTTAGATGAATTTTGCAAACTATTAAAATTAAAGGAAATATACATATTAAAAAATAAAGACAACGAGAACTTTATAAAAAAGTTAATAACGTCAATAAAAAATAATAAAAGTAGGTCCGGACCGCGCGTATGCATTTTAAGTGATGTAAAAAGGATAGAGAACAAGGATGATAAGAAAGTAATTTTAAATGACTTTCATCTCTTACCAAGTAGTGGCCATGCTGGTATGAGACGGATGTCAAATAACATAAAGAAATACTATTATTGGCCCGGTATTGATAATGATGTTCGGGAATTTGTAAAGCGGTGTGACAAATGTCAGCGGCAAAAGTATTCAATACCTAAGAAAGAACCCATGGTGATTACTAGTACAGCTAATACTGCGTTTGAAAAAGTATATTTAGATTTGGTAGGTCCATTAGAAACAGACAATGATAATTTTACATACGTGCTAACATTACAATGTGAACTCACAAAATATGTAGAAGGCTATCCCTTAATTTCTAAAAAATCAGAAGAAGTGGCGAGGTGTTTTGTCAACAACTTCATTCTCAGATACGGTATGCCGAAAGTAATAGCGACAGACCGAGGAAAGGAGTTTCTCTCAGAAATATTTCAACAGGTATGTAAATTATTAAACATAAAACAACTTAATTCTACAGCATACCATCACCAGTCCATAGGAGCATTGGAAGTCACTCATAAACATTTGAATGCGTTTTTGCGTATTCAAACAGAGAATCATCCAGAAAACTGGAGTAAGTGGATTCCTTTTTAGTGTTTTGCATATAACACGGGCGTACATACAGAAACAGGATTCACTCCATACGAGTTAGTTTTTGGTAAGAAATGTTCTCTTCCTAGCAACCTGACAACAGACTTAGAACCATTATATAACTTTGACAGCTATCCTCATGAATTAAAATACCGATTGCAACTTTCGCAAAAAGAGGCTAGAAATAACCTATTAAAAAGTAAGTTGAATAGAAAGATAGTATACGATAAAAATGTAAACCCTATAAACTATAAAGAGAATGATTTAATTTTAGTTAAAAATGATACGTTACGTAAGAAATTAGACAACTTATATTCAGGACCATTCAAAGCTGTAAAAGATATACCACCAAACGTAGAAATAATTGATCAAAATGGGAAAAGGACATTATTCATAAAAATCGAACAAAACCATACTATGTATCGTAATATTAAATAAGAAAAAAAAAAAAAACAATTACTTATTTTTTTTTTTTTTTCAATAAGTGCGGTGATGTAAGGGTTGTATTATTTAAGTACCTACTTTAAGATCTGTAACACTATAATCTATGCACCTTGTACACCTTTTATATGCACTATCCTATCAAATATATTTCAGGATTATTCGAGCATTCACTCGTTTCATTTACGATCAACACCGCACCTTACAATCAAATTATCAAGAACATGAAAAAAATGTTCTTGTAAAGTTAATGTTCTTGTTCTTGTAAATTTGATGTCTTTCTTTTTTCCAAATTTTCCCAATCAACCTTGAAGTTAATGCTATAACGATAAAGTTGAAAATCTATTTAAGAAATTTGACAGTTTGTAGTAGCTTCATGTGCTGGTCTGTACGTTTGCTAACTTTTTCACCGCGGGTGACACCGCGGGCGCAGCTCGTTAAAAATATTTTGATGGTAGGTGAACAAAAATATTTATAAAACAATACGTACCAAAGAGTAAATTTTATTTTTATAGAAATATGCTTATATCATACGCTTAATTTTATATATGCTTAAACTTAGGCATTATCATAACTCTGTTTGCTTCTCAGTCTCAGTCTTAGTGGTAAGCCTCCTTCAATAGACTGCACAATATTGCTCCCGTGGTTCACTTCTAATGTACGCTTGGTGGTAGCCGCTGCTTCTACGCTGAACTTGTGCAGTATTGCTGCGAGCCCTGCTAGGGACTGCATCTCCCCTAGTCGTGCACCTGAACACAAAATAAGATAGTTAAATTTAGTTCCTTTTGATTGTTTAGCGAGATTTCACCGACTGGTAATACATATTATTATGACAAACCCACATTTCACCTGTTATATTTAAGTCCCATGCAAAAGGCGGTGAGCCTATTGCTGTCAATTGGGCATTAGTCTAGACTCCAGATTACTACAGAGAGATTCCCGATGAAAATATGAAATAAGTACTTCTTTGTTCGACCTAAGAATCGAATTCTTTACAAAATTACCTAGTCACTGTCACTGCCTAACTAGAAGGCTTCTGGGTCTAGGCTAGTCGTCTGTAGGTTTTTCCTGTTCATGTCATATAAGGAGGTCGTGGGTTGGGGAATTTAGAATTTATTGTTATTGAATTAATCTTTGCTCAATACTGACTTAGGGAAAAATAAGCTACCTTATTGTGTATATTTACCACATTATTAAATAGGTAACTGCTAAATAAACGCAGCCGTTCTCATTCATAAAGTAAATTATGAGTATTTAATCATTTAAGTACTCACATTGCATCATATGTATGTAAATACCTGCTTTTAGCTAGTGAAACCTAGGTTGCTAGGTTATATTACTCGTAGATATCGGTATAACTGTTATCCGCACCACCGATTACTAGGCCGTAAGCCCCATAAAAATAAGGTTATTCCTAACTGAAAATGACATTTCTAGATGATTTGATTCCATTATAAAAGTTAGCTGGAAGTGAATGACCAATAATAATTTCTTTGTTACATGTTCAGTCCATAATTAAATTACCTACCAATAAAATAGTATACAGCAACAGATGCAACTAAAGTAGGATTATGCAAATTTATATTTGAATAATTAATGATATGTTATTGCTAACGCAGAATAGAATAATAACTAATTCTAATTATAACTTAATAAGCCAAGGTTTCTAAGTACTCACCAATGCATTGTCGAGGTCCTTCACCGAACGGCATGTACGCGTACTTATGCTTTTCCACATTCGGATCGTTGAATCTGTCTGGGAGGAACTCAGTAGGATTATCAAAATACTTCTCGTCGTTCTGTATGGCCTGCACTGGAATTATGATCTTTACACCAGGGTCGAGGGTGAGGCCCAACTCCGGGATCGTGTACTTCCTCGCACAAACTCTGTGTAAGTTTCCTAAAGAGGGGAATATCCTCATGGCCTCCTTGAACGCGTTACTCAGTGGTGTCATCTCAGAGATCGAATCGTAGCACAGTTTGTTGTTGTACTTCGCAAGCACTTGATCGATATCCTCCTGGACTTTCCTCTGTTCTTCCGGATGGAACGCTAACTGGTGTAACATGAAGCTGGTCGCTGATGAAGAAGTCTCGAACCCAGCTGCGAAGAACACGAACACCTGTGCCACCATACATGTGAGGTCCATCTCCATCTCCACATGCTCAGGTTTCCCATCCGCAGTTCTCTTCTCCACCGACTCTCCCGTTATCTTTCCTTTATCTTCCAGTTCCAGAAGTAAATCAATAAAATCATTCCGACCAATGGGCTTATTGTTTCTCTATTTGCGAATATTTACAACGATTTCTTGTAAAGAATCCATCAAAATAGTCTCGCGTAAAGTTCTTTGAGCTATTCTTCTGAAGTCGGGGAAGAGGTCGTACAATGCTACGATGACATAATTCTTCCAAGATCTCTTGAATATCTTCCTGCCCAGATCTCTGAAGAGGGAGTGCTCGTCGTTGATGGTGTCCATCTGTATGCCGAAACCGCAGGCGCCGATGAACTCGGTAGTGAAGCGCGCCATCAGCTCGCGCACGTCGCAGTCTCCGCCGCGGTTCACGATGTCTTCACCGACTTGCTGCAGCTTTTCCGCGCACTGCACCACCAGCGGGAACATGTTTTTTAGCTTGGCGGTGGTGAACGTTGACGTCAGACGTTGTCTCAATAACTTCCATTTGTCACCATCGACATGGAACAGGTTAAGAAACACGGGCTCAAGTTCAGGATCCCTACCCATTCCCCTTGGGTAGAAAGACGCGAAGTCCACACTGAGGATCCTTCTCACTATATCCAGGTCCCTGACGACCAGCTCGGGTGTTGTTCCTCTGTACAAGCCCACTACTGGCTCGTTGGGGTACTTGTTGTATAGTTCCACGGCTATTTCTACGATACTTTTCTTGGCAACAATATTATCGTATAGCGTTCCGAAGACTGGCACTGGTTTCTCGTATTTCACATTGCGTTTTTCCCAATAATCGTGGTTTCTGGTAGTGTAATAGTACAGTAGCACGAGCACGAGCGGCAGCAGTAGGAGGATCATGTTGGCTTGAAACTAGCGGCTGGACTGAGTGGCGGCTATTATTACTATTTATCCAGATATCAATGAATGATTAAACCTACGTACATATGTGTATTCACCTCTATGCGTACGGTTCCGTCGGACAGCGTGCCGGCCCTGTTGTTTTTACTTTCGGACTCTGATTTAACTGTCTCAAAATTTATTGTGCAACTGGTTTTATAAAACCTTGAACTTGTAAATGGCGCAGTTATTTTGATATTTCTTATTTTGTAATATTCTCAGCTTTATTAACTGTGAACTTGCTTGATGTTCGGCCTTTTTACCTGTAATTAAGAAAAATAATAATTATATTGCGTAAATGAAATCTTATAAATAATTAATCTTATGAGAGTGTTTAAAACATAAACTAGGAATATTACCGCTTTCGCAACTTTTTAGGTATTTTTTTTGTTAGCACTGCTAAGCAAGTCCTCCCCTTTCTCCTTCGAAACCTTTCTAACTTATACGATCTCTGGCCATGTCAGCCAATCAAACAACATGAAATCGTCCTACCACCTTCGACACCTGTCGAGTGACGAATTATAGGACTAAGCTATTTTCAAACAATGCTCCAATAAGTTTATAACACGGCCTGTGAGTGTTTGTCCTCCTGTTTCTCTCATATCTTTGCCAATGTGTAACCGTTCGATAAAATCATAGCTCAGGGGATTTTCTGTTTATTTCAGAAGCCATCAGCCGATGTAAGTGCTCCACTAATGTACTTCGATAAAGTCTCTGATTCATCTGCTTAGCCTTTTCAAAACTGTTGGACTTAGATTTCTAGTCCAACCAGGTTGAGAACCAGTATTTTTCATGGAGATATTCTAAAATACATTAAGGTGACAACAGGTATCTTCGATATCCTTGCCGGATTGCCGCCATGGGATCTGGAGGCGATAGTCCTCGCGCGCCTTCACGAATGGCGCGCGGAGGCACTACGTCGTGGGAAAACTCCACTGCCGCGGCAAATCGCCGCTCAGCGGACAGACCTCCGGCGCGATCTCATGGTGACATGGAGAGAGCGACTGTCGCAACCCCGTGCAGGGCACGCCACCATAGTGGCGATAAGTCCCCTCTTTGAGGAGTGGCTAGAGAGGCGCCACGGCGCCCTCACCTTCCGCCTGACGCAGGTCCTCACCGGACACGGTTGTTTCGGGAGGTTCCTGCACCGAATCGGGCGGGAGGAAACGCCCGGGTGTTTCCATTGTGAGGATCGTCCGGAGGACACGGTGCAGCACACTGTGGAGGCCTGCCCCGCTTGGGCGGAGCAGCGCCGTGTCCTCGTAGAGCGATTGGCGGCGGCGACCTCTCGCGCCCGGCCCTGGTTCAAGCCATGGTCCGGAGCGAGAGGGAATGGGAAGCCGTCACCTCCTTCTGCGAAGCAGTCATGCTAGTGAAGGAGGTGGCGGAACGTGAGAGGGAAAGAGCCTCACGTCCCAGCCGCCGCGGGAGACGCCCTGGGCGTCGGGGGTCACGTGGTGGCCCCCGGCCACCGTAAAACACCGTATATAGTTATGAGCTAGCTCGCCGTCTGGCCGTCTTATGACGACAGGCCGTGTCGACGGCGCGTTCGTGTTCCAAAGAGATGTCAGCAACCACGTAGGGGTCCGCACGGGCCGATGCCTGCCAGGGCTGCGGGACTGTTCGAAAGAGATACCGCGGCCCTGGAACACAAAGGGCAAAGAAGGAACATGGATGGGTTTTAGTCAGTACAAGTCTGACACTCCCTTCCGCTCCGCCCAGAGCGGGGGGGTCATTTGATGATTTCCCATCATAAAAAAAAAAAAAGCTTGCTGTATTAATATTGAAATATCTCAATAAGATAATATCAGAACTAAGGTATGTAGATATTAGTATCTATCGTTATCACAATGTGTCGTGACAAAAACTAATAAAAAACAAAACTTGTCTAGAAAACTGTAATACCTACTTACGAAATAAATCTTCATATGTGTATTGTGTAAATCGATGGCAAGTAGCAACTAGAAGTATGTGAAATAGAACTTGCTATATAAAACCGTGATAAATGAACAAAGGCTTTAAACACAATTAAAAGTAATCTTTCCAATTCGAATCGATAAAGATTAATAACAATCTGGAAGTTAGTACCTATTTAGACGTAACAGAACAGGCAGTAAAAAATTGGATTTCTCTGATCACGCCATTAAACTCCCACAGGCTTGAGGATGCGGACCTCTTGGCCATTCTATCACGATTCAGTAATGTGAAAATCTAGAACAATTCGGCTGTACAAGCGCCGAATCACAACTTGCAAAAATAAACAAAGCAACTGAAAAATATAATTTAAATTATAAAAACAACATTCATATGATAGGAAAACTTGCGCATTGCCAACTAGTAAAATGATATTTAGATAGCTCTTATTTTATTTTATGTTTGACAAATTGCTCTGCTTAATGTAAAAACGAAACACATATCAGATACCTATAGAGGGTGGCAAGTTGGCAACACATCTGCAATGCCTGTAATATTGCAGATGTTGACCTGCTTATTTGCTATACAATAAGAATATACTGGTCAGTTGGTCGTCTTAGGGGTGGATTTCTCTCTGTTGTGCACTCTGCTGCTGCTACTATGTGTAGGTGTAGGTATAATAAAGGATGGAAATAGACCCTTAACGAAGCCGAAAGGCATTTGTTCTCCCCGTCATTGCGATCACTTTTTTGTTCTTGACCATACCTGGGAACCTTTTAGTTACGGAGATATTGGGGGTCAAAGTCCCAACTCTTTCACAAGTTTTTTTTTAAATACAAATGTTTAATGCTATAACTTTACTTTTAAATACCTCCACGACCCCGTACTATTCAATCCATCCATCAGCACAATGTTTTGAGTGCGTTACATTTAGCTTTACCGTAAACGTGATTTTTCACACCAAAAATAAAAGTGGTTTCCAGCAATAATTTTTGCGTAGAGTTACTTAGTTTGATGTACAGAATGCTTGGTTGACGGCTTTGTCAAGGATCCGTTTACACCTTGTACCTATATGGATCATTCTACATACGTAGAAAACTTCTATGGGTAGATTTTCAGGTATCTCAAGCAGCCGGTGTTTTGTTCAAAACATTCGTTAGCTGTGGACAGTTACTTACCTAATACACTCAATAATTAGAAAAGTTTTAGTGGAGTTGGATGATTCGGCAGTTTCAGAAAATACCTATCTGAAATTCTTCAATTATTCCTTTCGCGACACATATTATTGTTTTGTCTGTTGGCTGTTGGTACATTTCCTTCCTAAGACACTATGGTTAAAATCAGGTAAGTAGGTAGGTACTGTTGTCGAGGACTGATCATAAATGCTTTTTAAAACTTTCAGGGTACATATCACCGGCAGAGTTGTTCAGTATGACGGGTATCACCCATAATGAAGCATGTAAATGTCCGAAAGAATATAACACAGTTGAGAAAACTCTCAAAGCACATTAAATAGATCTATAGTGACATTCACAAACTGTGGATTTGTCGTATTTCTACATAACATCATTAAGAATGATTCAAGATTGAATAAAAAAACGTTTTAAATTGCGTGGATTAACTAGAATTGATGCTGGGATCAATGTTTATAATTTGCTACATCTAGCACCTAGATGTTTGTATTGCGCGAAGATACAAGAACCACTTAGTGTCGCTTATAACATCGTGTTATGAGAATGACTGCTCATTGTTTTGTATCAATGCCGTTCATCTTTTGGAATTGTTATTTGTATCAAACTTAGCACTTATTCGTAACTTTTATGGACTTGAAGTCTTTTTATTATGTGCAGGACTGCACGTCGCACACATTGATTCTATTTATTATGTGCAGGACTGCACGTCGCACACATTGATTCTATTTTTATTTTTGCGGTTTCATTTTATTCAGTGAATTATTATTTCTTTATTAATTCTTTCTCTTATCTAATATATTTTTAAATATTTTCAATAACAAAAGTAAACAATATACTCCTAATTTTTAAGTAAATATTTTAGTCTTGATTGTTATTTCAAATCATCACACGGTATGGGCCACTTACAAACACATTAAACTTCTATTTTATGGCTTGACAGACTGACAAGTTACCATAATTCATAACGAAGTGTCCTTTCTTTCTTTGAATATTGCAACACTTGGAAACGCATAAATTCTTTATTTAATGGGAAAGGCACTGAGAAATAAAAGCTAACTGACAGGTCAAATGTAATATTTCAACAAAATTCTTAAGAAACAACATAAAATTACCCGATTTCTAAGTGATACTAACGCTACATCTGCTTATCATGTTTTGGATTTTGCATGGCCCGGGAAAAAAAACACTTGAGACGGTTGTACAAAAACTAAACGAATTCTGGAAAGGCGACCCAAGCGTGGTGGTTTTTAGAGGCTGGGGCCGGAGAAAAATTGGTGGATTCGGGGCAGTTGGTTTTAAATCGCGGAAGGGTCCATACGTGGAGTCGAGCTAAGTCAGGGAGTCGGTCTAAAAACGGTTAAAGAGCTAGGACGTCTTAGGGTAGGTTCGTAAAGTTAGCGTTATCTTGGTACCAAGATGGACATGTCCCAGAGGACTGTCGTAAGAGAGCGATTAGTATTTTGTAAGTTAAATATAAGTATTTGTAATAAGTTTAGTTAAAGTGAGTGTCGAGACGCAGTAGGAGAAGCTGTGGCGGAGGCGAAACTGGTATTGTGCGCAGTACTCTGTAAGTTAGTTATAGACTAATCATCTTCAATGTACACGTGGTAAGTGTTAACTATAATTAACTCCTAGCTTAAGTAGCAGTTTGGCGATGGCGCAGAGAGACTGTTAATAATCATTTATTTCATTATGACGGTACAGCCGCTTTATCATCACCATGTATACTATTTTTTCTTATGTGTTATGTGTCCACGTCTCCTAGTCCGAACCTTGGCACATATTCGTCATTTGCGTTTGGTTATAGAGAACCACTCACACTGGCTCAGTAGCTACACTAACACGCGAGGCAGAACTCTTTTCAAACACATGCTTGAATCCGACTACGTTATACACAGTCCTAGTCTACCTACACAAGTGAACTATTGCCCCAATCGCAAACCAACGCGCCCAGACCTGGTGTTGTCTCTAAATGTAGGCTGCATTAGTGATATCGAAACGATTATAGCACTGTCATCGAACCATTACCCCATATTCTTTACCATTGGAGGCTTCCCGAGTCGCAAGGTAAAAACCCGGTTCTTTAAATTTCACTGTGCCAATTGGAGTGAATGTCGTTCTCACCTCAACAAAAACATAACACTTAGTTCTAAGACGTTTAACACTAATGAAGAGATTGACACTGCCATAGGTCATTTGCAACAAACTATCATTGATACTAGAGACTCCTCCATACCGTCCACGACTGCTGTGTTTAGCGAGACCCCTACCAAACTACCTCGGTTTGTTAAAAAAATAATTCGCTACAAAAACTACTTGCGTCGTATTGAACAGAAACTGCCCAGTGGTTACCTTAGAAGGCTTAACCGTAGTAATATAAACACTCTACAAGCTCACATAAACACAAATATCCGAAACCACCTTGATCACATCTGGAATGCTAAACTGGCTAAAGTTGATAACCCCAGTCAAGATATCTGGCGTGTGACTAAATCCCTTAAACCTAGATCTGCGAACATACCTCCTCTTAAACTTTCCGATGGGTCTCTGACGACTACCATGGCTGATCAATGTAATGCGTTGGCTGAAGCCTTTTATGACAATATGACCCTTACCACTAACTGGGTTTGTGACTCTGAACTCGAGGCTGAGGTATCGAAATCCATGTCGGTTATTGATAAATATAATTTTGCTTCTGGTTTAATAAAGCCGGTTAGGCCATTTGAGATCCGTAAAACGCTGACTAGGCTTAAATCCCGTAAGTCTGCTAGTCATGACGCGATCCATAATGTACTGTTAAAAAACCTGCCACAGAAAGCGATAGTTTACATTACAAAAATTTTTAATGGCTGCTTTGGCCTGGGCTATTTCCCTAAGATCTGGAAAAAAGCAAAAATAATACCACTTAATAAACCTGGAAAAGACAGTACTTCACCTACAAATTACCGCCCTATAAGTCTGCTACCTTCTATTGGTAAAATGTTTGAGTCTGTAATTTATACAAGACTACTACGTGCCACTGGGCAGTTACTGATCCAAGAGCAGTTTGGGTTTCGTGCTACTCATTCAACTACCCAACAGCTGGCTAGGGTGTGCGAACATATTTCCCATCACCTAAATCTCAAGCAGTCCACAGGTATGTTTCTGCTGGATATCGAAAAAGCTTTCGACACTGTCTGGCACGAAGGCCTGCTACACAAGTTGCTCACTCTTGACGTGCCTATGCCCCTCATCAAGCTTATACGGTCGTACCTTGCGGATCGGATATTCCAGGTACAAATCGGAAATACAATTTCATCACCACACACGATACCAGCTGGCGTTCCGCAGGGCTCGATCGTAGGACCCTATTTGTTTCTCATTTTTGTTAACGATGTCCCTATTCAACCTCGGACGAAATTGGCTTGTTTCGCTGACGATACTGCGTCTTATACCTCTTCTTACGATGCCGATTTGATTATAAGTCGCCTACAATATTCTATTGATTTACTTCAGGCTTATTTCAAGAAATGGAAACTAAAAATAAATGAGGGTAAGACTGAAGCAATATTTTTCACTCGTGCTAGGCAACCCCCCACAAGAACTTTAAAAATAGCAGGCCATAAAGTACCTTGGAAAGCAAGTGTGCGTTATCTTGGGGTCAGAATGGACAACCGCCTAAACTGGTACAAACATATTGCCGACTTACGTTTGAAGGGCGCCCAAGCCCTTGGTGCTTTAAACCCTGTAATGAACCGTAAAAGCAAATTAAGTTGCAGTACTAAATTGAGGATTTATACTACACTTGTCCGTCCGTGTGTAACGTATGCATGTCCTGTTTGGAGTGGCACATGTCTTTCCAACCATCACTTACTGCAAGTAATACAAAATAAAGCTGTAAAAATATTGTACAAAACAAAGTTCAAAACAAATCTTCAGAGGTTACACAAAACCATTAAACTTCCTTTGCTATTTAATTATATAATTAAGGTTTCATTTAAATTTTATAATAAAAACAAAATTAATACTATTAACCCCTTGATTACAAATATATGTTCATCAACTGTAGACAAATTACCGTATATCGATAGATACGGCAATTATCGCCTACCACATCACTACCTGTTGTTTCCACCAACCGACGTGCGGGCGACCAGCGACTTGACCCCCGAGTCGCTCGCTACCGACCCGGCCTCGGTCACTAATACGCTGGAGCGCGGGCGGCAGGGAAGCTCTGTCCGCTGATGGTTGACTGGTCGCGCCTTTGCTTGTGTTTAAATTCGTAGACTGCGTGATCAGTTAACTATTAAAATATTTTCGACTTACCTACATGCAAGCAGTAGATTATAATTTAACTAAATAATTTACATTTTTGTCATTATGTACCCATATATTGTGTGTTAAGATTATGTTATTACCAGTTTAAACTACCTGTCCTTTAAAAGCTTTGAAAGGCGAATTGCTAGCCTAATAAAGTGTCTTAATTTTAGTGTGTTAATGTAGCTTTGGGTAAGTGCATTTTGTTATTGTTTATGATAAATAAAGATATTTGAAATTGAATTGAATTGGTTATAGAGAACGACCGCCTTTCGCTACACTGTTCACGCATATCATACATACGACATATACACTGTACACCAACACACCCGACTATTGACGAATGTTGACTTTTATCCGACTCACCACAAAGGCAGAACCGTAATATTCGCATTCCAATTAGAATAAACTGTATTGTTCAGTGGTGAAGGCCGCACTGTAATATTCACGGATTGATTAAAACAAATTATATTGCTCAGTAATATTATACCGTCTGGAACTTGTGGTACAAATCAACCAAACGCTGTTGATGAATACTGCTTCCTGTAAAAGTCTAGCTCAGAAACATTGCGTAGAGATTGTTGGCGCACATTTCAGGGAGCGGGGGTAGGTTTCACTAAGTATCCTAAACTGAATGGATAGCTACGTTCTTAGGAACGCTAGGGACTGAGTCTCGTTAAAACAAACCCCGGCTGCCACAGGCCTATTACTGAATCGACACTATTTAGCGAGACACGCAACCACGACTTGGGGCAGAGTAAAGAAATGTGAAGTGACGATGGAATAACCACTTTGGCGTCCACCAATAACAATCGCAATATGTTCTGTTACAGTCCGAGTCTACGGTACGCTTGTGCAAATTGTGTTATAATATAGTAATTGGGGTAATCTGCCATAAAAGTGTTATTAACGTGGGTCCTCAATGGCAGTGGCCTCACAACCCACTGCCTTAGGATTGGGAAAGACAGTAAATAGAGCTTAAGGAACGTGCCCTATTCGAGTTCGTAGCAGTGCCCTCAGTAGGGCTATGCACTTAGGTACACGTACGGCAAACGTTGTAAAACGGTTCCATGTTGTAACATGGAATCGTTTGCGTTTGCGAATCGGCATCTAGTATTTTGGAATCAAATAAATTAACGTAACGAATAAATAAATAAATTCTTAAGCGCAAGCGGAACGTTTCCTTTACCAAACATTTGATAATATATCATATCTTTGCGCCCTCTTGTCTTATTATCGTATTACCTTCATACTTTATTATTATTTTAGTTTTATAAGATTAAATATTATTCATGTATATGTCTTAACTGTGAATCCCCAATATTAACTTCACCTTGTACCCCTCCCTGTCCCCTAGCTTCTAAAGTCAGGACAGGGCTGGAGGTCAGTTCTATTAGTCGGTAGGAAGATGACCAGTCTGGGACGAGTCTTATAAGGCCGTGCGGATGGCGGAGCACGGCCACTCCCCCTTCGGGGGGAGCCGACACTAATACTAATATGTACATGAATTAGGAAAAACGAAAATTTTAGCAGCCTTGGGTAATTTACGAACAGTCACAATTGCAACGCATGCGGTGTACAGCTTACTTTTACCAGATTTTTTAAAGTTGAAAATCTATTTAAGAAATTTGACAGTTTGTAGTAGCTTGATGTGCTGGTCTGTACGTTTGCTAACTTTTTCACCGCGGGTGACAACGCGGGCGCAGCTCGTTAAAAATATTTTGATGGTAGGAAAACAAAAATATTTATAAAACAATACGTGGTTATGTTCCCAGCCTAACGCTGTGGTATGTGATAGAGTCTAGACGCTGACCTGGCACCTTTTGTGATTAGGCGTACGTGACAGGATGTGTAGCGCGAGCGCGGGTGGGCCGACCACCGGCCTATGAGAAAGTTTATTAGAATTAAGATAGACTAAGTGAGTCTTACATGAACTTCTGTAAAGCTCGGGTCGTAATAAAGTCTTACTTCCCCGCAAACTCCGTTTTATTTGCGCTCCCGAAATCTAACTGGTGCAGCCGGTAGGATTGCCGCAAACAGTTTTCCTCCGCGAAAAGTCAAGTGCGAAAATCTGTGAAATACATGAGAACGCGTGGACTGAGTTTCGCGAGTGGTTGCTGATTATATACGTATAGTCGTCGTGCTTAAAATCAGTGATGCGTTCTATATTGGGCAATCTTCGAACCAAATAAATAAGTTTAGATAACGCGCAAATTACGTGGGTTAGCAGAGATGGTGATAATATATCAAGCGGTTGGCATGTGAGTAACCTTCTACATCCTTCCTCATTCCCTGCACTATTATTGTAATAGACGTAATTAGAATTACTTTAATTTAGTTTTTTTTAAGAGGAAAGTAACATTAATGTTTCTGTCTATTTTTATTAATTCTACGGTGTAATTTAACATATAAATTGAGGTTTATCTTTTAATTTTACATTTTAATTTTGTCTAAAATGAATCAAGGTCAAATTCCTTTATCTGCGACGGCGGCGGCAGGGGCGACCCCTTCGATTCGTTCTGAAACTCCGTTTCCGATGCAATTGCCAGATTCTTTGATACCTCAAGATGTTTTAAAATCAATTCCCGAATTTAATGGTGAAACTAATATACTTAGTTTATTTTTACGAAAGTGCGAATAAGTTATCGGAAAATATCAAGGGACTTCAGAGCGAAACGAATTTTTAATGCAGAATATTACAAGTAAATTAAAGGGTAAAGCAGCGGCTCTTTTAAGTGAAAGGGGTGACCTTGAAACTTATTCTGAATTTAAATCTTTAATGATCCAACATTTTGGTGATCCCAGAAGTGAGGAATGCGTGGCAATTGAGCTCGAAACCCTAAAAATTAAATCAAATGAGTCATATTTAGAATTTTGCAGCCGTATACAAGATATTCGTGCTATTTTAATATCTAAGGTTAATCAGAACGGTTCCGCTACGTTAAGAGAAGCTAAGAATGTAATTTATAATAACACTTCGCTTAACGTTTTTATGTACAATTTACCGGAACATATGGTGCGGATTGTTCGATTGAAAAATCCTAGTACATTGGAAGAAGCCTTACAATTTGTCCTTGAAGAGGTTAATTTCCAGGAACAATATAATTTACGCAGTAAAATGTTACAACATCGGCCACAAGGTCATCAGTTATTGCCATCATCTGAAAAAGGCGTTAATTCAAGTTCAAACAATCCGAAACCTACCTTTACAGCACCTCAATTGCAACATAATTACCACAGGCCGTCTGCAAATCAAACTCAATTTAAATTCGGTATACCTAACCAAGTTTTTGTACGTCCAATCAACAAATAGGCTTTCGACCGCAATTACCACAGCTTGGGAATAAACAACCTCAACAATTCGGTAATAGACTTCAAGCAGCACAATACGGTTATGGACCCCAACCAGTACAGTTCGGTTATTGACCCCAAACGGTACAATTCGGTTATGGACCCCAAGCAGTACAATTCGGTTATAGACCTCAAGTAGGACAATTCGGCTATAGAGCCCCACAAACTTCGAGCCACCGCCCCCCTAACAATTTATTGGGTGATCGTGACGCAACAATGAGAACTGCTCCAGCACCTGTTAAGCAACCACAAAATTTTCCTGTTAACGAGCTTTATACCTGTAATGAACAGTACTATTATGACCCCAATTACAATGATTATGGTGTATGTTATCTAGGATACTGTGACTATGACTATACAAATATGTACATTAACAACGATTGCGTGGATCAGAACCCAAATACTGAAATTCCCAAAGCTATTGAAAAGGCTGATGATTCGCATTCAGCTGAAAAGAAAGTAGACTCTAAAGATGTCCCAAATTTTCACATAAATTTGATTCGTGTTCACCCGAAATGATAGAACTTAAGTTTGACGCTAATCTGAAACATCCTTATATAACCATTCCCGACATAAACGGTAAATTTATGTTGGATACAGGAAGCACTAGATCTTTCATAAGCCCTGGAAAAGTTGATGAATATTTCCCACAGTCAAAATTCTACGAACCATTTACAGTTACCAGTACACATGCTACGAGCGAACATAATGAAGTAGCTAATATTCCCCTTTTTTCAATTTTTAAAGTAAATGGTTATCATAAGTTTTATATTTATGATGTGGATATTAGATATGATGGATTGATTGGAATGGATCTTATGTCTCAACTTAATGCTAGTATATGTTTTAAGAATAGAATTTTAAAGATAAACGATATTAATATTCCTATAATTTATAACACTGACCATGAACTTAAACTTGAACCTCGTACAGAACATAAAGTGAGGCTACCCGTAAATAAGAAAGATGGTTATGCCATATTAGATTACACGCAGTTTCACGAAAGTGTTAGAATGCCAGCTGCAATTGTAAAGTGTGAAAATTACCTTGCCTCCACTATAATTCAGAATGCTACTGACCTTGAAGTAAGGCTAACTATAACCGCTCCTTTCAAAGTTACCAACTTCTCTGAAGAATGTATAGTAAATAACACAACTGGGTTAATTGACATTGACATTGACTCGTTACTGACAGCCAACTTACAGAAATTGAGACTTCATCATCTCAACCAAGAAGAAAATGAAATGATTAGTTAATTATGCTTCGAGTATAAGGATATATTTTACTGTGAAGACTTGCCTTTGACTTTTACAAACCAAGTTAAGCATCATATTCGGACTATTAATGAGGATCCAATCTATATTAAACTTTATAGGCAAGCTCCAGCACAGGCTGAAGAAATCAAACGACAGGTCGAAAAACTTCTCAAGGATAATGTAATCCGAGAATCACATTCACCCTGGAGTGCACCTGTTCATTTGGTACCAAAAAAGGCAGATGCCTCCGGTCAGGTGAAATATAGAATGGTAATAGATTACCGCAGACTCAACGACATAACGATCGATGACAAGTACCCACTTCCTAATATATACGACTTATTTGACAAACTTGGCAAAAGCAACTACTTCACCACGTTAGATTTAGCGTCCGGATATCACCAAATTGAAGTTTCTGACAGTGAAAAAACAGCCTTTTCCACACAGAATGGACATTATGAATTCCTCCGTATGCCATTTGGTCTTAAAACAGCTCCGGCAACCTTTCAGAGGACTCTCGATAATGTCTTGAGAGGCCTACAGGGTATACATTGCCTGGTTTATTTAGACGATATACTAATATATTCAAATGGCATAGTAGAGCATGTTCAAAAATTACGTTCCGTCTTCGATAGACTTCGTCAAACTAACTTGAAGGTTCAGTTAGACAAGTCCGAATTTTTACGTAAGGAAGTGCAGTACTTAGGACACACGTTGACTAAAAACGGACTACGACCAAACAACGACAAAATACAAGCAGTTCTTAAATATCCCTTACCACGGACACAGACTGAAATCAAGCGATTCTTAGGCTTTGTGGGTTATTACAGACGGTTTATTAAAGATTTCACCAAAATCACACAGCCATTGACAGCCTGTTTGAAAAAGGGTAAAAAGGTAGTCATAGACCAAAATTATACCGAAGCTTTTGAAAAATGTAAGGAACTTCTGATAAACGCACCGATATTGCAATACCCGGACATGAATAAACCATTTTTATTAACGACAGACGCCTCTGAAGTTGCAATTGGCGCGGTTTTGTCACAGGGCCCTGTAGGTAGTGACAAACCAATAGCATATGCCAGTTGGACCTTGACAGATACGGAAAAAAGGTACAGTACTATTGAACGCGAATTATTGGCAATCATGTGGGCCACAAAACACTTCAGACCTTATTTATACGGACATAAATTTGATATTTACACTGACCATAGACCGTTAGTCTGGCTGTATCAACTCAAGGAACCTAATAACAAGCTAACGCGTTGGCGCTTGCGGTTACAAGAATATGATTTTAATGTCATATATAAAAATGGTAAACAGAATGTAACTGCAGATGCGCTATCTCGAATTCAACTTAAGGCACTAGGAGAAGCCAACGTTTCCGACGACATTTCAATGATTGTTAATATAGACAAAAAAGAAAGAAGACTTCAAAATTATTTAGAAGACGTGGCCACACTAAATTCTGATGACTCAAGAACTATTTCTGTTTCCGACTCTGAAAGAACCGCGACAGCTAGCCCAATGACCATAGATTTAGATTTCGATACTCGTACAGACTTGGAACAATCACCCAATAATTATCCTATACCCTCTGAACCTTCTAGTATACAAACCGTTCATTCAGCCAAAGATCTCGAATCCCATGGAATACCGATATTGAAGGAAGCAATAGACACCAAACCTAATCAAATACTAGTTTTTAGCTGGTTTCGTAATGAGCTCCGCGTAAAAGACTTGTTTAGGGACAAACAAAAAGTGTTGGAAGTATTTTTGCCTCTTCATAATCAAGATCATATCAAAACATTTTTAAAAGAATATATAAAACCCAAAATTATATATTTTATTTATTTTGAGAATCCAGAACACAGAAAACACTTTAGTAATATTATAGTTTCATTATTTAAGAAAGATATGGTTAATTTTTATGAATGCACTGAGCGCGTTATTTACGTCGAAGATGAACAGGAACAGAAAGCCATTGTGATAAAGTTACATGAAGGCAAGACCTGTCATCGCGGCATTACAGAAACTGTTAAAAGAATCCGTCGTAATTATCATTGGCCACATTTATCCGAAACCGTTTCCGCCATAATTAACTCATGTGATCGTTGTAAAACCTCTAAGTATGACAGAAAACCAATTAAACCCGTACTGCAGCTCACACAAACCCAGAACGCCCCCTTTCAGGAAATATTTATAGATCTGTTCAGTATAGAATCAAAATACTATTTAACTTTAATCGATGCCTTTAGCAAATTAGGACAAGCGATAGAAATTGCATCTTGCTCCACACCCGAAGTGGTTAGAGCATTAATGAAATACTTTTCTTTTTACGGTATACCACAGAAAATAAGTTCTGATCCGGGAACCGAATTTAATAATGAATTATTAAAAGAACTGACGGACTTGCACAAAATTAAACTACACATAGGTACACCTAATAATCCCAATTCTATGGGGCTCATAGAACGTTTTCACTCTACAATTATAGAAATATACCGATTAGCGAACTATGAAAAGAAATTTACAGACGCAGCATCAGTGATGACTTACGCCGTTATGGCTTACAATAACACTATCCACAGTACCACTGATTTAACACCGTTCGAAGTTGCGTTTGGTCATACGGAATTAAACACTATTTTTAACTCTGAATTCGATAAAGCATACAATCAGCAACTAATCAGGGATCATAAGAAAAGAACACGGGCAATTTATAAATATCTTTCTGAAAAGGTAAAAAGTCATAAGGAAAGAATTATAACCAAGCGGGGAGGCGAATCCAGACCAGCCTTAGAAATAGGCCAACCGATTTTCATTAAACCCGTAAATAGAAGGCAAGCTAAAGATAAACCTAGATTTCAAAAGGCCATGGTTACAGGTCAGATAGAACGTAACATCGTACCAATAAAAGTAAAAAATAGAGATACTAAAGTTCCGGTTAAAAATGTAAAACGTCCTCCACAGGTGGTGTTGGATCCTGGTGATATGGACAACGACCAGTTGGAGTCTTCCAAGCTAGGCCCTTCAAGTGGTAAAGATTAACCAAAACCCTGGGATTCTTCCGGTGAAATTAGGTCAAGCATTTATGCAATATGATAAATGGTCTATTGTTAAAATAATCAACCTCCATGACATTGGTACAGATCTTTCCTTTAATATTAAAAAATATTCCGAATTTAGCCAAATGTTACACCCAAGCAAATCATATGCGGATGAGTTTAGGAGCCTTAAAATACAGGTAGAGTATATTAAAAATGAGACTCTAGAAAAATTACAGCAATTAATTCCATCTAAAAGATTCAAACGTGGTATTGTGGTTTACAATACCACGTTTGAATCTCTTGGCTCTATCATCAAAATTATAACGGGTAATCTTGACCATGAAGATGCAGTCAGATATGACAATATAATCAGTATATATTGACAATATGTTGACAATATTCAGACCGAGGAACAAGCAATTTCTAACAAATTCACGATGATGTCTAAAATGTTGGATCATTTTCTGAATTCTACCGAAATAATCAATGAAAATACAAAAATAATAGACGCACGCATTAAATTACTTGAAGGTCTTGTAACCGATCTCACTAAGAAAGATAATCACTCAATTTATATGACCTATGTCTTCGGATTACTAAACCAATTTATTGTAAACTTCAGAACACTTTATATAAAACTCAGCGAACTTGAAACGGCCATTGCATTCAGTAAATTATCAGTATTACATAAGGCCGTAATGAATCCTAGCGAACTGTTGAAAGTGTTAAAATATATAAGCCAATATGATAATCTAATGTACCCTGTAAATGAACGAAATTTAATAAATATAGAAGAATCCTTATCTGTAAAAGCTTACATTAAGAATGAAGAATTAACTTTTGTAATCGAAGTTCCACTTATTTATAATGCAACTTATAGTTACTATAAACTGTATTCCATTCCTATCTCAGATGATTCCTCAAATCTTACCTTTACTGTTATTCCCGAATTTCCTTACCTACTAGTAGAAGGGTCAAGATATCGTCCAACTGATCAACCGTGTCAAGAGATAACCGCTAAAGAATACCTCTGCTCTGAAGATAAACAAATTCAATATGGGGAAGAAACTTGCGTTGAGCAACTAATGAAATACCACGACAATCTGTCGCGCTGTTTCCCACGTAAGATACTATCTGAGTCCCTGAAACTTCAAAGAATTGGTCCCAATAGTTGGATAGTGTATTCAAAACACAACCAAGTCATATCACCGACTTGTAATAATGATGAAACAAAAGAACGCATACGAGGAACATACCTGCTAACTGTACGAGGACAATGTGATGTCTCTATAGATAATATTCAAATACATGGACGGCGCTCTTACGCACTACAAACGGATTATATGCCTGTTCCCTTATTGAACTTACCTGACTTGATAGATCTAACTCGTGACGCAGCAAGGATCGAACCTATAAATCTGAAAGGAGTAAATTTGGATGACATACGCCAACTGAATAATATTCTGAAGAATAGTGAAAATATAGTGAAAAGTGAAACCACAAGTGAAAGTGTTAGTGTCGCCCTTTATGTCTTATACGCGGTAGTCATTTTATTGTCAGTAGCTGTAATTACACATAAGTATTTAGATGTTGTAAGAAAATTCTGTAAAGAGCGGGATAGAGTTATTGAGGATAATCCCGCACAACCTGAGGGCGGTCAAGTTAATCAAAGACCTATACTATTAGTTTGATTGACTTTACAATTTTCAAGTTGTGATTTTATTATAGGAATAGTTTGATCATTTCATTTCTTTTTCTCATAAGTGATAATTGTAGTTTCCAATTTGTAATTATACAAAGTTCTCGGAAAACCCCTGTTTTTCCGATAACTTTGATTTAAGGGGGGAGGAGTTATGTTCCCAGCCTAACGCTGTGGTATGTGATAGAGTCTAGACGCTGACCTGGCACCTTTTGTGATTAGGCGTACGTGACAGGATGTGTGGCGCGAGCGCGGGTGGGCCGACCACCGGCCTATGAGAAAGTTTATTAGAATTAAGATAGACTAAGTGAGTCTTACATGAACTTCTGTAAAGCTCGGGTCGTAATAAAGTCTTACTTCCCCGCAAACTCCGTTTTATTTGCGCTCCCGAAATCTAACTACGTACCAAAGAGTAAATTTTATTTTTATAAAAATATGCTTATATCATACGCTTAATTTTATATATGCTTAAACTTAGGCATTATCATAACTCTGTTTGCTTCTCAGTCTCAGTCTTAGTGGTACGCCTCCTTCAATAGACTGCACAATATTGCTCCCGTGGTTCACTTCTAATGTACGCTTGGTGGTAGCCGCTGCTTCTACGCTGAACTTGTGCAGTATTGCTGCGAGCCCTGCTAGGGACTGCATCTTCCCTAGTCGTGCAGCTGAAGACAAAATAAGATAGTTAAATTTAGTTCCTTTTGATTGTTTAGCGAGATTTCACCGACTGGTAATACATATATTATGACAAACCCACATTTCACCTGTTATATTTAAGTCCCATGCAAAAGGCGGTGAGCCTATTGCTGTCAATTGGGCATTAGTCTAGACTCCAGATTACTACAGAGAGATTCCCGATGAAAATATGAAATAAGTACTTCTTTGTTCGACCTAAGAATCGAATTCTTTACAAAATTACCTAGTCACTGACACTGCCTAACTAGAAGGCTTCTGGGTCTAGGCTAGTCGTCTGTAGGTTTTTCCTGTTCATGTCATATAAGGAGGTCGTGGGTTGGGGAATTTAGAATTTATTGTTATTAAATTAATCTTTGCTCAATACTGACTTAGGGAAAAATAAGCTACCTTATTGTGTATATTTACCACATTATTAAATAGGTAACTGCTAAATAAACGCAGCCGTTCTCATTCATAAAGTAAATTATGAGTATTTAATCATTTAAGTATTCACATTGCATCATATGGATGTAAATACCTGCTTTTATCTAGTGAAACCTAGGTTGCTAGGTTGTATTACTCGTAGATATCGGTATAACTGTTATCCGCACCACCGATTACTAGGCCGTAAGCCCCATAAAAATAAGGTTATTCCTAACTGAAAATGATATTTCTAGATGATTTGATTCCATTATAAAAGTTAGCTGGAAGTGAATGACCAATAATAATTTCTTTGTTACATGTTCAGTCCATAATTAAATTACCTACCAATAAAATAGTATACAGCAAAAGATGCAACTGAAGTAGGATTATGCAAATATTTAGTTGAATAATTAATGATATGTTGTTACTAACGCAGAATATAATAATAACTTGTTCTAATTGTAACTTGACAAGCCAAGGTTTCTACTCACCAATACATTGTCGAGGTCCTTCACCGAACGGCATGTACGCGTACTTATGCTTTTCCACATTCGGATCGTTGAATCTGTCTGGGAGGAACTCAGTAGGATTATCAAAATACTTCTCGTCGTTCTGTATGGCCTGCACTGGAATTATGATCTTTACACCAGGGTCGAGGGTGAGGCCCAACTCCGGGATCGTGTACTTCCTCGCACAAACTCTGTGTAAGTTTCCTAAAGAGGGGAATATCCTCATGGCCTCCTTGAACGCGTTACTCAGTGGTGTCATCTCAGAGATCGAATCGTAGCACAGTTTGTTGTTGTACTTCGCAAGCACTTGATCGATATCCTCCTGGACTTTCCTCTGTTCTTCCGGATGGAACGCTAACTGGTGTAACATGAAGCTGGTCGCTGATGAAGAAGTCTCGAACCCAGCTGCGAAGAACACGAACACCTGTGCCACCATACATGTGAGGTCCATCTCCATCTCCACATGCTCAGGTTTCCCATCCGCAGTTCTCTTCTCCACCGACTCTCCCGTTATCTTTCCTTTATCTTCCAGTTCCAGAAGTAAATCAATAAAATCATTCCGACCAATGGGCTTATTGTTTCTCTGTTTGCGAATATTTACAACGATTTCTTGTATAGAATCCATCAACACAGTCTCGCGTAACGCTCTTTGAGTTATTCTTCTGAAGTCGGGGAAGAGGTCGTACAATGCTGCGTTGACATAATTCTTCCAAGATCTCTTGAATATTTTCCTGCCCAGATCTCTGAAGAGGGAGTGCTCGTCGTTGATGGTGTCCATCTGTATGCCGAAACCGCAGGCGCCGATGAACTCGGTAGTGAAGCGCGCCATCAGCTCGCGCACGTCGCAGTCTCCGCCGCGTTTCACGATGTCTTCACCGACTTGCTGCAGCTTTTCCGCGCACTGCACCACCAGCGGGAACATGTTTTTTAGCTTGGCGGTGGTGAACGTTGACGTCAGACGTTGTCTCAATAACTTCCATTTGTCACCATCGACATGGAACAGGTTAAGAAACACGGACTCAAGTTCAGGATCCCTACCCGTTCCCCTTGGGTAGAAAGACGCAAAGTCCACACTGAGGATCCTTCTCACTATATCCAGGTCCCTGACGACCAGCTCGGGTGTTGTTCCTCTGTACAAGCCCACTGCTGGCTCGTTGGGGTACTTGTTGTATAGTTCCACGGCTATTTCTACGATACTTTTCTTGGCAACAAAATTATCGTATAGCGTTCCGAAGACTGGCACTGGTTTCTCGTATTTCACATTGCGTTTTTCCCAATAATCGTGGTTTCTGGTAGTGTAATAGTACAGTAGCACGAGCACGAGCGGCAGCAGTAGGAGGATCATGATGGCTTGAAACTAGCGGCTGGACTGAGTGGCGGCTATTATTACTATTTATCCAGATATCAATGAATGATTAAACCTACGTACATATGTGTATTCACCTCTATGCATACGGTTCCGTCGGACAGCGTGCCGGCCCTGTTGTTTTTACTTTCGGACTCTGATTTAATTGTCTCAAAATTTATTGCGCAACTGGTTTTATAAAACCTTGAACTTGTAAATGGCGCAGTTATTTTGATATTTCTTATTTTGTAATATTCTAAGCTTTATTAACTGTGAACTTGCTTGATGTTCAGCCTTTTCACCTGTAATTAAGAAAAAATATAATTTTTTTGCGTAAATGAAATCTTATAAATAATTAATCTTATGAGAGTGTTTAAAAGGCAATGGAGAGGGCTATGCTTGGAGTTTCCTTGCGTGATCAAATCAGAAATGAGGACATCCGCAAGAGAACCAAGGTAACCGACGTAGCCCGAAGAATAGCCAAACTTAAGTGGCAGTGGGCAGGGCACATTGCTCGCAGAACGGATGGCCGATGGGGCCGAAAAGTTCTGGAGTGGCGACCGCGAACCGGAAGACGCTGCGTTGGAAGGCCTCCCACTAGGTGGACCGATGACCTGGTGAAGGTTGCAGGGATCCGCTGGATGCGAGTCGCACGGGACCGGTCAATGTGGCGACACTTGGGGGAGGCCTATGTCCAGCAGTGGACGTCTTTCGGCTGAAATGATGATGATGATGATGATGAGTGTTTAAAACATAAACTGGGAATATTACCGCTTTCGCAACTTTTTAGGTATTTTTTTTGTTAGCACTGCTAAGCAAGTCCTCCCCTTTCTCCTTCGAAACCTTTCTAACTTATACGATCTCTGGCCATGTCAGCCAATCAAACAACATGAAATCGTCCTACCACCTTCGACACCTGTCGAGTGACGAATTATAGGACTAAGCTATTTTCAAACAATGCTCCAGTAAGTTTATAACACGGCCTGTGAGTGTTTGTCCTCCTGTTTCTCTCATATCTTTGCCAATGTGTAACCGTTCGATAAAATCATAGCTCAGGGGATTTTCTGTTTATTTCAGAAGCCATCAGCCGATGTAAGTGCTCCACTAATGTACTTCGATAAAGTCTCTGATTCATCTGCTTAGCCTTTTCAAAACTGTTGGACTTAGATTTCTAGTCCAACCAGGTTGAGAACCAGTATTTTTCATGGAGATATTCTAAAATACATTAAGGTGACAACAGGTATCTTCGATATCCTTGCCGGATTGCCGCCATGGGATCTGGAGGCGATAGTCCTCGCGCGCCTTCACGAATGGCGCGCGGAGGCACTACGTCGTGGGAAAACTCCACTGCCGCGGCAAATCGCCGCTCAGCGGACAGACCTCCGGCGCGATCTCATGGTGACATGGAGAGAGCGACTGTCGCAACCCCGTGCAGGGCACGCCACCATAGTGGCGATAAGTCCCCTCTTTGAGGAGTGGCTAGAGAGGCGCCACGGCGCCCTCACCTTCCGCCTGACGCAGGTCCTCACCGGACACGGTTGTTTCGGGAGGTTCCTGCACCGAATCGGGCGGGAGGAAACGCCCGGGTGTTTCCATTGTGAGGATCGTCCGGAGGACACGGTGCAGCACACTGTGGAGGCCTGCCCCGCTTGGGCGGAGCAGCGCCGTGTCCTCGTAGAGCGATTGGCGGCGGCGACCTCTCGCGCCCGGCCCTGGTTCAAGCCATGGTCCGGAGCGAGAGGGAATGGGAAGCCGTCACCTCCTTCTGCGAAGCAGTCATGCTAGTGAAGGAGGTGGCGGAACGTGAGAGGGAAAGAGCCTCACGTCCCAGCCGCCGCGGGAGACGCCCTGGGCGTCGGGGGTCACGTGGTGGCCCCCGGCCACCGTAAAACACCGTATATAGTTATGGGCTAGCTCGCCGTCTGGCCGTCTTATGACGACAGGCCGTGTCGACGGCGCGTTCGTGTTCCAAAGAGATGTCAGCAACCACGTAGGGGTCCGCACGGGCCGATGCCTGCCAGGGCTGCGGGACTGTTCGAAAGAGATACCGCGGCCCTGGAACACAAAGGGCAAAGAAGGAACATGGATGGGTTTTAGTCAGTACAAGTCTGACACTCCCTTCCGCTCCGCCCAGAGCGGGGGGGTCATTTGATGATTTCCCATCATAAAAAAAAAAAAAAAAAGCTTGCTGTATTAATATTGAAATATCTCAATAAGATAATATCAGAACTAAGGTATGTAGATATTAGTATCTATCGTTATCACAATGTGTCGTGACAAAAACTAATAAAAAACAAAACTTGTCTAGAAAACTGTAATACCTACTTACGAAATAAATCTTCATATGTGTATTGTGTAAATCGATGGCAAGTAGCAACTAGAAGTATGTGAAAGAGAACTTGCTATATAAAACCGTGATAAATGAACAAAGGCTTTAAACACAATTAAAAGTAATCTTTCCAATTCGAATCGATAAAGATTAATAACAATCTGGAAGTTAGTACCTATTTAGACGTAACAGAACAGGCAGTAAAAAATTGGATTTCTCTGATCACGCCATTAAACTCCCACAGGCTTGAGGATGCGGACCTCTTGGCCATTCTATCACGATTCAGTAATGTGAAAATCTAGAACAATTCGGCTGTACAAGCGCCGAATCACAACTTGCAAAAATAAACAAAGCAACTGAAAAATATAATTTAAATTATAAAAACAACATTCATATGATAGGAAAACTTGCGCATTGCCAACTAGTAAAATGATATTTAGATAGCTCTTATTTTATTTTATGTTTGACAAATTGCTCTGCTTAATGTAAAAACGAAACACATATCAGATACCTATAGAGGGTGGCAAGTTGGCAACACATCTGCAATGCCTGTAATATTGCAGATGTTGACCTGCTTATTTGCTATACAATAAGAATATACTGGTCAGTTGGTCGTCTTAGGGGTGGATTTCTCTGTTGTGCACTCTGCTGCTGCTACTATGTGTAGGTGTAGGTATAAAGGATGGAAATAGACCCTTAACGAAGCCGAAAGGCATTAGTTCTCCCCGTCATTGCGATCACTTTTTTGTTCTTGACCATACCTGGGAACCTTTTAGTTACGGAGATATTGGGGGTCAAAGTCCCAACTCTTTCACAAGTTTTTTTTTAAATACAAATGTTTAATGCTATAACTTTACTTTTAAATACCTCCACGACCCCGTACTATTCAATCCATCCATCAGCACAATGTTTTGAGTGCGTTACATTTAGCTTTACCGTAAAACGTGATTTTTCACACCAAAAATAAAAGTGGTTTCCAGCAATAATTTTTGCGTAGAGTTACTTAGTTTGATGTACAGAATGCTTGGTTGACGGCTTTGTCAAGGATCCGTTTACACCTTGTACCTATATGGATCATTCTACATACGTAGAAAACTTCTATGGGTAGATTTTCAGGTATCTCAAGCAGCCGGTGTTTTGTTCAAAACATTCGTTAGCTGTGGACAGTTACTTACCTAATACACTCAATAATTAGAAAAGTTTTAGTGGAGTTGGATGATTCGGCAGATTCAGAAAATACCTATCTGAAATTCTTCAATTATTCCTTTCGCGACACATATTATTGTTTTGTCTGTTGGCTGTTGGTACATTTCCTTCCTAAGACACTATGGTTAAAATCAGGTAAGTAGGTAGGTACTGTTGTCGAGGACTGATCATAAATGCTTTTTAAAACTTTCAGGGTACATATCACCGGCAGAGTTGTTCAGTATGACGGGTATCACCCATAATGAAGCATGTAAATGTTCGAAAGAATATAACACAGTTGAGAAAACTCTCAAAGCACATTAAATAGATCTATAGTGACATTCACAAACTGTGGATTTGTCGTATTTCTACATAACATCATTAAGAATGATTCAAGATTGAATAAAAAAACGTTTTAAATTGCGTGGATTAACTAGAATTGATGCTGGGATCAATGTTTATAATTTGCTACATCTAGCACCTAGATGTTTGTATTGCGCGAAGATACAAGAACCACTTAGTGTCGCTTATAACATCGTGTTATGAGAATGACTGCTCATTGTTTTGTATCTGTGATATACTAATAAACGTAGCGTGTCGCTTTACGGTTACGTGTAGACTAGTCCTCACTTATCCCGAGTGGCGAGTGCACGTACCCTTAAAGTAGTTCATCTACTTACTGATAATTTGGTGGTTTTATTCTAAACCCTAACTAGTGTTTCTAGTGAACACCACATTGGCGACGAGTAAAAGCGCAGTAAGTGAAATTATGTACTTGCTTACGGAAATTGGTCAGCAACAAAATTCAGAAAAATTACAAAAAAAAAAAAAGTTCTGAAAAAGACAAAACTGAAAAAAGTGACTGTGATCTCAGTGAAAATTAGTAACAAGCCTCATCATAACATCACGCCTGTAATCCCGAGGGTGATCTAAGTGAAATTGGGTGTCAAACATCATCATAAAATTATGCCTGTAATCACCATAGGATTAGGCATAGTGTAGGTACCTATTAGGTACTCCAACATTTCGCTCGTTATGTTTAAGTCCCAAGTACTTAATAGGGGCGAACCAATTACAATAGCGAAATTCAGTATTAATGATGATTTGTTTCCGTAATTATGTTTACTTTGTAAATATTTAACTAAAAATTACCTAGGTCTCGAAAAGATCGCTTTTAGCGATAAGACCGCCCATGTTGTCACCCTATGGGAAATGTTTTCTTGTATAAATCTTACTTGTATGGTGTACATAATTAAGAATATTCTATTCTAGGATACATGAAACTTTTCTAAAATACATTATTACGTACTTGCAATACAAAATAATTATGTATAATATAAAATAATACAGTATTTAATGAATACTTTTTATTTCCTCAATTGTGTTATATTTTGATCAACAATTGTTATTAGGTAAATTGTTACTTATATAATATCCTATGTGCGATCTGCGTCTGCGATAAGCTGAGGGATGTGCAGCATGGATTGATGAACTGAGTATACGTCACTAAATGTCACTCGTAAACAGAACCGAATGTTGAAATGAAGTTACGAAATTTTGATAAGTCTCTGTATTTCTCTGACTTTAATTAAATGGTTTAAAATCATCAAAAATGGAGGTACAAAAAGAAAAAAAAAAAGATGAAATACCTAGTACCTACATCATCATCATCATCATCATTTCAGCCGAAAGACGTCCACTGCTGGACATAGGCCTCCCCCAAGAAGGGGGGTTTTGCCATAATCGCCACGCTTGGCAGGCGGGTTGGCGATCGCAGTATGGTTGTTATAAAACACAGAGAACGCTGCTGCCCATTCTCTGGTAAGTCCCTTAGTCGCCTCTTACGACACCCACGGGAAGATATGGGATGGTGCTATTCTTTACGTCCGGACACCATACAGAACCTACATAGTACCTACATATTGTTGACCAAATCCGTTTGCAAACAACATTATCGAAAGACAAATTCTGACAAATTCGATAAAAAAATATTTAAAAAATGTACCTACGAAATGAATTTCTCGTAAATACCAGTTTTAATCGGAATTTATTTTCGATCAAAACATGATGTATCGAAAGAAATCTTCGATAAAATCAATGTGCCTACGAGAACATTTTCTCGTAAATTCCAGTTTTGACCAAGTGCCCCTTCGACAACCTCGAAGTAATGGAAATAAATATTACATCTATCGTAAAACCAAATAAAATAAAATAATGGTAGAAAATGCCTATGGCATTAAGTCCGCCTCTGTACTTTGTTCTTGATGTGTTAAATAAATAAATAACACGTGCTTATTGAAATAAATTTCGATCAAAATCTAATGTGCCTACGAGAACGTTTCTGGTAAATGTTCCTATTGAAAAAAAAAATCTAAAACAAATCTACCTACGAGAACATTTTCTCGTAAATTCCAGTTCGATAATTTCGAAGGAATGAAGGTAATATAATTATCACCTCACCTATTGTTAAAACTGAACAAGTATCATGAAATCTGTTAAGGCTAATGATTTTGACTAAATCTAAAATGTGTTTTGTGCTGTCATCAAAAACAAAATAAGAAATAAATACGATGCAATTCGATTACTTTTATTGTGAATCGGATCGAAGCCGTTCAATACGAATAGCCTAGAATCGTATCGCGTGGTTACGATTCAGATAATACAAAGTATCGATGCAAGTATCATACATCCCTAGCTCCGACGTGTATTAAAATTATAAGTGGCCGCTTTGCTTAGCTAACACTTAACGGGGACTTAAAAAGAAACCCTTGGTGAGACTTGCAAGCTACAGTTTGTTTAAGTGCTATGTTATCAGAACTCACAGAACTCTTTGTTATTGGCCGGATATGACCAATAAATTTGTTTCTTTCTTTGTTAAAGCCAAAATAATAAGTTAAGCGATTTGCTTATTTTAACTTCAAAAACTTTATTGTAAATATGTTTTGGTAAAAATAATAAGAATTTGTCGAGACAACCTTGAAATCATTTTACTAATATAGTGTTTACCTCGAATTAATTAAGAAAGGTTATTTTGATTCTCGGTGATACTGCAAGAATCGAAAATAATAACAATAGTTTTCTATCTTAAAACTGTAAAAAGGCCGTTAAACAAATACACAATAGAGTCAGAGTACAAAATGCAACAATAATCTAGCCTAAAATTGACAACAAATGAAACCAAATATCTCACTAGAGAGGAGAGAATCTTTGGTGCCGATATGGCAGTAAAGATCACAAATAATAGTCTGTGGCTGAAGCCCTGCAAATTATACAATTTGCATAAAAGATGGCAAAAGGTCATAACCAGAACCATTGCAAAACAAGGTCCAATAAAAGAAAAAGTGTTTACCTCTGGTCGGCCATAACGTAAATCGTGAAAATGGTTTACCTCTCGTCAAATGACTAGAGTATAATCTCTCGTCAAAAATCTAGAGTAGTATCAATAATGCCAAAAGATGAGGTTAACATGAAAACGATCATTGAATTTAACTGTAGATTTAAATGATAAAAGACAAAAAATCAAGTCATGAATTTTGACCACGAAGCAAAACTTAAAGTCTACAACCAACAAACGACTCCAAGTAGAACATTGATGGGTCGCTAAATGGTTCATTTTATTTCATTCTCGAGTAAAAAGGTGTTAAGTCAATAACAAAATTCAAAGATGTAAAATTAAAAATCACTATTTATGAAACAATTTCTCTAGTTGTCAGCTTTATAGATGAGTTCCAATTCATTTGGAGCAAAGAAAAATAATAAATAAGACGAACTGGTAAAATGACATCATTAAACCTGGAAGTAAACCATAGTCTTGGGTTTATCTGATGGTACCGAATTTAAAGCCTAATGATGAGAAACATATTTGCTTGTATATGCGTGCTGCGAACGGAGCTATTATTATAAAAAAAACATCATTTGCCCACTATAGAGCAATATTTCAAAATTGGTTATTGTGCAACGCATTTTATCACGTTGAAAATAATATAAAATCTCAACGTTAGTTACAAGCAAGAGCTTTAACGGTTTATGCGAACAAGTTGTCATCTGTATAGACGACATTAAAGTATTAACAGTGTAGAAAAATGATTTACTACACAAAAAACAGATTTTGTTAAATAAATTCTAAAACCGTTTAGTTTCTGAGATTTTGTTATCAGAAATTAAACCACTTGAGAAGTACATTCAAAGCGATCGAAACATTTAGACCACTCGAGAAGTTCAAAATTTACTACAACTAATAGAGTCAAAATTTACAGCTAGTTTTGCATTTTGACAAAAAGAACAAACAAAAAAAAAAACAAAAAAAAAAATGTCTATAAGATTTACTTGGCAATATGTGGGAAAGAAAAGTACTGTTTTAAATATTATAAAACTATCTGATTAAGTTGGCTACACGAGCACAATGTTTATTCAAAGTGCAATAAAAGTGAACAGATATAATAAAAAGTAAAATTGACCACAGATAAACAAGTGGCCAATAATATTTATTGAAATGTTCAAGTACACAATGTCGGTTTACGTCTGACAACAATCCAAAAACAACCACAACACAATCAGAATAAAGATCACTGTTATTGGGCAGACTTGTCAGTGGCTGCAATCGAACAGCAACCTTACTCCAATGGGAATAAAGATCATTGTCATTTTAAAAGTGATGCCCAATCAGAAGTAAACGTACTATGAGAGAACAGTAGTTTGTACTGCTCATTGTTACTCGGGCAACGATTTATACCTCGGTTTAAAGAAATTTATTTCTCATAAGAACATACAGTCCGCTTATAATGAGATACAAAGTAATAAACATAAATACAGTGACAATACAAATTTCCTCCAGAGTATTAGCAGTTATATTTGCATTAGATTTGCTTTACCGAATATTAAAGGTAGCGATTGTGATATAGTATTGAATAAAGATAAGCTTGAATTTGTAGATAAAACAGTTTTCCTGGGGATTACGCTTGATTCAAGGCTACAATGGGGTTCTCATTTAACATCTCTAGCGGGGCGGCTAAGTTCAGCAGCATATGCTATTAGAAAAATCCGTCAATATACTGATGTAGATACCGCTAGACTGGTCTATTTTAGTTACTTTCATAGTATAATGTCTTATGGCATTTTGCTATGGGGACGGGCTGCAGACATTGAGTCTATATTTATTCTGCAAAAAAGAGCCATCAGAGCCATATATAATCTTCGAAGGCGTGATTCTCTAAGGGAACTGTTTAAGGAAATTAACATCATGACGGTACATTGTCAATACATATATGAAAACATAATGTATGTAAGAAAAAATCTACATCTTTTTAATAAAAGAGGCGACAGACACAATTACGGTACTAGAAATAGAGACCAATTAGTTCAGCCAGGCTTCAGACTCGCTAAAGTAGACTCATCTTTCATGGGGTACTGTTTGAGATGCTATAATAAAATTCCACAAAGTATTCTTGAACTGAATGAAACTAAATTTAAAACATGCATTAAACGCAAACTATGTAAGCAAGCATATTACAAGTTGAACGATTATATCGCTGATAAAAATGCTTGGCTCAATGCCGGTCCTGCTCCACAAGGACAGGGGCGCATAAATGGATAGCATTAAACAGTATGTTGGAGCTGCTGAAGATTGTAGAACTATCTTTGCAATGTATAAATTCAATCTCTTTTGTATTATATAACCGCATAGCCCATATTGTGTGAGCACTCTGTACTAGAAAGCTGTCATTCGCTGGAAACCTACGTATTTTCTTGACTTAAATGTGCCCTGGCGGTTAAGAGTATGTCATGCTCACTCAAATGTCTCGCTGATGGTGGCGCGTGTGTCGGATCATTTAGTGCCCTTCAAAATGGTTGAGTTGAATGGTGCCGATACATGCGTCATGTTCGTGAACGGGCGCTGTCAGTTGTGACTGGTCATCTCTTGGTTGCCACGGTTTGTTTGAATTATTTATTTTTACTATGGACACTTTTAAAGTACACATCTTGCTACATCGTTCTCACATAATGTACCATCTCAACATAAATGATGTAACCAAGGTATTGTAAAGTATTCTGATTTAAAAGAGTGTCCATGGAGTTTCTAGCCCGTTCTTCTCCATAGAGATCTACGTTAGGGAATGGGCAACTACAGTACTTTCACAGTTTTTATGCCTTGTGACTGGGACTGTAGCTATTTTTCATTGTTGTCTTTGTTTCGACAATTCAAAAGTGCCTGTAATTGGCCTATTTGAAATATATGATTTTGATTTTGATTGATTTTGATTTTGATTTATAATGCACTTAAATGTTTCTTCAGCTTATATTTAAACATATTTACGTTATCACACTCTTTAATCTCGTCCGGTAATGCATTGAACAGATGTACTCCTTCAAATAATATAGTCTTTCTACCGTAATTAGTGCGTACGCTGATGACTTCAAGTTTGTTTTTATATCTATTTCTCAGGTTATGTGACATTGTTTTTTTCTTTAGTTGTATGTTAGTTTGTATTGAGTTAGAAGTTATGTTTTTAATAAGAATGCAGGTGTAATAAATGTATAGCTGTCTAATATTTAATAATTTAGTTTTTTCGTATACGGTCTTTGTTGGAGTAAGATAATTATAATGGAACAAGGTTTTAATTATTTTATTCTGAACTCTTTGAAGTGAATTTAAATTAGTGACCGCTGCGGAACCCCATATCTCAACTAAATATTCTAAATGCGATTTGACTAACGAGTTATAAATTAAAGTGCGTACTTTACTTGGAATGCAGTTTGCTACTTTCCGTAACGCTCCCAATAATGATGTTAATTTACTTCTGAGATGGTCAATGTGTAATTTCCAGGTTAGTTTATCGTCTACCCTCAATCCAAGATATTTTTCGTTAGTTGATCGTTTTATTATTTCATTATTTATTTTAAGAGGCGAGAAGTCTGGTATACGTTTATTTTTAGTGGTAAAAATCATGAATGAGGTTTTTGATGTGTTAATTGTAAGAAAGTTGTACTTTAACCACTCGTTTAATAAATCAAGGTCATGTTGAGCATCTTTTATAATGTTATGAATTGATTTGTCAAAGTAAAAGAGACAGGTGTCGTCTGCATATAGTGTTAGGTGTCCTATTAACCCTATTTTATTTATATTGTTTATATAAATTAGAGAAAGTAATGGACTGATTATTGAACCTTGAGGGCAGCCGTATGAGATAGTTTGAACCGAGCTAGTGTGATCATTTCCTATTTTAACAACTTGACGCCTGCTTTCTAAATACGACTTGAACATTTTATGTGCTGTACCTGTAATACCCATGTTATCTAGCTTTTGGAGCAGTTTTTGATGACTGACAGTATCGAACGCTTTTTTTAAATCAATGAATATTCCCAAGGCATAGCTCTTTTGATCTATATGAGTCTTAATTTTGGTAACTAGATCCGTTGCCGCCGAAAGAGTACTTGATTTCGAGCGGAAGCCATATTGTTCATTTATTAGAAAGTTTTTATTTGTCAAATAGTTATTTAGGCGACTATATATTACGCGTTCGAATATTTTGGACATAACAGGTAAGACTGACACCGGTCTATAGTTACTTGGGTCAGTCCTCTTCCCAGATTTGTAAATAGGACTGACCCTAGCCACCTTGAGAGTGTCGGGAAAAGTTCCGTGTCGCAAACAGGCATTTATACAGTTGGTCAGATGCTCAACGATTATATTTTGCAAACATTTTATTGCCTTAGTACTAATACCATCCAGACCAGTGCTAGTGTTACTATCGAGGTCGTCTATGATTCTAATTATTTCCTCTGAGGTGCACGGCGTTAGTTCGTCTAGTGTTATGTCATGTGTATAGTTGTGATCGTACATCAATGTGTTGCCCGTATTTGTGTGATATGTGTCTGGTATTTGTTTTGCTAAGTCTGCGCCTATGGATGAGAAGAAAGAATTAAACAAGTCACATATTGAGTAACCTTCTGTTAGAAGTCCAGCGTTTGACATAAGTTTGGGAGGAGGGGCACTGTCTTTAATTTTATTTAAACCTAAGTTATTAATCAGGTCCCACATTTTTTTTGGTTGACTACTGCAGCTTTGAAATAACTCATAGTAATAGGTCGTCTTATGCGTGTTCATTAACATCTTCACATTTAGTTGTTCTTTCTGGTACTTTTTTCGCAAATCGTCATTATCTGGGTTTAATTTGGTTTGCTGCCATAAACTATTTCGTGAATTGATTGCGTTTATAATGTTCTGATTAATCCAGTCTTGTTGGGGGGGGGGGTTTAGAATTTTAACCTTATCTTTTTTGTTATTTTCTATCTGTTCTGAAATAAATGTCTCTAGTTGATTATAGTCGTGGTCATCATTGCTGTATTTTGCTTCTAGTGTGTTGTTGTACAAATTCTCGTAATCCAGAGCCTTATAATGTTTCTTTGTGTTATGCTGAGGAGGCAAACTTCTCATTTCTAGATATATCTGCTTATGGTCAGAAAGACTTGATTCAATTATCGAAACGCTGATAGAATGGTTGTTTATATTAGTACATACATGGTCCAGTATTGTGTTTGTTGTGGCCGTGTCACGCGTGCTGTATGATTTGTTGATTTTATTTATTATTCTATAGCCGGCTTCCTGGACTCCATGTTGATATTTTGATACATTACTGTTTGCATTTAGTAAATCTATATTGAAATCTCCAAAAACTATTGATCGTTTTCGTCGCTCCAGTTGGGATGAATATATTTCTAAAAAGTTTTTTAGTATACCTCCGCAATTAAATTCATACTTTTGGCTACTATGACCCAAAATATCAAAGCCAAGTAAACATGTTCTGTTAGTTAAAGGACTGTACTAATTCAGTATAACAACAAATATCATCCTGTCCTTCGGAAACAAGAGTCTGATAGACGTTGAAAAAACATTACTGTCAGACCAAAAACAACCATTTGCTTGGGATGATTATATGAACTTCTCACGGATCATGAGCCTTACTCTTAGCCTAGGTTATATCTCGCACAAAATGTAAACTTTGAGAGTGACCTAAGGGAATTTCAAAGGCAAGCATAAAAAAGAACCTGGTCCATATTATCCTTAAAATGATTATTGCAGCATCGAATAATAAGTAAAAAAAAAACGCTGCTATATAAATAATTACACATGAACTTTAGTAACATGAAATTCATGAAACCGTTTTATAGAGCAACCAAACTCTTAATATCACTAATTTGAAAACAAAATAATGCCTGAGTGGAAGCATTGTCGATTAGGACATCAAATTGAAGGTTAGACTACATACAAAGGTCTGGTTGCCGATGTTGACAAAGAAAGACGCCGTAAATAGGTTTAGTCTCAAGACCAAAACCTCTAGTATAGTTAAAGGCGTGAACTTCCTTCAGAAGGTTGTAGGAATAAAGCTTTGATTTTTGAATCCACTGCCAAGTGGAGATTATCTTTTCATGATTATCGACTATTACAGTCGATACAAAGAGATTGAAATGTAAATTATTCTTTCTCTCTACATATACAGGACACGGTAAAGGTATTGAGGAATCTTTTCTTAAACCGGAATCCTGCAAGTATAAAATCTGAGTTCGACAGACAACTTAGTCTCAAGAATTGGAGAGATTCTGTATAAAAAAGGAATAAACGAAGTTCTTTACTAGCCAAAGAGTACTTACTCAACAAAGAGCTAAGATACAAGGTCGTCTTCTAGACAAAGAGTACTTACTCAACAAAGAGCTAAGATACAAGTTCCTCTACTAGACAGTACTTACCAAAGAGCTAAGATGGGGAGACACAACAGGGATATCCTTCAACAATTGAAAATTAATCAATGCGAAAATCAGCCTGAAAGGGTGATTTGTTATAGTACTTAAAGATGTATATTAATGATGTACACCTCAACTACACAGAAAAAAAAAAAAAAACACCATCAGAGCTGTTTCATGCAAGACCGTTTAGAGGTAACGTGGAGATAAATAACCATAAAGAGATCTCGAAGTTGATACAACCATTCAAAAGTTGGACAGATTTGACCAGAAACGGCTTTTGTCACCCAAAGCAGATAAGCGGAGATAGCAGAAAAGTTACACATTGAGAATTGGGATTGGAGAAAAAGTACATGTAGAGAACATGATGAACGAAAATAATATACCTCTGCAATTTAATCCACACCGCAGCGTACTGAAACATAAGGTATGCCGAAACTGGTCAAGGCTACCGACACATGACGAAGATCATGGAACACCTAAAGAAGGTATAAATAAGAGTAATTAAAACTGGTCAATTGAAACTTGTCGATCACAAAACGTAAGATACTTACGTATTTTAAAGTTAAGCATAATGCAATAAAGTAAGTTTAATGCTAAATAGTGCAGGTACTGAAAGTACCTAAAATGTAATTAAATTCTAAATAGAAATATTGTCATTGTACTTTAAATGAATGAATGACTGAATTTTAAATGATGCTAAATATTGTAACTATTGTACTTAAAACTAATTTTATTAAAAAATTAAAGAAACAATGTATATGCCTACAATATTTGCACCTGGCTTATGTCTATTAACATTATTAATTTATCTGAAATTTTTTAAATTTTTATATAGTGTACCTATGTTAGCATAATTGATATTATATGGTAACATATAAAAGTAATTGTATTCCAGATATGTAAAAATAATATTATAACTATTACACCAATTAATATAACCTACACATTTTTGTAAAACATTTTAAAAGAGTAAGTATGGAGTTTCTTCCCCATTCTTCTCCATACAAACTACCTTAGCGAATGGGAAAATGAAAAGAACTCATTTCCTAAAGTGACCTCTAATGGTCTAATTGAAATAAATATTTTCATATAAAAAGGAAGAGATGTGATATACTAATAAACGTAGCGTGACGCTTTACGGTTACGTGTAGACTAGTCCTCACTTATCCCGAGTGGCGAGTGCACGTAGCCTTAAAGTAGTTCATCTACTTACTGATAATTTGGTGGTTTTATTCTAAACCCTAACTAGTCTTTCTAGTGAACACCACAGTATCAATGCCGTTCATCTGTTTGAATTGTTATTTGTATCAAACTTAGCACTTATTCGTAACTTTTATGGACTTTAAGTCTTTTTATTATGTGCAGGACTGCACGTCGCACACATTGATTCTATTTTTATTTTTGCGGTTTCATTTTATTCAGTGAATTATTATTTCTTTATTAATTCTTTCTCTTATCTAATACATTTTTAAATATTTTCAATAACAAAAGTAAACAATATACTCCTAATTTTTAAGTAAATATTTTAGTCTTGATTGTTATTTCAAATCATCACACGGTATGGGCCACTTACAAACACATTAAACTTCTATTTTATGGCTTGACAGACTGACAAGTTACCATAATTCATAACGAAGTGTCCTTTCTTTCTTTGAATATTGCAACACTTGGAAACGCATAAATTCTTTATTTAATGGGAAAGGCACTGAGAAATAAAAGCTAACTGACAGGTCAAATGTAATATTTCAACAAAATTCTTAAGAAACAACATAAAATTACCCGATTTCTAAGTGATACTAACGCTACATCTGCTTATCATGTTTTGGATTTTGCATGGCCCGGGAAAAAAAAACACTTGAGACGGTTGTACAAAAACTAAACGAATTCTGGAAAGGCGACCCAAGCGTGGTGGTTTTTAGAGGCTGGGGCCGGAGAAAAATTGGTGGATTCGGGGCAGTTGGTTTTAAATCGCGGAAGGGTCCATACGTGGAGTCGAGCTAAGTCAGGGAGTCGGTCTAAAAACGGTTAAAGAGCTAGGACGTCTTAGGGTAGGTTCGTAAAGTTAGCGTTATCTTGGTACCAAGATGGACATGTCCCAGAGGACTGTCGTAAGAGAGCGATTAGTATTTTGTAAGTTAAATATAAGTATTTGTAATAAGTTTAGTTAAAGTGAGTGTCGAGACGCAGTAGGAGAAGCTGTGGCGGAGGCGAAACTGGTATTGTGCGCAGTACTCTGTAAGTTAGTTATAGACTAATCATCTTCAATGTACACGTGGTAAGTGTTAACTATAATTAACTCCTAGCTTAAGTAGCAGTTTGGCGATGGCGCAGAGAGACTGTTAATAATCATTTATTTCATTATGACGGTACAGCCGCTTTATCATCACCATGTATACTATTTTTTCTTATGTGTTATGTGTCCACGTCTCCTAGTCCGAACCTTGCCACATATTCGTCATTTGCGTTTGGTTATAGAGAACGACCGCCTTTCGCTACACTGTTCACGCATTTCATACATACGACATATACACTGTACACCAACACACCCGACTATTGACGAATGTTGACTTTTATCTGACTCACCACAAAGGCAGAACCGTAATATTCGCATTCCAATTAGAATAAACTGTATTGTTCAGTGGTGAAGGCCGCACTGTAATATTCACGGATTGATTAAAACAAATTATATTGCTCAGTAATATTATACCGTCTTGAACTTGTGGTACAAATCAACCAAACGCTGTTGATGAATACTGCTTCCTGTAAAAGTCTAGCTCAGAAACATTGCGTAGAGATTGTTGGCGCACATTTCAGGGAGCGGGGGTAGGTTTCACTAAGTATCCTAAACTGAATGGATAGCTACGTTCTTAGGAACGCTAGGGACTGAGTCTCGTTAAAACAAACCCCGGCTGCCACAGGCCTATTACTGAATCGACACTATTTAGCGAGACACGCAACCACGACTTGGGGCAGAGTAAAGAAATGTGAAGTGACGATGGAATAACCACTTTGGCGTCCACCAATAACAATCGCAATATGTTCTGTTACAGTCCGAGTCCACGGTACGCTTGTGCAAATTGTGTTATAATATAGTAATTGGGGTAATCTGCCATAAAAGTGTTATTAACGTGGGTACGCGTATATGTAGAAATACTAGCCACTGCCTTAGGATTGGGAAAAACAGTAAATAGAGCTTAAGGAACGTGCCCTATTCGAGTTCGTAGCAGTGCCCTCAGTAGGGCTATGCACTTAGGTCTAACAGTACACGTACGGCAAACGTAAAACGGTTCCATGTTGTAACATGGAATCGTTTGCGTTTGCGAATCGGCATCTAGTATTTTGGAATCAAATAAATTAACGTAACGAATAAATAAATAAATTCTTAAGCGCAAGCGGAACGTTTCCTTTACCAAACATTTCCTAATATATCATATCTTTGCGCCCTCTTGTCTTATTATCGTATTACCTTCATACTTTATTATTATTTTAGTTTTATAAGATTAAATATTATTCATGTATATGTCTTAACTGTGAATCCCCAATATTAACTTCACCTTGTACCCCTCCCTGTCCCCTAGCTTCTAAAGTCAGGACAGGGCTGGAGGTCAGTTCTATTAGTCTGTAGGAAGATTAGCAGTCTGGGACGAGTCTTATAAGGCCGTGCGGATGGCGGAGCACGGCCTCTCCACCTACGGGGGGAGCCGACACTAATACTAATATGTACATGAATTAGGAAAAACGAAAATTTTAGCAGCCTTGGGTAATTTACGAACAGTCACAATTGCAACGCATGCGGTGAACAGCTTACTTTTACCAGATTTTAGCATCAAATTATCAAGAACATGAAAAAAATGTTCTTGTAAATTTGATGTCTTTCTTTTTTCCAAATTTTCCCAATCAACCTTGAAGTTAATGCTATAACGATAAAGTTGAAAATCTATTTAAGAAATTTGACAGTTTGTAGTAGCTTTATGTGCTGGTCTGTACTTTTGCTAACTTTTTCACCGCGGGTGACACCGCGGGCGCAGCTCGTTAAAAATATTTTGATGGTAGGAAAACAAAAATATTTATAAAACAATACGTACCAAAGAGTAAATTTTATTTTTATAGAAATATGCTTATATCATACGCTTAATTTTATATATGCTTAAACTTAGGCATTATCATAACTCTGTTTGCTTCTCAGTCTCAGTCTTAGTGGTAAGCCTCCTTCAATAGACTGCACAATATTGCTCCCGTGGTTCACTTCTAATGTACGCTTGGTGGTAGCCGCTGCTTCTACGCTGAACTTGTGCAGTATTGCTGCGAGCCCTGCTAGGGACTGCATCTCCCCTAGTCGTGCACCTGAAGACAAAATAAGATAGTTAAATTTAGTTCCTTTTGATTGTTTAGCGAGATTTCACCGACTGGTAATACATATTATTATGATAAACCCACATTTCACCTGTTATATTTAAGTCCCATACAAAAGGCGGTGAGCCTATTGCTGTCAATTGGGCATTAGTCTAGACTCCAGATTACTACAGAGAGATTCCCGATGAAAATATGAAATAAGTACTTCTTTGTTCGACCTAAGAATCGAATTCTTTACAAAATTACCTAGTCACTGTCACTGCCTAACTAGAAGGCTTCTGGGTCTAGGCTAGTCGTCTGTAGGTTTTTCCTGTTCATGTCATATAAGGAGGTCGTGGGTTGGGGAATTTAGAATTTATTGTTATTGAATTAATCTTTGCTCAATACTGACTTAGGGAAAAATAAGCTACCTTATTGTGTATATTTACCACATTATTAAATAGGTAACTGCTAAATAAACGCAGCCGTTCTCATTCATAAAGTAAATTATGAGTATTTAATCATTTAAGTATTCACATTGCATCATGTGTATGTAAATACCTGCTTTTATCTAGTGAAACCTAGGTTGCTAGGTTGTATTACTCGTAGATATCGGTATAACTGTTATCCGCACCACCGATTACTAGGCCGTAAGCCCCATAAAAATAAGGTTATTCCTAACTGAAAATGATATTTCTAGATGATTTGATTCCATTATAAAAGTTAGCTGGAAGTGAATGACCAATAATAATTTCTTTGTTACATGTTCAGTCCATAATTAAATTACCTACCAATAAAATAGTATACAGTAAAAGATGCAACTAAAGTAGGATTATGCAAATTTATATTTGAATAATTAATGATATGTTATTGCTAACGCAGAATAGAATAATAACTAGTTCTAATTATAACTTAATAAGCCAAGGTTTCTAAGTACTCACCAATGCATTGTCGAGGTCCTTCACCGAACGGCATGTACGCGTACTTATGCTTTTCCACATTCGGATCGTTGAATCTGTCTGGGAGGAACTCAGTAGGATTATCAAAATACTTCTCGTCGTTCTGTATGGCCTGCACTGGAATTATGATCTTTACACCAGGGTCGAGGGTGAGGCCCAACTCCGGGATCGTGTACTTCCTCGCACAAACTCTGTGTAAGTTTCCTAAAGAGGGGAATATCCTCATGGCCTCCTTGAACGCGTTACTCAGTGGTGTCATCTCAGAGATCGAATCGTAGCACAGTTTGTTGTTGTACTTCGCAAGCACTTGATCGATATCCTCCTGGACTTTCCTCTGTTCTTCCGGATGGAACGCTAACTGGTGTAACATGAAGCTGGTCGCTGATGAAGAAGTCTCGAACCCAGCTGCGAAGAACACGAACACCTGTGCCACCATACATGTGAGGTCCATCTCCATCTCCACATGCTCAGGTTTCCCATCCGCAGTTCTCTTCTCCACCGACTCTCCCGTTATCTTTCCTTTATCTTCCAGTTCCAGAAGTAAATCAATAAAATCATTCCGACCAATGGGCTTATTGTTTCTCTGTTTGCGAATATTTACAACGATTTCTTGTAAAGAATCCATCAAAATAGTCTCGCGTAAAGTTCTTTGAGCTATTCTTCTGAAGTCGGGGAAGAGGTCGTACAATGCTACGATGACATAATTCTTCCAAGATCTCTTGAATATCTTCCTGCCCAGGTCTCTGAAGAGGGAGTGCTCGTCGTTGATGGTGTCCATCTGTATGCCGAAACCGCAGGCACCGATGAACTCGGTAGTGAAGCGCGCCATCAGCTCGCGCACGTCGCAGTCTCCGCCGCGTTTCACGATGTCTTCACCGACTTGCTGCAGCTTTTCCGCGCACTGCACCACCAGCGGGAACATGTTTTTTAGCTTGGCGGTGGTGAACGTTGACGTCAGACGTTGTCTCAATAACTTCCATTTGTCACCATCGACATGGAACAGGTTAAGAAACACGGGCTCAAGTTCAGGATCCCTACCCATTCCCCTTGGGTAGAAAGACGCGAAGTCCACACTGAGGATCCTTCTCACTATATCCAGGTCCCTGACGACCAGCTCGGGTGTTGTTCCTCTGTACAAGCCCACTACTGGCTCGTTGGGGTACTTGTTGTATAGTTCCACGGCTATTTCTACGATACTTTTCTTGGCAACAATATTATCGTATAGCGTTCCGAAGACTGGCACTGGTTTCTCGTATTTCACATTGCGTTTTTCCCAATAATCGTGGTTTCTGGTAGTGTAATAGTACAGTAGCACGAGCACGAGCGGCAGCAGTAGGAGGATCATGTTGGCTTGAAACTAGCGGCTGGACTGAGTGGCGGCTATTATTACTATTTATCCAGATATCAATGAATGATTAAACCTACGTACATATGTGTATTCACCTCTATGCGTACGGTTCCGTCGGACAGCGTGCCGGCCCTTTTGTTTTTACTTTCGGACTCTGATTTAATTGTCTCAAAATTTATTGCGCAACTGGTTTTATAAAACCTTGAACTTGTAAATGGCGCAGTTATTTTGATATTTCTTATTTTGTAATATTCTAAGCTTTATTAACTGTGAACTTGCTTGATGTTCGGCCTTTTTACCTGTAATTAAGAAAAATAATAATTATATTGCGTAAATGAAATCTTATAAATAATTAATCTTATGAGAGTGTTTAAAACATAAACTAGGAATATTACCGCTTTCGCAACTTATTAGGTATTTTTTTTGTTAGCACTGTTAAGCAAGTCCTCCCCTTTCTCCTTCGAAACCTTTGTAACTTATGCGATCTCTGGCCATGTCAGCCAATCAAACAACATGAAATCGTCCTACCACCTTCGACACCTGTCGAGTGACGAATTATAGGACTAAGCTATTTTCGAACAATGCTCCAGTAAGTTTATAACACGGCCTGTGAGTGTTTGTCCTCCTGTTTCTCTCATATCTTTGCCAATGTGTAACCGTTCGATAAAATCATAGCTCAGGGGATTTTCTGTTTATTTCAGAAGCCATCAGCCGATGTAAGTGCTCCACTAATGTACTTCGATAAAGTCTCTGATTCATCTGCTTAGCCTTTTCAAAACTGTTGGACTTAGATTTCTGGTCCAACCAGGTTGAGAACCAGTATTTTTCATGGAGATATTCTAAAATACATTTAGGTGACAACAGCTATCATCGATAACAGTAAGTATTGCTGTATTAATATTTGAATATCTCAATAAGATAATATCAGAACTAAGGTATGTAGATATTAGTATCTATCGTTATCACAATGTGTCGTGACAAAAACTAATAAAAAACAAAACTTGTCTAGAAAACTGTAATAATTACGAAATAAATCTTCATATGTGTATTGTGTAAATCGATGGCAAGTAGCAACTAATATTTGGAGTAGATAAAAGAAGTATGTGAAAGAGAACTTGCGATATAAAACCATGATAAATGAACAAGGGCTTTAAACTCAATTAAAGGTAATCTTTCCAATTCGAATCGATAAAGATTAATAACAATCTGGAAGTTAGAACAACAAAGTGAAATAGGTTGGAAATGAAATGAGGAACCTTTGGACTTGAACAAAACAACGCCGTTCAAGCTATTTTTAACACTATCACGCCACATATTTGATAACAGTTTTATAACACATTCGTAAACATACATCACAAAAACGTTGCTTTTGAAGATTTTCACATGCGAAAACAATCTTTAATACTACTTTTAAATACCTAAGGACCTACTTTTAAGGCTGAAGTCGGTTCTTCAGTACATATTTCTAAAAAAAATTGTATTGTTGTCAAGCTCCAAATAAAAGACAACAAGAAACAACAATCACCACACAATGTTTATGTACTAACTTCAATAAGTTATGTACGTACCTTAATGAGATGAAATCCTCACACTTTCTATCACAATTTGCAAAGAATGGCATGAAATTCTCTGCCGCAGTTGTAGACTGCCGGTTGTTTCGACTTTGCCTCTCCAGAGCCTTTGCAATCTTTTATATATAGCCTCAAGCCGGTACAGTCAACATGAAGTTTAGACTTTTTACTTGGAACTTTCGATCCTAGATTGCAATTTTTTGTACTATTCCATAACTTTAAATTCAGTGATGATATCAATGTTTACATGTCGTATGAGTAACTACTGTAGGTATTACTTTTATCTTGAGTCAACCCGTGATCGTACGCAATTATGAACAAAATGAGACGTCCTCTCCGTTCGGCCGACCCAGCCCTAACTGTGAAATAGTTCAAGACAAATGAAACAAGTCAAGAACCAGTTCTGGTTTTAGGTGTTGTTTATTTCGATTGGTTGCTAAGTTTTTTAATTTACATAAATAAAAATGAATGTTTGTAAGTCTATCCTTGGTCCAATTGTGATGATTGGTACGTTGTTGGGTAGACTACTTTAAATATTCACCATGTCGGCTGTTTATGTACTATGTGTTCTGATGATTTAATTGTTAAAAAATAACTGCTCAATATAATTGGTATAATAACATCTGATAGCAGAGGTTATTGACACGAGTGTGTGGAAGTTCAATTAAAAAGATCAACGCCAGTATCCTACTTAGGTACTACCAGTTTCCGCGAATATAGATAACTTTAGTTCCAAAGTATACCGTACCGTAGCCCATTAAGCATTGCAGACATTCTAGCATTGTATGCATCTACAAGAGGCAAATGTGCTTTTGTATACAACATTAGTTTTAGTATATGCGAAACCTGATACACGTGTCATGTATTTTTATGTAAAGAATCTATGTACAAAATTTCAAAACTGTATCATGAAAAATCACAAAGTTATAAGCTTGTTCTGTTATCTAGTTGTCCGCACAAAATCGTGGTCACCACGCAGCGCGCGCCTCCAGCGTCGTCTTGAGCTCATTGATAATAATAATTTGGCATTAGGTACCTAAATTATTGCGATAGGTACTTAAAGTCGCTCGGTATCCAACTTTTAACTTTTTTAAATAGTTTTGGGAAAGAATATAACATGGTTTAAAAATTATTAGAATCGATACAGTTATTTATTCTCAACAAACTATATTCTGGTTTCGCATATACTAAAAATAATGTTGTGTTAGGTACTTTTTTTACCTATATTCTCCCACTGCTGGGCAAAGGTCTGTCTTCTCTCTATGCGGTTTTTATATAGGTAGGTACTTACCTGATTTTAACCATAGTATATTAGGAAGGATATGTACCAACAGCCAAAAGACAAAACAATAATATATGTCACGAAACAAATAATTGAAGAATTTCAGATAGGTATTTTCTGAAACTGCCGAATCATGCAACTCCACTAAAACTTTTCTAATTATTGAGTGTGTAAGGTAAGTAATTGTCCACAGCTAACGAATGTTTTGAGCAAAACACCGGCTGCTTGAGATACCTGAAAATCTATCATAGAAGTTTTCTACGTATGATGACCTAGCTAGAATGATCCATATACAAGGTGTAACGGACAAGCCGTCAACCAAGCATTCAAACTAAGTAACTCTACGCAAAAATTATAGCTGGGAAACGACTTTTATTTTTGGGGTGAAAAATCACGTTTTAAAAATAAACTGGTAAAACTCAAGGTAACGCACTCAAAACATTGTACTGATGTATACATTGAATAGTACGGAATTCGTGGAGGTATTTAAAGTAAAGTTATAGCATTAAACATTTGTATTAAAAAAAAAACTTGTGAAAGAGTTGAGACTTTGACCCCCAATATAATAAAAAAGTGATCGTAGTGGCGGGGAGAACAAATGCCTTTCGGCTTCGTTAAGGATCTATTTACACACTTTATTATACCTACGTACATAGTAGCAGCAGCAGAGTGCTCAACAGAGAGAAATCCACTCCTAAAAGGACCAACTGACCAGTATATTCTTATTGTATAGCAAATAAGCAGGTCGTTTATCACAGCTTAAGGGCATCTGCATTATTACAGGCATTGCAGATGTGTTGCCAACTTGCCGGTATCTGAAATGTGTTTCGTTTTTACATCGAGCAGAGAATTTGTCAAACATAATTATGAAGGTTAGAAATTTCTTCCAAAATCTTTCGGATTGTGATTCAAAGTGTATTACGCAATTGGGATGCAGGTCTCGATGAGTAATGTCAGTTCTTGTGGACCTATCCTAGGTGGGTACACTTAAAGCGACAGCAGTGACGTGCAGCGTGCTCACAAAATGGCAGCGAGTCAATAAAATAAGAGCTATCTAAATACCATTTTACTTGTTGGCATTGCGCAAGTTTTCCTATCATATGTATGTTGTATTTATAATTTAAATTATATTTTTCTGTTGCTTTGTTTTTTTTTTTGCAAGTTGTGATTCGGCTCTTGTACAGCCGAATTGTGAGATTTTCACATGACTGAATCGTTATAGAAGGGCCCAAAAATCCGCATCCTCAAGCCAGTGGGAGTTTAATGGCGTGATCAGAGAAATTCAATTTTTTACTGCCTGTTCTGGTACGTCTAAATACTGTTGTCGAGGACTGATCATAAATGCTTTTTAAAACTTTCAGGGTACATAATATCACCGGCAGAGTTGTTCAGTATGACGGGTATCACCCATTATGAAGCATGTAAATGTTCGAAAGAATATAACACAGTTGAGAAAACTCTCAAAGCACATTAAATAGATCTATAGTGACATTCACAAACTGTGGATTTGTCGTATTTCTACATAACATCATTAAGAATGATTCAAGATTGAATAAAAAAACGTTTTAAATTGCGTGGATTACCTAGAATTGATGCTGGGATCAATGTTTATAATTTGCTACATCTAGCACCTAGATGTTTGTATTGCGCGAAGATACAAGAACCACTTAGTGTCGCTTATAACATCGTGTTATGAGAATGACTGCTCATTGTTTTGTATCAATGCCGTTCATCTTTTGGAATTGTTATTTGTATCAAACTTAGCACTTATTCGTAACTTTTATGGACTTGAAGTCTTTTTATTATGTGCAGGACTGCACGTCGCACACATTGATTCTATTTATTATGTGCAGGACTGCACGTCGCACACATTGATTCTATTTTTATTTTTGCGGTTTCATTTTATTCAGTGAATTATTATTTCTTTATTAATTCTTTCTCTTATCTAATACATTTTTAAATATTTTCAATAACAAAAGTAAACACAACATTAAAAAAAAAATAGATGAGCCATCGGCATCAGGAACAAGGTCCAGGCTGCCGGTGGTTAGGGCTCCAGAGAGGAACCGCCTCACTATGCGTGCCGTGTCCAGGAGTACTGTGCAATAAGGTGTTGGTCGAGGCTCTCTGCTGTCCATTAACCTTAACGACTATCGGTACAATGATTGCAGAGTCCACGTCCCACATGTCGACAACCTCCTGTGCTAAATCAAGTTACTTGATTTTTTTCTTTATTTTCTTTTATATTTGTCAGCTTTTTCAGTGAATTTATTGTCTGAAGAACATAAATTAATTTGTTTTTTACTGTATTGTTACAGTTTCGTTTTATCTTTGCAGTGCGGTGCTCTGCTAAGACAAATTCTTTTGTATGAGTTTGAGGAAAACCCATTGATTGCATGGACTGTTCTCTGTTGAATGTTGAGGTATTACATGGTTTTTCCAAGACCATTGATTGTGTTTTTTTTATTACATTAGTTTTTTTTTAGTTTTTATTTAGTTTGTTAATGAAACAGCCGCTCGGGTGGATCTTCAGGTTAAGCCGCGCTTATTTTGGTTGGCCCGTTTGGGAAAAGGCTGGCCAGATTATGATAATAATAGTTGTTGTCTCGTCTTCAATTATGGTAGAATACAAGTGAAACCTCGGCTTTCGGAATAAAGCCATCATCTCTGGACGAGACAACAATTTCTAATAATTCTTGTACCTAACTTCACTTACTGGTTACTGGTAAGTTCGTTTTGTCTATTCAAGAAATGGCCTAGTTCACCATGAAAAGGTCTTTGTGAGGGGGTTCAGAATGATGTACTGAATACATGGTAACCGTTTGTGTGTCGGTGTCCTTTCCACCCGGTAATATTATGTTTCACTTGCATTGGAATTTAATTCAAGGTAAGAGCTCTTAATCATTTCAGGGCATCAGGTTCCGCAGATATTGAAGTTATTATTCAGGAGGTGGTTTTGTCGATCTTTTTTTTAAAACCTTTAACACATAATACTAACGTAGTAGTAGGTCATTAATGTTTCTTTTATTTCGTTTCGTAGCAGAGGTTCCAGTCAGAAAAAAAAAAAATTGTTGAAAAAAAATTGGGTACATGTATTGGTATATATCGTGAAAGATTTTTCTACACATTTACTTTTTGCTGGACAGTTAGTTGCAAGGTAGGTAGGTATGTTCTTACAGTTCCTACATGGGTAGGTACTGCTTATTTCAGTGCTCAAAGTTCGCAGACTATAGAAATAGGTAATACTTACTAATAGGTTATCATTAGTGTTTGTTATTTGAACAATGCAGCTCGTAAATCATGGACAATATAAGCTTTTGAATTGCATATTATGTATGTTAGGTTTTGTAAATAAACAGTAGGTAGGTAAGTAATCAGAAACTACAATTAAGTAGGTTTAGCAATAACAACTGAAATTCCAAATACTTGAGCCGCCTAGCTTCTAAATATAAAAACCATTTATGGTTTTTATATTTAGAAGCTAGGCTATATCTCCGTATTTTTCCAGTGTACCTACGTAGGTATATTCCACTTGAGGTAAAATAGAAAAAAATTATGAAATAATTAATTTTAATCATGTTGATCGTACAATAAAAGTTAATCTACCTACTTAAATGTTATCACATCTGTTTGTCAAAAAACCCGAGTTCATTGTAAATTGACGAAATTATTTATAGTCTTCATTCTGGGCAAATCGTCGTATTGCCAAAAGGAGTTACCGTTTACGAGAGTGATGCGGTGGTCTTTTGTCTCAGAGTTGCTTGTGTATTTCAACAGTAAAGAACAATTGTCGTCTATAACTGAGAAACATCATGCGGTATATTATTTACCGCTAACATAGCTGTATCTCGATGAGACTGCCATACATCAACGCGGTGAAAATTGGAAACTAGTTGTCTTTGTCAAACCACCCGTAGTTCAAGATCATTCAGATAGATGGCGCTGAATACAAACACTGTCGTACTATAACGGCTATTAACATTATGGTATAAGCTGATAGTATTTCTCAAGCTCCAAGGACAAAGTACGTACTCCAAGTGACTGACTTTCAACTAAATCTCAAAAAATAATTAATATTGTTGGAATTTAATATTGTTGGAGTATATTGCGAAATTACTCTTGCCCTTTGCCCAAAATTAAAGGAATAAGACATATAGCATAATGATGACTCTGGTCACTGTGCCCTAGATAAGTAAACGGTATAAGTATTACATTGGCATTACATACATAACGATTACTCCAGATATCATAAAAATAAAATAAAAGCAAAGTAATAAAAAATGTTGATTCATCCGTAAAATATCGTTTCGTGATTCCCCTGTGGACTCCCAAAGGCGTAATGTGTGCAAATTGGCACGTCTCAGTGCTATTTGTAATAACATTATCTAGAATTTTATTTTCAGATACTTAAATGCATTTTTATATTCCAAAAATATTTTGCGGCGGATTAAATAAAACAAGTGTTTTTTGACAGAGAATTCCGTTTTTATTAATGTTGTCAGCTAATAGGTTTGTTGCAAACTGGATTTGGCTGGTTCTTTGGAAACCAAAATAATAAGGCTAAATAATACCAGCTGCACTAATCGTTTTCTAAGATTAAGAAACGACGAGGTCGGTCCGTGGATGGGTGACCATCTCCGTGACTCGGAAAGTCCGCTAAGCAGTTGGTGCCGGCGATTAATCTTTGACAGTTGCTATGGGTGGTCAGAAACCCGAAAATTTTAAAATTATCTATCGTTATATCTAACACAGTTGTGAAAATAATCTTTATTATTGTTGGAACAAGGTTGCAGGGTAATTAGCTGACGAATAAAGAGAGGTAAAATAAATGTAAAAGGGCTATATGGCGTCCACCATCGCTTCCTCGCAGTGTTCAGCATGTCAATGGATTATGTTACTTATGACTGGCTGGATAGCATTTTTTTAAATGTCGTCTTTCCTCCAGTGTTGGTTTTACGTGATAAAGAGGTGCTGTTGCGAGTTGTCTAACTTTCTCCGCTCATCTCTGGAAAACTAGCTCGATTGTATGATATCCGATTTATTTTTATCTATTTTTCAAATGCTATTTCAAAATTCAGGATTTATCGAAAGTAAATCCAGAATTTCTAAATAGCTTCAATCAATTTATTGTAATGTAAACCGTTTTAATCTTTTCCTTACTTTTTTAAATCCTCAACTAAGCAAAGACAATCTCTGTAGACGGAGGTTCATGGACGGCTTAGATCTGAGTCTCACGATAAGCCACCTTCCATTTTGTGCCGCATTTGTCACCTGCGCAGAGGATGACCTTATGACTGCATTAGTGAGTAAGTGTTGAACATTTTGCCAGCGATAGGCTAAGTAGAAGATCAAACAGCTGAACTGCACCACTGTATCCCGCCTAATCCCACACTGCATCAAATAGTATTTAGCCGTTTATTTAATTTTATCGCGGCTGCATTTCACTCGCCACTTTTTGTTTATTGCGTGCGAACGTTCCAACTGCTTTGAGAGAATATATTTACTTCGTATATTCTTGAACGAGTACAATAATATGATGTGCATATACTTGAGTATATGCAACTAGATACAGGATTGTTCAGATACAGGTATTTCTGGTTTTGTAACACTTGCCATGTGGTTTTGAAAGGATGTTTTATGCTCTTTGTTTGGAATTCTGAATAGGTTTAAAAATGATATGGCTTAGGTTTCAAGACCTGTTTCTAAATTTTGAAATACAGTTACCTTTCGTTTTGGGTTTAGTTTTAGCTAGATTCAGAAGTGAACGGGAGAGTTTTGGAAGATTGTTATTTGGTGCTGGTGACCTATCAAAGATGAAAAGGCAAGTTATAAGGATCTTGCTTCAACAAGCAATTCTGTGAAAATATTAATTTTATTTTGTAGTATCTAAGAAGCTAAACAGCTTAGTAACTCAGCCGTTTTTATCTAATCTTCCTTTCGAATTGAAATGTCTCATTATTAAAATTAACTGCCACCCATTTTAATCACAATACATAACATTTTCTAGCATAAAACCGTCAAATAATCGTTTAAATGACAAATCGCATTTAAATTGTCTCCTCCACCACTTATATTTTGTCGGAACACATCTAGAAGTGAAATGATTATGGTCCCAAGGCGAGCGCGCCCGGAAGTCGCACCTGAGTTATGCGGGCGATCCGCTTATAGCTCCTATATCTTGTACCGTGGTTACATTGTGCGAGAAATAAGACGTTTATTTATTAACAGGTACCTAGCTCATAAATACGTGTCTGTTCTGAAAGGTTTATGAGTTAATCGTTTGCTTCAGTGATATAGTAACGAGCACAAATAAGTACCTGCACATTTAGCAAAGTTCAAAATCGTTTTACTCGTGATATTATTATGATTTTCATCATTGAGATGACCCTATTTCTTAAAAGTAGGGGTTCCAAAATGCTAAGTTCGTAATATAACATAAAATAAATAGATCTGACTTTGAAGCACATAATTAGATTAAGATGATGATGACGATGATCATGATTAGATGAATTAAATGGCGGCAGGACAAGGGAACAGTATGTGAATTCCGCGTTCACTTTTAACTTTAGGGGCAGATTTATAAAACAATGGTGGTATGGATCACAGTATTCACAAAAGGGGATGGCTGCTAAAGGGGATGTGTACTGTTACACGAATGGATAAAATTAGAAATGAGTACATAAGAAGAAGCCTGAAAGTGGCGCCGGTGACTGAAAAATTATGTGGTAGTCGGTTGTCTTGGAATGAGGAAAACATCTTGAGAAAAGTTTTGAGTATGAATGTAGATTTATGGATGGCTATAAAATAGAGGAAGACCAAGAAACGATGGATGGACTCTGTGAAGGATGGTATGGCAAGAAAGGAGGTGTGATGAGACGACGACTAATAGTATGGATGTATGGAGTATGGAAGAAGATTTGCTGCGCCGACCCCAAATCAATTGGGATAAGGGCAGGAGAATGATGATGATATTAGTGCATACTTTTGCATTCATTGCGAATGTGCCTGCTGAACAAGAATAGGCTGGGAATCAAAATAATCTTCCCTAAGCCTCATTTTAAGATTTCAGTGTTTTATGAAGTGGCGATTGGCAGTATTTTCAAGAAACATTAAGAAGTAGAGAACGTCACATAAATAATATAAGGGCACGTTACAATATTTGTGTTTGTCTAAAATATTATTATGCAAAACTAGACAAGATACTGATATATTTCTGACTACGGAAACAATGGGTATCCAAAATACAATTCAATAAGAGTAGCTGAAATATGTACCTAATCATCTAACAAATATGATCAACGCCTTTTTATTTCTCATGCTTCATCAATAAAACAAACAATATTTCTTAACGAAAGCTGAAACAGATTATCTAAACTGGATTAAACTATCAAAACATTGGTTTCTCACACATAAATAAAGTCTCGAATGAAAAAAACACAGAAAGCCCTTCATTCAAACCAAAAACAGCTTCGTGAGCATTGTAAACAAAATAAGCGTCACCGTTGTGCTAAAATAAACTGTGGAATGCCGGATATTGCAATCCTTAGTAGTCACGGGCTAGGGATCGTACAGGTGCCTCCGTCGACTCACTCAGTGCGCCGGAGCATTCACACAGCGCGCACGCACGCTAGCTCGACGAAAACTCTCGCATCGATATTAGACACGATAATTTTATACTGGACGATTCTCTAACTGAAGATACTGAGATCCAACCAAAAGTTTCTGAAGAATCTGAAGCTGTTGCTTCCTGAAAAGATAATTTATAAAACTGTGAACATTTAATTGTTCACAATTCAGTTATTTACACAGTTTTTGCAGAAGTTGTACCTGTTGAAGATACAAAACTGTGTGCGAAGAGGGATTCACAAATTGTGAAAACTCTTCCGTGGTTTAACGAAGATTGAGAATTAAATTCTGAAGTGAAAAGTGGTAGTGGACAGTGAAGTGACAGACAGGTGATAGAAGTTAAAGTTGTTGTAGTTTGGTGAAACAGTATGAAAGTCCTGACCGTATCAGACAAGGTCGCGAGTGTAGGAGATGGGAACGAACCGACTGTGGTCGACACGCAGATCCTGACCAAGGAGGAGCTAAACAAGTAATTTTTTTATTTTTATTAACTTAGCTGCTTGAGACCAAAGGTTTTAAAAAGGTGGAATTTTCTGTAAATACAATAATCATAGATAGTGAAAACTCTTGTGATGATACATTTTGTTATGAAAACAATTTGGATCTCATATATTTATTGAAATATATTTTAATTTATTAATCGTGATTGGATATTAAAGATCGATTTTTTTATTGCAATGTCTTGAAACAATCAAGGGGAAGTTGAAAATATAGATAAACTTAATTAAAGCAGTCAGAGTTCAAACCGACAAAACTATCGAAAAGCAAATATTATTTGATCAAATATTTAACCAAAACAATCGTACGTAGAAACAAGTTCAACCCAAAAGAACTTAAGAGTTCATAGAAGAGTAACATAGCATTAGCAAGTTCGCTAGGTCAGATCGGTTGGCAAATGGCCAGAATGACACAACCGCGTGGAATGCGGTGTTTACGTGCCACAGTCCGTGTGTTGTCATGATTCGGGTCAGAATTGCTGTCTGTAATCATGTTTTGATCGTTTTCAGTTATGTTTATCTGTGATCAAGGTAATTTGATTTGTGATGGATAGCCATCACAAACTTCCTTGGGCGGACGAGCTTCGCTATATTTATGAAGCGTTATGGATTTCCCAATGATTATTATTGATGTGTTAATTGTGTTGTGGTTTTGAATCAGCCCAACGTCGAGATAAAATTTCTGGTCTTTTATATTATCCATCATTGAAAAAGTATTAATGTTCATCGTCTTATTGTTACAGAGGTTGTCCTCTTGGAGTCTCTCGCATCACCCCATTTCTCTACGTGTGTGGGGCCCATGCCTTGCCGGGAGCAGTGAGAGCTTTGCACCCTGGCCTTATCGTCAGTGCTGCCCCAGAACTTCCCCCACCGCCAGAAGACTATGTCCCAAGGCAGTTCGTACCACTCCTGGATACACCAAATTCCGATATGCACCCCTACATGGAAAGTGTGGCTGACCTGATTAATGAGGTAAGAATTACAGATTTTTACTGAAATTTTCTGGTAGATCGATTCTTCGTTAGATTAGAATTCCTTTAATTCGCGTTTGCTCTAGATTATCTTTGTTTATGCTACACATTTCAGGCCCAGTAATGTTAACAAAGTAAATATTTTCATTACCGATTAAATAACTTTCTTTGATTGTAATGGATCGGGATCTAGAACAGTTGTTTAATGAACTTTGTTTACATCAGGTCGTCTGTAATGGTGATGTGGTGCTGGTGCATTGTGTGGCTGGGATCTCCAGGTCTGTCACTCTCTGCTTGGCGTACCTCATCAAATGGCAGAAGATGACCTTGAGGGACGCCTATTATCATATGAAACAGAGACGGTGAGTAACACAAAGAATATTCCTTTACTGTAGATTTTTTTCTTAATGTCTGTATTTATGAATGGTTGCTTGAAATAACCCATTTCATCGTTACAAAAGACGTGATTACGCGGGTAATTTGAAAGACTTTATTGTTTCCGTTCGTCGTAAATTTGAAGCGTATGAAGTCATAAATCGATTTCTTCCTTGATTTTTTTCTGTTCTATCTCAACAACTTTTGCTATCTTTGTTTCAGACCACAAATCCGACCGAACACAGGATTCTTCAAGCAACTCATCAAGTATGAAGAAAGGCTCTTCGGAGAGCCTTCAGTAAAGATGGTTTACTGCGAAGCCATCGACAAGGAGATACCTGACGTATACGAGGCTGACTACATCGGCATGACCTGGTTCAGGCAGAGATACGGACCCATCGAAAGGAGCTGAAGTGTAACAGAGATAGCGATGTAGGTTAGAAAAGGATAGCTGTGATTACTTTGTGTGAAGAAGAAAGGAAGGAGGTTTGTAATAGAAGAAGAATGATAATAAATATAAGACTGAATGGATGAATGACTTGGATATGAATGAAAGTGTATCAGCTTCGATATAAGAGATGGGTGTTTTATTATTTAAACTATATGGAGGAGGAAGTAAATACAATTGTAAGAAGGAATAGATGAACATTTAAATAAATAATTCATAAGGAAAAATTTAGGTTAATGTTCGTTCTTTTGCACTTTCTCACAACTTATTGGCTGATAAAAATTTAAGAGTATACTTTACCTGTTATGTACTTTATTTAAGCAATGTGATAATTAACTTATTGTTATAAATTAACCATTAGGTATTCGCCTACCATTAAATTGTATAATGTTGATGGGACCAAAATAAATAAGTGGATAATTTTTATTTCTAGACTTTTACTTAAGCCCATTGATAAAGTGTTTGATAAAAAAGGCAATTATGTTACGAATATAGCAGAATATGCATAATAACTAAATAATCAGTTACAAGGATCGTACGTCAGCAGTGATGAACAAAATGTCCTAATTGCAGTAGTAGAGTAATGAGTAATTCATTGAGTGGATGTTGTTGGCCTCATGGCATTGAGCCGGGAGTACGGAAATATCCCGACGGCTGCGCGAGCGGAGATTCCAGAAGTTAACTGCAGAAGGTTAGCTTTGAACAATGGGAATTTGAAACTTACAGACGTAGCGACAAAGGCTATAATCATCAACGATTTAAGCCCTGAATAATCACAAATTAAAAAAAAGTATAAGTCTACTATCTGATCTGCTATTTTACACGGTTCCGTGATTCCTTCGCATCATGACAAATGTAGACCTAAGGGAAAAGAAGTTCGCAACTGTAGTGTCAATGCTCTTACGAGAATTTCTTACTCCCTAGCTCCGAAGCTCTCTGTATGTTTGTTTTATTTGGCACTGTAATTAAAACGTTTGTGCCTTCTTCATTATACCTGTGCCATGAACAATGGTCTGCCAGCTTCCGCATACTGATGTAATAATCTGTAACAATTATCTCCTCTACATTATTCGCTCCTGGTATGTACTCATGTGTTGCGAAGTTTTTTTAAAGAAACTTTATTGCTGATTTAATGTTAGTATCTCGAGTAGCACCAGCTATTAATATGGTAGTGGAACCGGGATCTAGTGTAATTTGATCATCCGTGTTATTGTTTTAAAATTCAAGGAATCATTTGTATTGGGACGAATGCCTTGCATAGATATTGCATTAACAATTGTTTTTAAGTCCGAGTCTGAGCATACTGATTGAATTCGAAGCGAATATTTTACTATTTCCGGTGATTTAATAAGTATGATATGTTTATAGGCGATAATTCAGCCGACTTCAGACGAACCTCCAGACCAAAAATATATCCGAGTGTCAACTAGTCCCCCAGATGTCACGGACATTCTCAGACGATTATACAATAATGTCTGGAAAATATTTCGCGAAACTAATCTAATAACTTTTTATTTTCTCTAAACACATTTGTAAGTCATCCTCTGTATCAATAAAACAACATCTTTAAAACTTTCAAAAATGTTTTCCACGCAACATTCCACAGAGTCGATTGCCTTTCCAAAATCTCTTTTGGTAGTACTTGGGTTTGGATCGAAGCCAGAATACATTACGCTGTCATGATTTTGACGAATGCCTGCTTGCTGTTCAATGACAAAACAATTGGTCTAAATACCAAGGTAATAAAGTAGGAATTCGTGTAAACAGTTATTTGGCAAGTGATGGTATCCATGACAAGGTGTAGGTTGTGAGGGTTGTCAGGTTCCAAGTTCAATGTTACCGGTAATTACCTCACGTGAACGTAATTAGAATATTTTTTGGATGGACATCGCTGTTTTTTTTTTGCCAGGTTAATGAATAGTACAAAAATAAAATCTTTGTCAGCTCTAACTGAACGTTGATGTGACTGTATTTGGTAAGAAAAACAGTTTTTGCTTTTTTCGTAACACAATCCTGGTTTTCTCAAAATTCGGCAAATGTGGTGACGATAAAGCTGACATCGACTCCAAGAACCATCTCTTAAGACGCAAGTCGTTGGTATATTAAAAGATGTATTGGTTGATGGATGGGGAATTTAAGAAAAGTCTTAAGTTGGTACACACAGACAGACAGGACTGCACTCTAGTAGACTACAGTAGCGGTTTGGATAAACGTGGATAGATTCAAATTAATAAACACGGTACTAAGGTTTCAAAGATTTAGCAGGCCCCATTCGTGCTAACTTCAAAGGGCTATTTAGTTTAATATAATGAAAACACATTAATATATCGTATAAAATATAACTCTGGCACTTTGCCTCCTCTATTGTTTGCCTTGACCGTTCTTTGGCTTGTCAGAATTGATACAAACATGTGAACTGCCAAAGTCCCCCAAATTGTGATGTAAACATAAATCTACTCACTACTGCTGCCGAATGAGCACAAAATAAAACGCAGTTTTTCATGATTCCCCTTTTATTTCAGTTTTATGTTTTCAGTGGAATTGGGACAGTTTAATACTAGCTCACAAATGATACTGTCACTAGTTTTTAACCAGTTGTCACTACCATTCTTGAGTCGATGACAATCTAAACTAAGTCGGCGACGAGATAAACGCAAGAAGTCATACAGGTAACGATATTGACTAATCGTGTGTGAAACTTATATAATTATATTTTTTATATTATTAATTTTATAGCGTTTTTGAGGTAAATATTACAGCGTTTAAATAACATATTTACGCTCCAACTCGAAATTTATAGAAAGAGTCTATGAACCACCTGGAGCAGTTTCTCCATGGTTCGGTCAACCTGGGTCCAGACTCTGTTTAAAGACTTCCAGGTTAGCTAAGGCATCTCATGTCTAGATGGGAGATTACCATTGGTATTATTGATATGTATGGCTATAATCTCATGATCGATAATTATACACTTTCTTGAGACTTATGATTTTATGATACTTTTGGAATTTGGAGTTCTCTGTGAATATATGCCCTGGCATGATGACTGTGTATACTAAAATGACATTTGGATTGTGCCCAAATCGTTGTTTTGGCCTTACCGTGGGTGTACCCTATTTATGTTTTGGTCACAATTGCCAAAATATTATTTGCCATAA